>CM037588.1:18479208-18903738 GCA_021018995.1 Chloranthus sessilifolius
ATCTAAAACAAATGGTGTTGGTTGCCGAGCCGAATACACACACGGGGTCAGTCTAACTCGGGTTCAAAATACGGGTCTTTACATTCTACCCTCCTTAGGAATTTTCGTCCTCGAAAATATACGGATAGCTAAACCGAACTGCGGTAAGTCCTTATCCTAACACCAGTATAAAGCAAAATCGAAACAGTCTAAAGTCTAAAAGAACTTTGGTCGCGATGCGGTAGGCTTCACTAAGCACGCTTTCAATGGTCGGGATCCGTAGTAACATGGATGTATTGCGTGTGGCATCCCATACTGCCATAGAGGATTGCATCTGTACATGGATGCATACCTTCCCAAGTGTCACGTGCCTGGAAACATACTTTACCATGACACAAACCTAGCACACACACCTACCTCACCCTTTTGGTAATTATTTGAGCAGAAATTTCAGATGTCAGAATCGAATACTTATTCAGAAGCATGATCACATGCCTGGTAACATGTTCTAACTGATGACACGGGTTTCAATAGACACACGGTTCTAACCGAGAATGAATAAATATGACATTTAAGATTTTATTGTGTGATCGCTATAGATATATATGTAAAGCATCAATGTTATGAACCAATTTAACATTGAAGATTTTGAAGAAATTCTCCTTTTTTTTTTTTTTTTTTTAAGGAAGTAAATTCAAGAATTTAAAGGTACGTATGGTTTCTTACATAACTATAGTTTACAATATACCTTCACTCGAAAAGTTGTGGAAATTGCTCGCGAATCTCCGCTTCACACTCCCATGTGGCTTCCTCTGAAGAATGGTTCCGCCACTTCACGAGTACTAAGGGAATGCTCTTTGTCTGTAAGATTTGTTCTTTACGATCCAAGATTCGTATCGGTTCCTCAACCAAGGATAGGTCTTCTTGGAGCTCAATGGGCTGGTAGTCCAATACGTGAGTCGGGTCCTTAACATATCTTCATAACATGGACACATGAAACACGTTGTACATTTTCGATAGCTGCGGTGGCAAGGCTACTCGATAGGCAACCTCGCCTACTTGGCCCAATACCTCGAAAGGTCCAACATAGCGCGGACTCAGCTTCCCACGCTTCCCAAAATGCATCACGCCTTTTGTAGGAGAGATTTTGACAAATACGTTATCTCCCACCTTAAACTCAACATGGTTCCTTTTCAGATCAGCGTAGCTCTTCTGACGACTTTGAGCAATGCGTAGTCTCTCATAGATTAACCGAACTGTCTCGATTGTATTCTCCACGATCTCGGGACCTAAAATGAGTTTCTCACCCACTTCTTCCCAATTAAGCGGAGACCTTCATCGTCGTCCATACAAAGCTTCGTAGGGTGCCATGCTGATGCTAGCCTGGTAACTGTTATTATAGGCGAACTTGATCAGCGGTAAATGTTGGTCCCATGACCCCTGAAAATCCAGGATGCAAGCACGTAACATATCTTCTATAATCTGATTCACCCTCTCAGTCTGCCCATCGGTCTGAGGATGGAATGCTGTACTGTAATCGAGCCTGGAGCCCATTTCTTCTGAAAATCGTTGCCAAAACTGAGATGTGTACATTGGGTCTCTATCGGATACGATACTGACCGGTATACCATGCAGCCTAACTATCTCCTTGATGTATAATTCTGGAGCTTGTTGGCGGTATACGACGTATTATAAGGAAGGAAGTGTGCGGACTTAGTCAATCGATCCACGATGACCCAGATGGCATTGTATTTTCTTAATGTTCTTGGCAATCCCAAAATAAAGTCCATAGAAATGGCCTCCCATTTCCACTCAGGTATCGGTAGTGGTTGCAACAGTCCTGCCGGATTTCGATGATCCACTTTAGCGACACACAAGACATCTCGAGACATACTTTAAACCTCTCCACCAAAAGCTTTTCTTTAAGTCCTGGTACATCTTGGTAATGCCAGGGTGAATAGCGTACATAGACTTATGTGCCTCTTCCAAAATAGTGTCCCGAAGCTCAGTACTAGTTGGTACGCATACCCGATTTCTAAACAACAAAGTGCCATCATCTTTGATAGAAAAATCTATTTTGCTTCTCCCAATCACATCCCGTCTGATAGCCATAAGTTCATCATCCGTCATCTGAAGTCTGCGAATGTTCTCATAGAGAGTGGAACGAATCACCAGCGTAGCCATTAACGCACCTGAACCTTTTACATCAAATCTCATGCTACTTAGAGCCATATCTTCCAATAGATGCCATCGTCGCACCCTTGCGGTGAGATGTGATAACTGAGCAGAGAACTTCTGACTTAACGCATTTGCCACTATGTTTGCTTTCCCGGGGTGGTACTGGATGGTACAATCATAATCTTTCAAGAACTCCATCCATCGACGCTGTCTCATATTCAACTCCTTCTGTGAGAAGAGATACTTGAGGCTCTTATGATCGGTGAATATATCGAAGGTCTCCCCATAAAGGTAATGCCTTCAGATCTTCAAAATAAAAATCACTGCTGCCAACTCAAGATCATGCGTCGGGTAATTCTTCTCATGGTCTTTTAGCTGTCTAGACCCATAAGCAATGACTCTCTCATTCTGGTTAAGCACACAGCCTAAACCCCCATATGATGCATCACTGTATACTGCAAAGCCTCCCCTGCCTGATGGTATAGCAAGTACTGGCGCAGTAGTCAATCGTTTCTTGAGTTCCTGAAAACTTTGCTCACACTGCTCTGTCCAATCAAATTTAGTATTCTTCTTCGTAAGTTGTGTAAGAGGACCTGATATCTTGGAGAAGCCCTCCACAAACCTTCTGTAGTATCCTGCCAAATCGAGGAAACTACGAACCTCTGTAACGGTCTTTGGCTGTTCCCAATTCATCACTGACTCAATCTTTGCTGGTCAATCGTAATACCGGTCTCAGAGATAACATGGCCTAGGAAACTGACCTGCTCGAGCCAAAACTCATACTTACTAAGTTTTGCATATAACTGATGGTCTCTAAGGGTTTGTAGAGCCACTCTCAGATGTTGCTCATGTTCTTCTCACGTCTCTGAATAGGTGAGGATGTCATCTACAAAAACCACTACAGACTTGTCCAAATGTGATTTGAATATCCGGTTCATCAAGTCTATAAATGACGCGGGTGCGTTTATCAACCCAAATGGCATGACCATGAACTCGTAGTGTCCATATCGGGTTCTGAATGCTGTCTTCTGAATGTCTTCGGACTTAACTTTCAACTGATTGTAGCCTGACCTCAAGTCGATCTTCGAGAAGAACCTTGCTCCTTGTAACTGATCGAACAGATCATCAATTCTTGGAAGTGGATAACGGTTCTTAATTGTCAACTTATTTAGCTGGCGGTAATCGATGCAAAGCCGCATTGAACCGGTGCTCCCCAGGGTGACACACTCGGTCTGATAAAGCCCTTATCTAGCAGTTCCTGAAGTTGCTCCTTCAACTCTTTCAATTCTGTAGGCTCCATTCGATACGGAGCTTTTGATACTGGTTCAGTACCCGGTGCTAACTCAATCGCAAACTCAATCTCCCTGTTAGGTGGTAATCCAGGTAGATCTTCAGGAAAAATATCTGAATACTCGCAAGCAATCGTAATATCTGCAATATTTTTCTTCTCCTCCTTATGATCTTGAAAGTAGGCCAGATAACCACAACACCCGTTCTTCATCATACGGTCTGCTCGAATGGCAGAGATAAACGGTATCACACAAGATTTGACTCCGCAAAATCGAAAAGATTTTCTCTTCGACGGGCGGAATGTTACAATCTTCCGAAGACAATCCACGCTCTCCTATATACTCGGCCTAAGACCCAGCTGAAATTTTTTGGCCTTCATCATATTGGTGGCCACATGTTGAGGTGCAAACCTCGAAAGTCGCGTGAACTCATCTCCATACTCACGCACTGACATTGTCCCCTGCTTCAGCTCGATGAACTGAACTTCCATCTGATGCCTAACGTTCTTGGGAAAGTATTGATCATTGAACGCCTCGATAAACTCAGCCCATGCCCAAGGAATATTGGGAAACTCCTGCTCCCTGTGTCTAGCCACGGACTTCCACCATGGTCCAGCCTGTCGGTCCAGTTTGAAGGTTGCCCATCTAACCTTCTCGACATCGGTGCACTGAAGCACCTCGAAGATCTTTTCCATCTCATCCAACCAACCTTCGGCTTCCATCGGGTCGGTCTGTCCAGAAAAATTTGGAGGTCTCATCCTCCTGAATTCGGCAAATCCTAATGATTGTTGTTGTTGTCCAGCAGAAATCAGCTCTGCTTGCTGAGCGATTGCAGCAGTCTGCTGAGCCATAGATGCGGTCTGCTGAGCAATGTTGGTGGCCAGACTTTCCAACACTTGTTCCATTCTTTCACCTTGACCTCTATCAACTCCGGCTCCTATAGGGACTGCATTAGAACCGGTTGCGAAGGCAACTCCCCTCGATGTACCGACACCTTCAGGAATGTCCTATAAAGGCACCGTCCTACCTCTGCCTCTGCCTCGAAATCTTGGGGCCATACTGATCTGTCATTGTGAACACCACAACATCAGTCAACATTGATTGTAAAGACAATCACACACAATACTAGTGATTCTGGACCTAATGACATGACTCTGATGCAAACTGTACCGGGTCACGATTGGGTTCTCATGGGTCCTTAGAGAATCTAAAAACCATTGCTCTGATACCAACTGTGACGACCCGACTTTTCCAATCCCTCAGGTATAGGAAAGGCCGATTCGCCAACCTATTGAATAAAAGATAAGCCGGACAAACAGGGCACATATCAGAGTAAAGCGCAATAAATATCCATAGCTAAAAATAAATGTGGAAGCAATTAAAAGTAAAGAACCACCGATGATGGCCGACCATCATCGAAACATGGCTCATAACAGAAATCAACGTCGAGTATAAAACTATGATATCCAACTAAAAAGGGCCCACAAATTCAAGTCTAACTTTCACCACCAATAAGAAAATCAGTAAGTTCTATACTGGGAAAAACTCCTCAGGAGGAACCTCAAGCTCTTCCTCAGGCACGTAGTCAGGATCGATCTCACGATACGAATAGCCACGATCCAAGATTCTGAACCTGTGACGTATAGTCGGAGTGAGCTAACCAACAAAGCTCAGTAGAAGAAAGACATCTACCGCATTTTACTTTAACTAACATGGTTTTAAAACAAATATCGGAATATAGCTTGTCAAACATATAAGCAGATAATAAATTGAATTTAGGTGTGGAAATCATATGTAAGATTTATTTGCAGTTTCAAACGAATCGAGTGTTTGGTATGTCTTAGTTTCTCTAACTTCTATATGCAAAGTTCAGTAATTCATGACTTAATCCTCAACTTAAAATACCTCCCGAGTAAACTATATCTCGAGAGCAGGAATATAGTCGATGGGAACCCCTACCTACCATCGTCGTTCATGAACCCTTTTTCAGGATGCAACAAGCCCCTGCGTAATGAGGGAAACTTGTGCCAGGAAATTGTTCAGAAATTTTTGAGGGGTCGTTCAGGTTAATCATAAAACAAATGCAGATATTAATATAAATCAGATGCAAGTCTCTTATACATAGTTCAGGTTCTTAATTTCAGATTTTCAGAGCTTAAGCAGATTCAGATTTCAGGATTCAGGTAGATTTAGATTTTCAGTCATTCATATCAATTTCAGTTTACAGATGTGATTTCAATGGCATATGCAAGTTCAAAGATTTTAATTCAAAATATCCATGCGAATTAAAATAGAATACCGTAAAGATGAGATTCTCCTACCAAAACTCGGAGTTATACGAAGTCAAGCAAGGTCCTATTGATGGCCTCTCACCCTCAATCTACATCACAATATACATTCATACATTAAGATTAACTCTAATTACTAATAATATAGACCTATTTAAGTGTTTCCTCAAAAACAAGTCAAAATAAGCAAGTTGCGCCAATCCTAGAATTTGACGTAATATTCTCATATATTTTTGACTATCAAGACGATTGATTCACGAGTTGGTCAAAACATGAAAGTTGTAGAGTTTTCCATTAGCTTTCTAATGCCAAAAGAATTGTCTCAATCGGAGTTCGAGATAAACAGTTATGACTAAAATACTAAGGCAATATCGGAGTTCAGCGATACCTCGCTCGAGTGATGATAATAGCTCGCTCGAGCGAGATCCTTCAGAACTTTCTCGCTCGAGCGATGCAAAAGCTTGCTCACACGAGGGCAGGGAACGCCTTTTTGAGTATTTTAGTGTATCCTCGCTCGAGCGATGATAATAGCTCGCTCGAGCGAGCTACAGCGACGCGATTTCGCTCGTTTTCACCCGAATCGAAACCCATACATCCCAAAGAAAAACCCATGGCTAATCTAATGATTTTAATCAAAAATTTTAATTAAAATGTACCTTTAATCTAAGGATTCCTAGATTAGAAATGAGTCACACGAATGGAGCTTCGAAACGAAATCGACGGATTTCCTCGACGATTCGCGCCGCGATCGATCCCACGAGTTCACAGAGACAACTCCAGCACGTCCCCAATGATCTCAACCTCTCCCAATAACTAACTACGAATTCAAGGTTGATTCAAGTTCTTATAAGGTTCAAGGGTTTTCAACAAAGAGGGTTCTAGAGAAGGAGGCTTTCTAAATCGATCTCCTACGATGATTGAAGAAGAGAGAAGACGGAGTTTCACACGGTTGGATAACTATCAAATGACTACGGTTCTTCACGGCACTCACGTCTCTTCCTCTCTTAACAAAACCTAGTATAATACGGGAATGAAATTCCTTCTTATAATAGGATTGCTCACAAAGTTAAGCACACACACACCTCTTATGTATTATATACTTCTAATTTTAAAACTCAAGCCCGGTGTTGAGCAGCCACACCGAGGTCGGTGCACAACTTTTGCACGAGGGACCAAATGGGCTCTAAATCAAAATCTGTCCGCACAATTACATCTAGATAAAAATCCAAAATAAATAGTGACGTCGGTTGCCGAGCCGAATACACACACGGGGTCAGTCTAACTCGGGTTCAAAATACGGGTCTTTACATTATCAAAGTAACTTTCCAACGAGCTAAAATTGAGCAATTCCAACAAGTATTGAAGAAGTTATATAGTTAATTTTTGGAAGCTGCACATAAAGTGACAAATTTCAAGAATCCTAATTGAATTAAGATTAGTCTCATATTTTATTTTATTTTATAAAGTAAGAGTTGTTTATTTTATTAGAAATAAGATTAGTTTCCTTATTGTTTTAGGACTTTATTGTTTTAAAAGAATTAGGATATTTCTTTTATTTAAATTAGGAATTAGAGTTATACTCGGATTCTAATTTTATGCATTGGTTAGCCTATTTAAAGGCTTGTAAATACTTTTATTATAACTTTTTAGTTAATGAAAATTACATATGCAAAATTGAGAGTTCTAAACTTTTGTGAGGGCGTGATTCTCTCAAAACGGAAAGCGATTCTTTGATTCCCGCTTGCGATTTGGTGCGAGACCAACTCTTCTTCCATCTTTATCTTCTTTAGATTTACGATTTGCGTAAGTAGCGTAACCCTAATTATTTTATTTATTTCATAAAATCTAAAATCAACTTATTTGTTCATCATAAATCATTACTAACCTTTTAATTTTGTTCGGTATTGCACTACAAATTGTGTACCTTTTACCGGCGATTTTTAACCGCCGTTGAAAAGCGAGAACCTGCCGGTAATTATGTTGACGACGGCCACAAAACTGTTGAGGAAAAAATCGTCGACAATACTTTTTCCGGCGGTGTTACCGAGAATTTTTACCTGCCGCAACATATATCATTTCCCGGTGGTTTTGGTCAAAACTGTTGTGCCAAACGATTTATACATTTAACATTGTGACAGTTTAAAACCGCCGGTAAATCATATAATTTTCAGATTTGCCGGCAGTTTTTAACTGCCAGGGAAAATGTTATCCTTCATGAATATTCCCGGCAGTTTTAAACCGCCGGGAAAAGGTCAAAATTATAGTAGATATTTAACATTGCGGTAGTTCAACACCGTCAGTAAATCATATAATTTTCAGATTTGCTCATTCCTTCAACGATAATTCCCGATAGTTTTAAACCGCCGGTAAAGGGTCCTTTTAAAAAAAAAAAAGGAAAATTTTCTAATATTTAAAATTTTAAACCTGATATAAACCTGTAGCATATATTAATAATTTCTGCTCATTCCTTCAACGTAGCTTTTTAATTTTAAACCTGTAGCATATATTTTAATTTGCTCATTCCTTCAATCTAGCATTTTAATTTAAAACCTGTAGCATAAATTAGGCTGTAGCATTTATATTATACCTACTATAAGCCTATAGCATTTATTTTATACAATATTTCATAACAATGTTCAGTGCTTTTGGTTTTTGTAAGATGATTCTTTAACTTCCAAATGCCACCATTGTCTCATGTCTGAATAGATTGCATGCTATACATCCAACTCTTGCAGCGTTCTTGTTATTGCTTCCAACTCTGTAATGAAGTACAAAGCTCAAGACTCCTGCTGCATGAGGACACCTAATGATAGCGCCTCTGACAACAATTCCCTTCTGATATGAGATTCACAATCTTTCTCTTCACTGTTCAATAGTTCTGTTTCGACTTCATGTGTGTAACAACTCTACATTGAATTCTCATATCTAGCACTCTTCTATATTTCTTCCTTTATTCCATTCTATCTTCCTCCTCATTATAGTCACGTCTTCAAATCTAATCAATCAAAACTCCGTAGTACCTTCAGCATGTATCAGCAGAATTGTATCCTTAGCACTTTATGCATGTATTTTTGCATGTATCAGTCACTATTGTATCGCTGTTTAATTGAAGTCTCGCTCTATGAATTCAACTCATGCCCGGTATACCCTTTGTCCCACTTGAAGCCTTGGCTCTGCATCCTCGTCTTTCCCTCCACCCTCTAAAATGGCCTTTTCATACCGCAAAAGAATACCGAAGGGAATCTTTCCCTGTTTCCACACACAAATTCAAATTAATAGAAATGAGTAAAAATAAAATTGTTAAACCTGTGAAGAAACAACTATTAATGTAAATAGGCAAAGATGATAGAGATAAGTTGTAACAACCTTGAAAATTCGAATGAGAACCTGACTGTTTCGATATGCGTGCCCAGCACAGGAATCGAGATAGATTTAAAAACTTTGAAATTTTATTATTAGAGATAATATTAGCCTGAAGCTAGGAGAATTCACGTATGAAATCTCACTTAGATCTGAGTCATGTAAGACGTCGAGACGGCGTGCTACGCCGCGTCGACCGTGTTCGTGCTCCACACCGGAGTATAAGCTTAGGAGAAAACAGAAATATCTGTTTATTAGCTTATAAGAGAAGGGATCTGGGAGTCCATTCTCCTTCATCTTCTTCTCTCTATTTCTGTAAACCCTAGATTAGGTTGAGAGTTTTGTTGGTCCTTGAAGAAACACGAATCGAGAACACCTAGGTTAGCATTTACGTAACCCTTGAGTGTAAACAATCAACGTTGATACGTTGTCTCTGATTGGTTAAGAAGGCGTACCTTCACTACGTGTGGAAGCGGAGCCACAAATTACTGGTCCGAGTAGAGGGGGGTGACAAAGCCTAAGTTTCGGATCTGACACCCTCGTCCGGATCGAATTGCCGAAACCCCGATAGGGCCTAAATAAAGGTGAGTCTGTGTATTTAAATAGGGGCAAATGAGAGGCCCATATAGGTGTATTGATGGTGTGTTAATGGTTGTTGGTAACCATTAATGAAAATGGGTTTGAAATAGGGTTGGAGAAGACCTCCATTAATGATAGGAGTTCTGTCATTATTGATCGATCAATGAAGGTATTGATCGATCAATGACTGGTGGTGATCGATCAATGAAGACATTGATCGATCAATCAGTATACGACAGAAAAGTGAACAGAAGCCCTGAAATTCTGGAAGTTCAGTGCTCGAAGAGCATTGATTGATCAATTTAGGCATTGATCGATCAATCCTGGGTATTGATCGATCAAAAAGAGAGTGATCGATCAATGACAGTTGGTGATCGATCAACAAAGGTATTGATCGATCACTGGAGTGTATTGATCCATCAATGAAGGCATTGATCGATCAATCTGTATAAATATTAAATGTGAACAGAAGGTGGGAAATTTTGAATTTAGGTTATTGATCGATCAATAGGGCTATTGATCGATCAATAGGGCTATTGATCGATCAATAGGAGGCATTGATCGATCAACCAAAGTGGTGATCGATCAATTTTAGCTGTGTTAGAAGTGAAGAGGGAAGAGGTTATTGATCGATCAATAAGTGTATTGATCGATCAATGATGAGTAGTGATCGATCAATAAGGGCTATTGATCGATCAATTGACTATGTTCCTGGATGAAAGCTAAGAGGGTATTGATCGATCAATGGGGTTATTGATCGATCAACAAGAAGGATTGATCGATCAATAGGAGTGGTGATCGATCAATCACCCTTGTTTTGTTCTGTTTTGATTTTATGAGTTAAACACCACTGGACATTGTGCCAGTTAGCATTCTGACATCTCTGACACTTAAAGTACTATGTTTATGGTCTAAGATCAGACCATGACACCTTGAAAAGCTTTGGACTTGCTTAGAAGAGGTCTGACCTGAGGTAGGGGAAAACCAACCTAACCTGTTTTGAGTATGATTTCATGTTTATTTCATATCTGCACCCTGATTTCGGTTTTTAACAAGCATGTTCGCATATTTGATTCTTGCTTTCTGATTCTTGTATTCTGAAACCTGCTCCTGAATTTTACTATCTGATCTGTGAGGTCTATGTGTGTAGGTAATTTGATGATTTAACAAGATGATCCCCACCGACCCGGCAGTATATCCGATGCCTGGCACACTTGTGCATCTGCTTGTAATCCTCGACAATTACCTTTGCATAGATGAGGCATTGTTGCAATTCAAAATTGTTCATGTGAACGACGATTGGTTGGGGTTTCCTATCGGAATATTCCTGTTTACTCTGTGCTATATAGTCACGGGAGTTTCTTAAGTTAAAAATATACAATTTAAGTTCTCTGATCATATACTTGCATAACATCTGATTTCTTATCTAAAAGCTCAGTATTTGATTTGATTCGTCATGATTGTATGTTTCTGATTTGATTTCTGTTTTGAGATAGCATGATCTGCATATTCAATTCATTTAGTTAGAATTCTTCTATTGAGCTATGATGTAGCTCACCTTGTTTTAAGTCACTCTTAGGTTCTGAGGCTGTAGCTCTCGGCACTGAGAGCGATCCTGATTACCAGCTTGACCCAGAGGCTGAGGCCGAGGACGAGGAGACGGACGTTTAGGTGGACGAGTTCTACCCGTAGCTTGGGTATTTGAGTCCGATATTTTGTATTTTGATATTCCGAATTATTGTGTGCCTGGTGGCCACTGTCTGTATGTATATATTACTATAGATGTTGTATTTTCGCATTTTTATACATTCTATTGGAACCACTATCAGGAACCATTGTTTGGGTGATGGATGTCCATCACCAATGGTTCTTCTTGGTTCCATTTTGGGAATGTATATCCTTTTAGTAAATAGAATTACATATTTATTTATTGTTTCTGTATATTAAATGTCTGATTAGATGGATTAATCGCTTGGTTTCCGCTATACGAGCAGACACTTTATGATTTGTCCCGGGGATCATCCAGCGTATGATCCTGATGGCACGAATTTTCGGGTGAGGAAATCCGGGCTGTCACAGTTGGTATCAGAGCCTAGGCTTTAGGTTGAACTACGGGTTCAGATTGGATTGTTTTCACAATCTATGTACTGATCAATGTTATTGTTTTCACAATGACAGACCAGTATGGGCCCTAAGTTCAGAGGTGATCATAGTGGAGGTAGGACAGGTCAGAGAGAGATTCCTCTGAGGGAGATACATCAGGTGATAGGCACGTCGAGGGGTTTGGAATTCCTCTCGCATACTAATGCGGTTCCAGTGGGACCAAGAGGAGGTAGAAGAGGTAATTGATGAGTACTGAAAAATGAGGATATTTCACCCCTAAATACCTATATTTAGCTGTCCGATGAAGGCTATCTGATAAGATTGATTAGATTTGAAGTGTTTCAGGTAAATACAAGCCAAGTATAGAAAACAGTACAAGAATTCTGAATATAATGCCAAAACACTGCAACTTCGGGTAATCAAGAACTTGGTGCGACTTGCGGCTAAAGTTGGACCTTCAAGACGGCCGAATTACAAAATTATCAAAACATGGAAGTTGTAGATCGTTTCGTCAGCTTTCCAACAGCGCAAGAATCGTCTCAATCCAAGTTCGGGACAGAAAGTTATGGCCGAAATACTGAAGCAGTGTCTGAACCACAAGAAGTGCTGAATTTCACGGATTTCTGGGGGTCGATGCATCGACCCTACAGGTCGATTAATCGAGCCAGAAATTGAGTCTGACACGATTCTGACACTGAAAGTCTGATTTTTTGGAAACTTGGTCGGCTCGATGCATCGACAGCTATGGGTCGATTAATCGATCCTAAAAAGTCGGTTTAGGATACCTTTGCGCGACGGGTTCTATTTAAAGACTCAAACACTTCGGGAAAAAGGTGATTATAATTAGAGATTTTTTTTCAGCATTAGAATTACGTAGGAATTAACTTTAGGAGAGAGTTTTAGTTCTTAGTGTTCTTAGTTTTTAGCCATTATTTTTCATAGAAATAGGAAGTTTTATTATTCCTTTTTGAGAGCGTTGTTTTTTAATTTTTCAGTATTCAGTTCATAAATTTTGTTCAAAGTTTATTCCTGCATTAATTTCGTTTCTGAAAATTATCATCCATGTGGATCAACGTAATTTATTTTGAAGCTTGAGGTAATTTTAATTAATGTTATTTTCCCGTCTTTATTTATTTATGTCATTTACTTACAATATGTGTGGCTAAATTATAGAGATGGGGATCTAATGACTCCCATCCGAGGGATGTACTTTTAATAATATAAAATTAGGGATTAAAATATGAGATTTTTAATTTATGGTTGTTGTGCTATCATGAATGGATAAAATCCCCGCCACTACTTAGGGATCGGCGTGTCAGGAGTCATGCCCGGGATCTCAGATCTGTGACGGTAATTTTACCCAATCATTGTTATGGTCTTTTTGTTTTTATCGTGTGGATTTAATTACGATTATGTTCTGGGATCGAGTGTGCCGAGCCATGCCCTGGATCTTGGTTCTGTAATGGTAATTTTATCTTAAATATCCCTAATCTGAATAAAGTGTGCCGAGCCATGCCCTTGATTTCAGATTTGTAAGTGGTATTCTTGTTGGAATTTTCACCCACTTTGGGGATGGTTTTTATTTGAACCTGAGATCATGTGTGTCTAGCCGTACCCTTGATCCCAGATCTAGATATATGAAAATCATCTAAGTCCTGATTGCAGGGATGCAACGTGGAACCTATTAGGGTGTTGACCATTGATCTTCCATAAAAGATGTTTGTTACCAATGAAATATCTCATAATTTAATCCTTAGATTTATATTATAGGAAGAACGGACCAAAGATGGGAGGATTTAGTATCTTCATCTTTATCATCATCATCTTCACTTTTATTTGTGAATCATCAATTGAATTTTAGTTTTTAGTCATTAATTACCATATCATCAACCACTTAAATCATAAAATTGGTAGAATACTGTTAGATCTTAATAGATTTCTAGAATTACTTGTTTCTTTTAGGTATTTCAACATTAATCCTCGTGGGAACGATCTCGTACTCCGCACCCATTATATACAAACTGATTCGTGCACTTGCGAGTAAAACATACATTAAATATATCACATCAAGTTTTTGGCGCCGTTGCCGGGGATTAAATTGAGAAAATCTGAATTTTTGGTAGACAATCAATTTTAGGAATTTTCGAGGATTAAAATAGTATTTCTGCTTAAAAAAAAAAAAAAAAAAAAAAAAAATTTTGAGAATCGATGCATCGACCCACACTGTCGATGCATCGAGCTTTCCTCGATTGATCGAGTGTTACTCGATTAATCGATTTTTATAAAAAGAAAAAAAAAAAAAAAAGAAAAAAAAAAAAAAAAAAGCTGTTGTTATTGGTGAAATCATGTCAATGCATGGATTCAATCTAAAATCATGTGCTATTTGTGGAAATTCGATGCACATTTCACCTATGTGTCCCTTGAATAACTCAAATTATTACCCTGAACAAGTCCAACCAAATCCGGTTTGGAACACTCATGACTGGCAGAGTCAATCTAATGACATGTGGGGTTTTAATCAACCTCTAATGTGTGATATGATGCCGTACAATGATCAAAATTCTTATCCTAATAAATTTCCTTATGAGTTTTCACAGCAAACTCAATACTTTCAAGACACAAACTCATATGAACCAGTCCAAAATCCTTCTTACTCCTTAGAATATTTAAAAGGTTTGGTGCACACCAATACTTAAAGAATTTCTAAGATACAATCTCAAGTTAGTCAGATGATCGAGTACTTACAAAGGAAAGTTGAAATAGAGGAGTCCCTCATTGATACCGATCAGAATAAAGAACATCTTCAAGAGGACTCATCTGATTTTGTTCAAAAATATGAGGATGACCAATTGGTCACTATGCTTGAGAATGGCATAACGAGCGTTGAGGTAGTGCAAGTGCGAGGAGAAGAGGAAATGGAATGGAACGATACTTATGTCGAGGAGGGAATTGAGAATCAAATTGAGATGAAAGAGAAAGAAAATGACACCCTTACAACACCTGATAAGGGAAACTTAATTTTTTTCGATGAGTGTGAATTCGGTTTAGGGAAGAAAGAGGAATTTCAAATCTGTTGCCCATTCGTTGAATACATAGATAATCAACAGAATGCCGAAAAAAGATTCATGGGTTTGAATCTGGAGTGCGATTTTGGGAATGTCAAGTACAGGGTAGAAATGGATCATAATGGTGGCACTTGGGGACACCATGGGGGTGTAACTAAGTCCTTGAAAAGAGAAATACCGAGACGATTAAATAAATCGCTGATCCGGCTTAGAAAATTTTTCATGAAGATTTGGGATCCTGGTGGACTCGGAATGAATTTACACCTTGTAGATTAATTTCGTATTTAAAAAAAAAAAAAAAAAAAAAAATTTTTAGGAGGTCGATGAATCGACCCCTCTGTCGATTAATCGACCCCCAAAGGGTCGATGCATCGACCTTTAGGGTTCGATTAATCGACCCTATGTTTGAAAAAAAAAAAAAAAAAAAATTCTGTTAGAGAATCGATGCATCGACCCCTTATGGTCGATGCATCGACCACTTTGTGCTCGATTAATCGACCCTTTTGGTCGATTAATCGAGAGTATTTAATGCAGTGTCCTTTCCAAGGAGACTGCATTTATGGGGATGTTGACTTTTTCTTTAGTCGATTAATCGACTACTTGAGTCGATGCATCGACTGTTCATTTTGAAAATTGTGCCGTATTAAAAATCTGTCAGTTTTGTTTTTATTTGGTGTCGATTAATCGACTCTTTATAGATCGATTAATCGACTTTTACTTCGGGACGTGCGTTTTTGGTTTTTCTTTGCCTCGATTTCTGTCGATTAATCGAGTAAGTGCGTCGATTAATCGAATTTTCCACTTCCGTACGTTGCGTCTTTTCACTTAAAGACGTTGCGTGTTTTCCATGCGTCGGGACTTCTGACGCGCCTCTTTTCAATAGAGTCGATTAATCGACACTTTTGGTCGATTAATCGATTATTTCGATTGTGTCCGTCCCGAGAGGCGCCTTTGCGCCTATTTAAATGGAGCAGTCTCACTACGTTTCTCACTACGAGTTTGTTTGTGTTTGTTTTTCTGACTGCCTCCGACATTCCGACAGTGCACTAATGGCTTCGACCTCTGCCGCGCCGCAAAGACTTGTACAACGCCCTGCTGGTCATCCACGTGATCAGCCGAGTGGTCGCTTCGCGACCCGCGACTTATGCTCCGAATACGTTTTTGATCTCGCGGCTTTTCAAGCATTGCCTATCTACGCCGTTTCCCTCGCCTATGCGATGGCTCTCAATGCCCATTTTCTCCTCACTCCACCCGTGATCAAAGTGTCCAAACACGTTGTTCGGTTATTCTATCAGAATATGGCATGGGTGCTCGCCTCCATCGAGAATCAAGTCGCCGCCCACTTCACTGTTACAATTGATGGGTGGTCGCGACCAATTTTTCCGCACACCATTGCGGAGGTCTTTAATGTTTCGTGCGAGCGCCCTCACAATCACATTCTGGGTGAGGAACTCGACGAGTCTCAGGAGAATATAATCAACTAGATGTGCCGCGGCATATTTTCTTCTGGGATCGCCACTAGGCGGTCGGCGTTGCCGCGCCCGCTTTTGTTTTGGGATAGTGTGGTCAGTAGCAATCTTTGTCCCCGTGGCCACGTTTCTGAGCGCACCGGTGATCGGGTTCAAGCACTTTATGGGGCCCACCGAAATTCATGGATCAACGTGCCTGTGGATTATTCATGATGGCATGTATGGCGATGCCATGACGAACTCACTAAGCCTACCACGGTGAAGCCTGCTGGTCTACTTCCCCATTATGTTATGAAGTTGCTTAATTTTCTTCGCTTTCCGTTCTCTACCGGGATGATGATATCGGGGACCTTGCTTTCTATCGATATGGTGCAACCCAGTGGAACCGCAGTATGCGTCTCTTGGGAAATGTCCCTGATGCCCATGCTGATGCACCGGCTCCCCCACGCCAGCGTCGCCGCATCCGTCAAGATGATCAACATGCACCTGATCAAGGACCTGAGGAGGGTGTGTCGCTTGGTTCGCTCCAAGCCCAAATTACCTCTTTACAAGAGGAGCAGCAGCGACATCATGGTGCACTCCTGCGCCGTAGCCACTATGATCGTTCCTTCCTCCATCAGATCGGGCAGCGCATGTGGCCTGATAGTTATGATGAGATGCGCGCCAGGCCCCGCCAGGCCGAGGAGGATGGAGATGATTAGTTTGATTCGTGTAGGGTTAGGATTTTCTTTTCGTTTTATGTTTTTTCTTTCTTTTATTTAGGCTGTTTATTTTAGGAGTCAAATCAGAAGTGTCCATGTAATCATCGTCTTTATCAATGAAAAAGTGTGTTTTCTAATCTGTGTGGGATTGTCACAATTTTACAAATTACCGGTTGCCTGTAGAGTAGTTGGAACGCACTTTTCAAAAGCCAATTTTCACGATTTTCCAACTCTCTGCCAAGATGGTGTCGCTTAATCGAGGGTTATACTCGATTAATCGACCCACTTTTTGCGAAACACAAAAAAAAAAAAAAAAAAAAATTTTTTTTTGGGAGGTCGATGAATCGACCCCCAAAGGGTCGATGCATCGACCTTTGGGATCGATTAATCAACCCCCTGCTGCTAAGAAAAAAAAAAAAAAAAATTTTGGGTGTCGATGCATCGACCCCATTGTCGATTAATCGACCCCCAGGGAGTCGATGCATCGACCTTCACGGGTCGATTAATCGACTCCACCGCTTTTTGTTTTTTTTTGTTTTTTTCGACGGCACTCCTAGTGGAACTCTCATTTGCCTCTTTTCCCACGTCCGTGGACTCCCTTGGACGTACTGCCACACTTTTCATTGTTTCTTTTCTGCAGGACACCTCTTTCCACTCCTACTCCAACTCTATGTTTTTTTCCCTTTATATTCACCTTTAGGCTCACTTTTCATTAACTCTGTACAATCTTTCTTATGGCCCGACGATTATACTTCACCAGAGCACGATTATCAAAGATGGAGGAGACTGCTAAAAAGCGGGAGCGCCGCTCTCATCGGACGGTCCCTTTTGTGTCCAACAATGTTGAAATCAGCGACCTCGATCCGATGATCATTCCTTACTGGGGAGAACCATCTCGAAAAAAGGTAAATCGCTCCAAATCTCCTACCCCGTGTGTCAATACTGATATCGAGATAATTGATGTGATGCCGTCACCGTCTCCCCCATCTTCATCTCCTACTTTCGCCTCCCCACCTCCATCCATACCATCGGCGATGTCTCATCAATTTCCCCTTGATCTTTGGGAGAAATTGTTCCCTGTGCCTAAGAATATCAATTTAAGTGATCCGAGGTGGATGGGTCCGCCTACCAATGATTAACAGAGTTGGATTCATGTTTAGTTTAGGATTTAGGATTTAGGATTTCTTAGTTTTTTTTTCTGTTCCTTTTTGTTTTGTTTTGTTTAGTTTAGGTTGTTTTTCTTTCCCTAAATAGTGTAACCATATTCCCTTCAATATATTTTTTGTCATATTCCAATTTGATACAAATATTCTCTGCACCTGATCTTTGTGTTGAGGTACTTTTTTCAAAGTGGTCGATGCACATTATTTTACGATTGTTTTCAAACTTTAGTTGATGATGCATGTGAATTTAATTTTGAGAATAATAGTGTTATATTTTGATTACTTGTATCTAAGATGATGAAGCTTAATGTGATATTTTATGGATAATTTTGATATTCATGCCTAAAATTTTTGCACTGATACCAAGCTAAGACTTAGAAATCGATGAACTGTTTTGAATGTTGAATCTTAGGATCTCAGTGGAGACTAAACCCAGTGAGCTTTAGAGCTAATTTCCCGTCATTGATGAGTGAATATATAAACTCGGAGTTTTCTTTGAATACGATTTATTTTGCATAATCTCATACACTTCATTTTGACTTGTGACTTTGCATGAAATCAAATTTATATCATTATGTTAGAATGTACTGTATATTTACTCAAGACAAATAGGCATAGTTACTATCTTTTAAGGATATGATTGAAGGCCATCTTTGGCTCGTTTGTGCTTAAAATGCCCCACCTCAAATAAATTTATCTTTCTAGTCTTTGAGCCTATTGAAAATTTACCTTTATACATTCTTTGATAAGCCACGTTAACCTTTAACCCTTCACCATTTCTGAAAATTCAGCTTTACCCTTCTTATTTCTGAGAAATTAGGAACGAGGGATGAGAGTGAACGAAAAGAGAGTAAGTGGAGAGATACTGAGTTGTGGTGTTTACTGAGAGTGTATGGCAAAAATAAAAAGAAAAAGGGGAGAGAAAAAGAAAAAGAAAATTGTGAAAAATAATGAAAAATATGAGGTGCTTTAAGAAAAAAGGAAGAGAAAAAGAAAGTTGAGAAAAATAGAAAAAAATTGAGAAAAATAGTGAGAGATTAAAAAAGAAAAAGAAGAGAAATAGAAAAAAATCAAAAAAGTTGTTTCTTTTCCAATTTCTCAGAAACTTTGAATCCCAACTTCCAATTCTTTCTTACCCTTTCCTGAGCCCCATTACAACCCTAAAAAGACCTTAATGATCTGATCTTGCATTAGTAACTGTCTTGTGGAGAGTAAATATGTGATACTTATGACACTTGATATGACATGTTTAGGATATACAAGTATCTTCTTATGAGATTTATTTTTGTTCATTGATTGCATCGTGTTTCATTTATCATGTGAGACCTTTTTATTTGCTTTGTATTGACCTCTCACATATGTGCGAAAACTTATCCACTATCGGTGTCTTTATATTTTGAGAGTATACCTAAAGTGAGGATTGAGTCAAAACAACAGATCCAACGGTTTTCCGTTTGAATTAGTTCTGAGATGAATGAATTTTGATTTGGTTATGCACACACTTCACGTTTAGGCATGAATGGATGAGCTATCTAACGATTTGAGCATTAGACTAATTTGAATGGATATGAGTATGATTAGTATAACATTGTTATTTAAAATTGAGGATTCGCATGTTGAATTGATTAATGATTTTGGTTTTTCAATGGTATATATGTTATCAAAATCATGTTTTGAAAACTCAATTTTATCGATGATTTCAAAAATATATTGAAGTTTGTGGGTAACTTCACTGTAAACCCTCAGGAGACATAAATCCTCCACTAGGATCACCTAGGGGTTTAAAGGCTTGTTGCACATGCTAAGTGCAATCGTGTTCCCTACGAAAGTGGCACTTATTTTCTTTAGTTTGCTTTGCTCGAGGACTAGCAAAGTGTAGGTTTGGGGGTATGATGAGTACTAAAAAATGAGGATATTTCACCCCTAAATACCTATATTTAGCTGTCCGATGAAGGCTATCTGATAAGATTGATTAGATTTGAAGTGTTTCAGGTAAATACAAGCCAAGTATAGAAAACAGTACAAGAATTCTGAATATAATGCCAAAACACTGCAACTTCGGGTAATCAAGAACTTGGTGCGACTTGCGGCTAAATTTGGACCTTTAAGACGGCCGAATTACAAAATTGTCAAAACTTGGAAGTTGTAGATCTTTTCGTCAGCTTTCCAACGGCGCACGAATCGTCTCAATCCAAGTTCAGGACAGAACGTTATGGCCGAAATACTGAAGAAGTGTCTGAACCACAAGAAGTGCTGAATTTCACGGATTTCTGGGGGTCGATGCATCGACCCTACAGGTCGATTAATCGAGCCAGAAATTGAGTCTGACACGATTCTGACACTGAAAGTCTGATTTTTTAGAAACTTGGTCGGCTCGATGCATCGACAGCTATGGGTCGATTAATCGATCCTAAAAAGTCGGTTTAGGATACCTTTGCGCGACGGGTTCTATTTAAAGACTCAAACACTTCGGGAAAAAGGGGATTATGATTAGAGATTTTTTTTCAGCATTAGAATTACGTAGGAATTAACTTTAGGAGAGAGTTTTAGTTCTTAGTGTTCTTAGTTTTTAGCCATTATTTTTCATAGAAATAGGAAGTTTTATTATTCCTTTTTGAGAGCGTTGTTCTTTAATTTTTCAGTATTCAGTTCATAAATTTTGTTCAAAGTTTATTCCTGCATTAATTTCGTTTCTGAAGATTATCATCCGTGTGGATCAACGTAATTTATTTTGAAGCTTGAGGTAATTTTAATTAATGTTATTTTCCCGTCTTTATTTATTTATGTCATTTACTTACAATATGTGTGGCTAAATTTATAGAGATGGGGATCTAATGATTCCCATCCGAGGGATGTACTTTTAATAATATAAAATTAGGGATTAAAATATGAGATTTTTAATTTATGGTTGTTGTGCTATCATGAATGGATAAAATCCCCGCCACTAACCGGGATCGCGTGTGCCGAGTCATGCCCGGGATCTCAGATCTGTGACGGTAATTTTACCCAATCATTGTTATGGTCTTTTTGTTTTTATCGTGTGGATCTAATTACGATTATGTTCTGGGATCGAGTGTGCCGAGCCATGCCCTGGATCTTGGTTCTGTAATGGTAATTTTATCTTAAATATCCCTAATCTGAATAAAGTGTGCCGAGCCATGCCCTTGATTTCAGATTTGTAAGTGGTATTCTTGTTGGAATTTTCACCCACTTTGGGGATGGTTTTTATTTGAACCTGAGATCATGTGTGTCTAGCCGTACCCTTGATCCCAGATCTAGATATATGAAAATCATCTAAGTCCTGATTGCAGGGATGCAACGTGGAACCTATTAGGGTGTTGACCATTGATCTTCCATAAAAGATGTTTGTTACCAATGAAATATCTCATAATTTAATCCTTAGATTTATATTATAGGAAGAACGGACCAAAGATGGGAGGATTTAGTATCTTCATCTTTATCATCATCATCTTCACTTTTATTTGTGAATCATCAATTGAATTTTAGTTTTTAGTCATTAATTACCATATCATCAACCGCTTAAATCATAAAATTGGTAGAATACTGTTAGATCTTAATAGATTTCTAGAATTACTTGTCTCTTTTAGGTATTTCAACATTAATCCTCGTGGGAACGATCTCGTACTACACACCCATTATATACAAACCGATTCGTGCACTTGCGAGTAAAACATACATTAAAAATATCACATCAGTAATGAAGAAAGAATGGAGCAGGTGTTGGAAGCATTGGCTACCAACGTCGCTCAGCAGACGGCTGCTCTGACTCAACAGGCAGCTAGACCACCTCATCAGCCTAGTGGATTCGCGGAGTTTAGGAGAATGAGACCTCCTAACTTCTCGGGTCAGACGGATCCCATAGAGGCAGAGGGATGGATAGAAGAGATGGAGAAGTTTTTCGAAGTACTCCAATGTAACGACGTGGAGAAAGTGCACTGGGCCACTTTCAAATTAGACGGTGACGCCGGACCTTGGTGGAGGTCGGTGTCACAAAATAGACAGAGAGAGTTTCCCCACACTCCTTGGACATGGGAGGAGTTTACGGAGGTGTTTTATCACAAATACTTCCCGAAAATTGTGAGGCATCAGTGGGAAGTGAAATTTATAGAGTTAAAGCAGGGTGCCATGCCAGTAAGGGATTATGGAGCTGAGTTTGATAGATTGGCTAGGTTTGCACCCCAGCACGTAGCCACTGAACTGATGATAGCAAGGAAGTTTCAACTTGGCCTGAGACAGAACTTGCAAAAGGATGTCGCCATGTGGGAAATGGAGACATATGAGGGAGTGATGGCCAAGGCTCTCATAGCTGAGGAGGAGAACCAGAAACAGTTCTCTTGGAGAGACAAGCAGGTGAGAGAGAGACCATTTCAAGGGCAGTCTCAGGACACGGAGCAGAACAAGAGGGCTAGATTTTCCAGACCTCCGAGGTACCCTACACACTCTCGATCGGCGATTTCTTCAGGTTCGAGTTCATACCAGAGAGCAGCAGTGCCTACGTCTTCCAGGCCATTTCGACCATCTGGATCTTCTAGTAGTGGGGCTTCAGTGATTCAGGGACCTTCAAGGGTCTCGTCTTTTGCTCCAGCTGTGTTATGCGCAAAGTGTGGGAAACCACACAAGACAGAGGAGTGCAGGAGAGAGACAGGGGCATGCTTCAGGTGTGGTAAGATGGGCCACTTGGTTAGGAACTACCTAGAGGAGAGCAAAGAGCGGTCAGGATCGGTATCTACACAAAGATCTTCTCGACCTGTGGTTCACGGTCGAGCATATGCCGTCACCGCGACCGATGCTCTGACATCGAATGATGTCATCCAAGGTATGATTAAAAATTCAAGAGAAGTTGTTTTGTTTAATATGATGAACTAGAAATTTCGTAAAGATAGAGTTTATTTGATTAAATATAATGATAATAGTACACATGCGCATACACATCTGAAACATTTGAAGTAATGTTGAAATTGGTGTATAGGTGTGCTGAAAGTGTATAGGAGTTGCGATATTTGCTTCCATAGGGCACGAGTCTTGATAGACCCAGGCTCTACGCATTCTTTTGTACGACCTCAATTTACGAAGGAATTGAGTGCCACTCCAGAACAACTAGATTTCATTTTCACGGTTAGTGCAGTGAATGCACTCACTGTGGGTAAATCAGTGGTAGTATCAGTAGATGATCACGAGACACGGGCGGATTTGATTCTGTTAGATATGAAGGGATTCGACATCATTTTGGGAATGGACTGGCTATCCGCTTACCACGCGAGCGTGGATTGTCTTTGGAAGATAGTAGTTTTTCGTCCTCCAAAGGAGCGATCTTTTAGATTCTTCGGGGTAAAGTCTAAGGTAGCTCCGTTGATATTTGCTATTCGGGCCGAAAAGATGATGAAGAGTGGATGCAGTGGATATATGGCCTTTCTATAAGAGCAACGGGAGGAGACGAATGTGATATCCGATATTCACGTTCCATGCGAGTATCCCGATGTATTCCCTGAGGATTTGCCAGGACTACCAACAGCTCGGGAGATTGAGTTTGCAATCAATCTGGTTCTAGGCACTGAACCAGTATCTAAAGCTCCTTATCGGATGGCTCCAGTAGAATTGCAAGAGTTGAAGGAGCAACTACAAGAACTGCTTGATAAAGGGTTCATTCGGCCGAGTGTGTCTCCTTGGGGGGCACCCGTATTATTTGTCAGAAAGAAAGATGGGTCGATGCGTCTATGCATTGACTATCGGCAGTTGAATAAGTTGATGATTAAGAATCGTTACCCGCTCCCTAGGATCGATGATCTGTTTGATCAATTGCAAGGAGCGAGATTCTTTACGAAGATCGACTTGAGATCAGGTTATCATCAGCTACGGGTCAAAGCTGAAGATGTTGAGAAGACAACGTTCAGAACCAGATATGGGTACTATGAATTCTTAGTTATGCCATTTGGATTGATGAATACACCTGCATCATTTATGGACCTAATGAACCGTGTGTTTAAACCACACTTGGACAAGTCAGTGGTTGTTTTTGTAGATGACATTCTTGTCTATTCCAAGACAAAGGAGGAACATGAAGAGCATCTACATGTAGTTTTACGGACCCTCAGAGAACACGAATTGTACGCAAAGCTCAGTAAGTGTGAGTTTTGGCTGGACCAGGTGAGTTTCTTGGGCCATATCGTCTCTGCTAAGGGTATAACAGTGGATCCGACAAAGATCGAGGCCATCGTGAATTGGGAACAACCTAGAACAGTGACAGAGGTCCGTAATTTTCTTGGTTTGGTAGGATACTACAGACGATTCGTAGAAGGTTTCTCTAAACTATCAAGTCTGCTTACTCAGCTCACTAAGAAAAATGCTAAGTTTGATTGGACTGATCAGTGCGAGAAAAGTTTCCAGGAATTGAAGACGCGTCTGACTACAGCACCAGTGCTGGCTATACCTTCTGGCTGAGGAGGTTTTGCTATCTACAGTGATGCATCATATAGTGGTTTGGGTTGTGTCCTCAACCAACATAAGAAGGTTATCGCATATGGCTCTAGACAGCTTAAGGAACATGAGAGAAATTACCCGACTCATGATCTGGAGTTAGCGGCGGTGATCTTTGCTTTGAAGATTTGGAGGTACTACTTATACGGTGAGACATTTGATATCTACACCGACCACAAAAGTCTTAAATATCTGTTTACCTAGAAGGATTTGAATATGCGACAGCGCAGATGGATGGAGTTCTTGAAAGATTACGATTGTTCCATCCAGTATCACCCTGGGAAGGCCAATGTTGTGGCAGATGCTTTGAGCAGGAAATCTTCAGCTCAATTGACACATCTTATCACCAGAGTACAAAGGTGGCATCTACTTGAGGACCTGGCCTTATGTGATACGTTGATTGATGTCAGAGGTTCAGGGACACTGATGGCTACTATTGTGATACGGCCCACATTGTTTGATAACATACATAAGCTCCAGATGATTGACGGTGAGCTTATGGCCATTAGAAGGGATGTGATCAACAGGATCAGGCCTGATTTTACTATCAAGGATGATGGCACTTTGCTATTTCGAGATCCGATGTGCATACCGGATACGAAGGACCTAAAAGACACAATTTTAGAAGAAGCGCATAAGTCTACATACGCTATACATCCTGGGAGTACCAAGATGTACCAAGATCTCAAGCGAAGTTTTTGGTGGAGAGGACTGAAGAAACATATTGCGGATTATGTCTCTCGGTGTTTGGTCTGCCAGCAGGTGAAAGTGGACCATCGGAATCTAGCGGGTTTGTTACAGCCATTGCCAGTGCCAGAGTGGAAATGGGAAGCCATTTCTATGGATTTTATCCTAGGATTGCTGAGCACATTGAGAAAGAACAATGCCATTTGGGTCATTGTAGATCGACTGACAAAATCTGCACATTTTCTGCCGTATCGAACTAGATTCACGGCCAATAAACTAGCCGGGCTGTACATGAAGGAGATAGTTCGATTACATGGAATACCAGTCAGTATCGTGTGTGACAGAGATCTGCTATATACGTCGCAGTTTTGGCGACGATTCCAAGAAGGCATGGGTACTAAATTGGAGTTCAGCTCAGTGTTTCATCCTCAGACAGATGGGCAGACTGAGAGAGTGAACCAGATCATAGTGGGATATGTTGCGAGCATGTATGTTAGATTTTCATGGTTCATGGGATCAACACTTGCCTCTGATCGAGTTCGCTTACAATAACAGTTATCAGTCAAGTATTGGGATGACGCCTTATGAAGCCTTATATGGACGTAGATGCAGATCGCCATTGAATTGGGAAGAAGTCGGCGAAAAGCTAGTCTTGGGACCAGAGATCGTGGACAGTACCACCGAGACGGTTAGGTTGATCCGCGAAAGGTTGAGGATTGCCCAAAGTCGCCAAAAGAGCTATGCTGATCTCCATTGGACGCAAGTGGAGTTTCAGGTATAACCAAATACGTCAGACGAAACATATGTCCATGGTTAAATTGATTTGCTATGGAATTAACACTTGTTTTCAGGTTGGAGACAAAGTTTTTGTGAAGATCTCGCCAACCAAGGGTGTCATGCATTTTGAGAAACGCGAAAAGCTGAGTCCTCGATATATCGATCCATTTGAGGTACTCAGACGGGTTGGTGAAGTCGCTTATCGGGTTGCCTTGCCACCACAGTTAGCAAGCATGCATAACGTCTTTCACGTGTCCATGCTACGCCGCTACGTACGCGATCCGACTCACGTCTTGGATTTCCATCCGATTGAGCTACAGGAGGATTTGACGGTGATTGAAGAACCGATCTCTATTTTGGATCATCGAGATCAAGTCTTGGGGACTAAGTTGATTCCACTGGTGCTAGTCAAGTGGAGAAACCATTCGGACGCTGAAGCTACATGGGAGCGCGCAACCGAAATCTGCAAACAATATCTACATTTGTTTACCTGATGAGAAAGGTAAATTCTTAATTGTTTTCGCTTAAAGATTCGTCATCATGATTATGTTGTTGTGCGTGAGCATGCATCATCTGCTCGCGAAATCCTCTTCTGTGGGTTCTGTATATGATATATATGTCCCCTTGTTTTGAAGTGCTGACGTTAACTGTAGAAAAAAGCTGACTGTGTTAAGAAGTACTGTCATAGCCAGCATTGATCGATCAACAGAGGTATTGATCGATCAAATTAGTGATTGATCGATCAACAAAGAGAAGTGATCGATCAATGACATTGAAGGGTTACACTTCAATGTTAGGCTATTGATCGATCAAAAAGGGGTATTGATCGATCAATATTGGTTCCAGTGATCGATCAACAAGGGTTAGTGATCGATCAACTTCAAAGTGAAAAGTAAACATTGATCAATCAACATAGGCATTGATTGATCAATAAGGGTGTTAGTGATCGATCAACAAGAAGCAGTGATCGATCAATGCATCAATTTAAGGCATAAAGATGCTTCATTGATCGATCAATCCTGGGGTTTAAGTTAAAGTTTGGGGTTTCGAACGGTCATTTGCACGAAGCTTTAAGATTGATCGATCAAGGGTTTTGGACTCCGATCGTTCAACCATCTTCCCAACTATTCTCCGACCATCTCCGTCCTTCCTTCGGCTTGATTCGAGTGGACGTTGCTTCATTCACTCGGTAAAACTCTTGTTCTCATTCATTTCGGTTCCTATTTTCATATTTTTGCAAAATTTCGACCATGGGCTCGCGAACGAAGAACGCTTCACGGAAGATCCCACCGTCTCGGGCTCGTACACCTGTACCACCCTCTGTTCCCGTTCCCCAAACACCCGTGCCACCTGTGGCATCAGTTTCGATCGTGGTACCACCCATTTCGACCCTCGTTCTGCTCCCCGTCGAGCGTGAAGTCCCCAAATCTTGGTGGGCTTCCAAGACCTTTTTGCCCGAATACGTTTTTGTTTCCTCGATTTACGAGGACCGACCCGAAATGGCTTGGGCCAAGGGTTATATCCAAAAGCTCAAGTTAAAGCCCTTGCTTGAACCGTTTCATGACCATTATTGTCCACGTCTTGTGCGACTATTCTTTCAAAACCTTCGATGGGGTGATAGTCGACATCGACTTGTCACAACCATAGATGGGTTTGAATACAAATTCAACCATTTCCATGTCGCGGTGGCACTTCAATGCCCGTTCGCTTACGTTGAGACCTGTGGCCTCGATGTCCCGTACGTCAAGGAGGTCTCTTTCGCTGACGTGGTCACTAAGATGACCCAGGGTCAACACGGGAGGGGCCAATCAATATCTAGGGCCCAATTACCCGATAGGTTGTGGATGCTTGATACGTATATCAAGTGTGCACTTAACCCATTTTTGCACAAGTCCTCGCGGACTGGAGTAGTGCAACAAGCACTATTCTCAGCCTATGAGAACCATTGGTTCTCTATGGCTGATTTGGTCATCGAGGGCATAATCAATGCCAATGACCTTATGTCCGAAAAGGTCAAGTCAGGGGTTAAGAAGCAAATCCCCTATGCCCGCCTCATCACCAAGATGGTAGAGCAGTATGCCGCTCTACATGAGGCATATACTTTGGCTCCTCACGAGCCTCGCTTGGTCAACAACACCAAAGTCTTTCAACTGAACGACTGGACCAAGAGTTACAATTTATTTGTTAGATGGCTTCCTGAGGAGGAGGAGGGCGCAGCTGAGCCCATCCCACCTATCGTCGTCGAGGGTTCGGCTCCTGCCGAGCCTGCCTCTAGAGAGGGGGAGGCCCCATGTGATCCACCACCTCCACCCGAGGTGTCTACACGACCGGTCCCCACTACACCCCGTCGACTGATCCGTCACACCACTACCCATCCTCCACCACCTTCCTCGGACGACGTTGCAGCGATGCTTCGTGAGCTTGTGGAGGGCAACAGACGTATACACGAGCAGCTGGATGGCATGGAGGCATTCCAGCGACAGATTCATCGTCGTCTGGATTACCACGAGGGGATGCATGAGCTGGTCATGCAACATTTATATGCCACGACGTCCACGCCGATGATCGCCCACGCTCGTCAGCATGTGGTGGACCCTCGTGACTACCGCACCCCACCGCCGAGACCTTTACGCTCGACGAGGCCACCATCCGACGCCCTCCTTGCAGGTATTACTATACTCTAATGTGTTGTTCTTTTAATTATTATACCTGTATATATATTTCTGTATCATGCTTCCCATTTACATTCGATCTGCATATCTATGTTCTTATGACTGCTTACTCTGCTCGCCTGCTCATTACTATTTTGTTATGCCTGTTCTAATTAGGACATATCACCCATTATATAACCCAACCTCTTAGACATTTTCGAGGATGAAAATTCCTAAGGGGGGGATAATGTAACAACCCTGAAAATTCGAACGAGAACCTGACTGTTTCGATTTGCGTGCCCGGCACAGGAATCGAGACAGATTTAAAAACTTTGAAATTTTATTATTAGAGATAATATTAGCCTGAAGCTAGGAGAATTCACGTATGAAATCTTAGTTAGATCTGAGTCATGTAAGACGTCGAGACGGCGTGCTACGCCACGTCGACCGTGTTCGTGCTCCACACCGGAGTATAAGTGTAACAACCCTGAAATCTAGAACACAAACCTAACTGTTTTGATCTACGTGCCCGGCACGGAAATCGAGACCGATTTAAATTTTAAGAATTAATATTAGTTAAGATAAGGTTGCACCATGGTCGGATGAGTTCGCATGTGCATTTTCATTTAAGTCTGAGTTGTGTAAAGGGTCAATGTAGTACGTTGCGTCGCAGCGACCGTACTCGTGCTCCACACCGGAACCTAAACTAAGAGGAAAACAGAAATATCTGTTTTCTTAGCTTATAAGAGAAGGAAGGGAGACCTAGAGGGAGTTCTTCTTCTTCTCCCTCTTCCCCTTGCTTTAGAATCTGAGAAGTTTGTAGCTAGGGTTGGTCTGTGAGAGAGTCCCTTGATAAAATAGGGTTAGCGGTACCCGAGGGTACCACATTGTTCGAGATAGAGGATGGAGAGATGAACTAGGACACTCCACACTAGTTTAAGAGTGTGTACGGTCTTGAAGATTGAAGGGGAGAACTGGGCATCGACTTATCCGAGCCGTAGCGACGATAAATTCCGAAAGCAAGATCCGAAACCCTCATTCGAGTCGATTTGCCGAAACCCCGTGAGGGCCCTAACAAAGGTGAGTTTATGTGTTTAAATAGGGGCAAATGAGATGCCCAAGTATGGGCATTGATGTTGATGGTTGTTGAGAACCATTAAGGAGAAAAGGGTTAAAATAGGGTTGAGATGAACTCCATTAATGATGATTGTTATTATTGATCGATCAACACAAGTGGTGATCGATCAATCAATAGGGTGATCGATCAATGAAGACCATTGATCGATCAATCTGTATAGGACAGAATGGGAGAACAGTGGACCCAAAATGTGAGAAGTTCAATGCCCGAAGGGCATTGATCGATCAATGAGGGCATTGATCGATCAATGAGAGCATTGATCGATCAATAATAGTGGTGATCGATCAATGACATTTGGTGATCGATCAACATAGGTATTGATCGATCACTGTAGGGTGTTGATCGATCAATGAGGGCATTGATCGATCAATCTGTATAAAAAGTTAATGAGAACAGAAGGTGTGAATTTTTGAGATGAGATTGGTGATCGATCAATGAGAGCATTGATCGATCAACAGGGAGCATTGATCGATCAACAAAGGTGGTGATCGATCAATTTAAACTGTAATAGAAGAGTGTAGAAGAGAGGTTATTGATCGATCAATGAGTGTATTGATCGATCAATGATGATAGGTGATCGATCAATAAGGTGTATTGATCGATCAACTGACTTGTTGTGGAAAGAGAACTGAAAGGGTGGTGATCGATCAATGAGAAGTATTGATCGATCAACCAGGAGTATTGATCGATCAACAGGAGTGGTGATCGATCAATCACCCCTGTTTTGGTTCTGTTTTGGTTTTGTGAATTAAACACCATCGGACATTGTGCCGGTTAGCTTTCTGACATCCCTAACATTTAAAGTACTATGTTGATGGTCTAGGAATCAAACCCTGACACCTTGAAAAGGCTTTGGATTTGCTTAGAAGATAAATTGACCTGAGGTAGGAGAAAATCAACTTAAATCGTTTTTGAGTATGATTCCATGTTTACCTCATATCTATGCCCTGATTTCTGTTTTTACCAAACATGTATGCATATCATGATTCCTGTTATTTTGATTTCTGTCTCCAGATTCGCATTCTGAAAACTTGCTTCTGATTCTGTTATCTGATCTGTGAGGTATATAAGTATGTGATTTGATGATTTAAACCAGATGATCCCCACCGACCCAAGCGTATATCCGATGCCCGCACACTTGTGCACCCGCTTGTAATCCTCGCACAATTGCACTCCATAGATGAGGCATTGTTGCACTTCAAATTGTCTATGTGAGCGACGATTGGTTGGGGTTTCCTATCGGACATTCCTGCTACTCTGTGCTATATAGTCACGGGAGTTTCTTAAGTTAAACATACACAATTTAAGCTCTCTGATAATATACTTGCATAACATCTGATTTCTTGTCTAAAAGCTCAGTGTTTGATTTGATTCGTCATGATTGTACGTTTCTAATTTGATTTCTGTTATGAGATAGCATGATCTGCATATTCAATTCATTTAGTTGAAATTCTTCTATTGAGCTATGATGTAGCTCACCCTGTATTCTAAATTAATTTTAGGTTCTGAGGCTTTCGTCCCGGGCACAGAGAGTGACCTGCACTATCACTGCTGCAGGCCGAGGCCGAAGACGAGGAGATGACGCTCAAAGTGACGAGTTCTATCCGTAGCCTGGGTACTAGTGTCTGTTATACTGTATTTTGGTTCTTTTGGATTATTGTGTGCCTGGTGGCCACGTTTGTGTACATTTTAGTAGGATTATTTACTGTATTATTTACGCATTCTATTCGGAACCACCATCGGGAACCATTGTTTGGGTGATGGATGTCCATCACCAATGGTTCTTCTTGGTTCCTTTTTGAGAATGCATTTTCTTTGAAAATATAGAAAGTATTGTTTTATAATTATTGTTCTTTATGATTAAATATGTTGATAAATGACTGACTTGATCTACCACTGCTGGGTGGCGTCTGCTTGGCTTCCGCTTTACAAGCAGACACTGATGATTTGTCCCGGGGATCATCTAGAGTATGATCCTAATGGCACGGATTTCTGGGTGTAGAAATCCGGTATTGTGTAATTATCGAGTTAGGTTGAACTACGGGTTTGGGTTGGATTGCTTTCACAATCTATGTACTGATCAATGTTGTTGTTTTCACAATGACAGACCAGTATGGGCCCTAAGTTCAGAGGAGGGCACGGCAGAGGTAGAACAGGTCAGAGAGAGATTCCTCTGAGGGATGTGCCCGAGGTCATAGGCACGTCGAGGGGCTTGGAGTTCCTATCACATGCAAATGCGGTTCCATTGGGACCCAGAGGAGGTAGAAGGAGAAGTGAAGAGAGGATGGAGCAGGTGTTGGAAGCATTAGCTACCAACGTCGCTCAGCAGACAGCTGCTTTAGCTCAACAGGCAGCTAGACCACCCCATCAGCCTGGTGGATTTACGGAGTTTAGGAGAATGAGACCTCCTAACTTCTCAGGTCAAACGGATCCCGTTGAAGCAGAAGGGTGGATAGAAGAGATGGAGAAGCTCTTTGAAGTATTACAGTGTAGTGACGTGGAGAAAGTGCGTTGGGCCACTTTCAAACTGGATGGTGACGCCGGACCTTGGTGGAAGTCGGTGTCACAAAGTAGACAGAGAGAATTTCCTCACACTCCTTGGACGTGGGAGGAGTTTACGGAAGTGTTTTATCATAAATACTTCCCGAAAATTGTGAGGCATCAATGGGAAGTAAAATTCATAGAGTTGAAGCAAGGCGCCATGTCAGTAAGGGACTATGGAGCGGAGTTTGATAGGTTGGCTAGATTTGCACCTCAACATGTAGCCACGGAGTTGATGAGAGCAAGGAAATTCCAACTTGGCCTGAGACAAAATTTGCAAAAAGACGTCGCCATGTGGGAAATGGAGACTTATGAGGGAGTCATGGCCAAGGCTCTTATAGCTGAGGAGGAGAGCCAGAAACAATTCTCTTGGAGGGACAAGCAGGCAAGAGAGAGGCCATTCCAAGGGCAATCTCAGGATACAGAGCAGAACAAGAGGGCTAGATTTTCCAGACCTCCGAGACACCCTACGCACTCTCGACCGGCGATTTCTTCAGGACCGAGTTCATATCAGAGAGCAGCAGCGCCTACATCTTCAAGATCATTTCGATTTGGATCTTCATCTGCAGCAGGCCTCGGAACTCAGGGACCTTTAAGAGTCTCGTCCTTCACTCCGGCCGTGATATGCGCAAAGTGTGGGAAATCACACAAGACAGAGGACTGCAGGAGAGAGACAGGGGCATGGTTTAGGTGTGGCAAGATGGGTCACTTGGTTAGGAATTGCCCTGAGGAGAGCAAAGAGCGGTCAGGATCGGTATCTACCCAAAGATCAGTTCGACCAGTGGTTCACGGCCGAGCTTATGCCGTCACCGCCACCGATGCTCTGACATCAAACGACGTCATTCAAGGTATGATTAGAATTCAAGAGATATGGTGTTGTTTAATATGATGAATTGGAAAGATTGAAAATATAAAATTTAGTTGATTGATTTTGATTATAATAATACACATAAACCTACATATCTAAAACGTTGAAGTAATGTTGAAATTGGTGTATAGGTGAAAGGAGTTGCGATATTTGCTTCCATAGAGCACGAGCCCCGATTGACCTGTGCTCTACGCATTCTTTTCATACGGCCTCAATTTCAAGGAATTGAGTGTTACCTGCAACAACTAGATTTTATCTCGACAAGAAATAATTCCCACGGGTAGTGCAAAGTTGAATGCACTCACCGTGTGTAAATCGATGGTAGTGGCGAGATGATCATGAGGCGCGGACTGATTCTCATTAGATATGAAAGGATTTGATATCATTTTGGGAATGGACTGGCTATCTGCTTACCACGCGAGTGTGGATTGTCTTCGTAAGATGGTAGTTTTCCGCCCTCCAAAGGAGCGATCCTTTAGATTCTTCGGAGTGAAGTCTAAGGTAGCTCCGTTGATATCCGCTATTCGGGCGGAGAGGATGATGAAGAGTGGATGCAGTGGATATATAGCCTTCCTACAAGAACAACGGGAGAAGACAAATGTGATATCCGATGTTCACGTTGCATGCGAGTATTCCGATGTATTCCCTGAGGAATTGCCAGGACTACCGCCAATTTGGGAGATTGAATTTGCAATCAATTTGGTTCCAGGCCCTGAACCAGTATCTAAAGCTCCGTATCGGATGGCTCCAACAGAATTGCAAGAGTTGAAAGAGCAACTACAAGAACTGCTTGACAAAGGGTTTATTCGACCGAGTGTGTCCCCTTGGGGAGCACCGATTGTTTGTCGAGAAGAAGGATGGTTCGATGCGTCTATGCATTGACTATCGGCAGTTGAATAAGTTGACGATTAAGAATCGTTACCCGCTTCCTAGGATCGATGATCTGTTTGATCAATTGCAAGGAGCGAGGTTCTTTACGAAGATAAACTTGAGATCGGGTTACCATCAATTACGGGTCAAGGTCGAAGATGTGGAGAAGACGGCGTTCAGAACCAGGTATGGACACTATGAATTCTTAGTTATGCCATTTGGATTGACGAATGCACCCGCATCATTTATGGACCTGATGAATCGTGTATTTAAACCACACTTGGACAAGTCAGTGGTTGTTTTTGTGGACGACATCCTTGTCTATTCTAAGACGAAGGAGGAACATGAAGAGCATCTACGTGTAGTCTTGCAGACCCTCAGAGAACATAAATTATACGCAAAGCTCAGTAAGTGTGAATTTTGGTTGAACCAGGTGAGTTTCCTGGGTCATATTGTCTCTGCCAAGGGTATCACCGTAGACCCGACAAAGATTGAAGCTGTCGTGAAATGGGAACAACCTAAGACAGTGGATGTAGGTCCGTAGTTTCCTAGGTTTGGCAGGATACTACAGGCGATTCGTAGAGGGTTTCTCTAAGCTATCAAGTCCGCTTACTCAGCTCACTAAGAAAAATGCTAAATTTGATTGGACTGAACAATGCGAGAAAAGTTTTCAGGAATTGAAGACACGTCTGACTACAGCACCAGTGCTAACTATACCTTCTGGGAGAGGAGGATTGGCTATCTACAGTGATGCATCGTATAGTGGTTTGGGTTGTGTTCTCAACCAACATAAGAAGGTTATCACATATGGCTCTAGACAACTTAAGGAACATGAGAAAAACTACCTGACTCACGATCTGGAATTGGCAGCGGTGATATTTGCTTTGAAGATTTGGAGGCACTACTTATACGGCGAAACGTTCGATATCTACACCGACCACAAAAGCCTTAAATATTTATTTACCCAAAAGGATTTGAATATGAGACAACGCAGATGGATGGAGTTCCTGAAAGACTACGATTGTTCCATCCAGTATCACCCTGGGAAGGCCAATGTGGTGGCAGATGCTTTGAGCAGAAAGTCTTCAGCTCAGTTGGCACATCTTATCACCCGAGTACAAAGGTGGCACCTACTTGAGGACCTGGCCTTATGTGATACGCTGATTGATGTTAGAGGTTCAGGGACACTAATGGCTACCATCGTGATACGCCCCACATTGTTTGACAATGTACGTAAGCTCCAGATGATTGACGGCGAGCTTATGGCGATTAGAAGGGATGTGATCAACGGGATCAGACCTGATTTTACCATCAAGGATGATGGCACATTGCTATTTCGAGATCGGATATGCATACCGGATACAAAGGACCTAAAAGACATAATTTTGGAGGAAGCGCATAAGTCTACATATGCTATACATCCGGGAAGTACCAAGATGTATCAAGATCTCAAGCGAAGTTTTTGGTGGAGAGGATTAAAGAAGGATGTGGCGGATTATGTTTCTAGGTGTTTGGTCTGCCAGCAGGTGAAAGTGGACCATCAGAATCCAGCAGGGTTGTTGCAACCATTACCAGTGCCAGAGTGGAAATGAGAGGCCATTTCTATGGACTTTATATTAGGATTGCCGAGCACATTGAGAAAGAATAATGCCATTTGGGTTATTGTAGACAGAATATAAATCGCACATTTTCTACCGTATCGGACTACATTTACAGCAAATAAACTAGCCGAGCTATACATGAAGGAAATAGTTCGATTACATGGCATACCGGTCAGCATCGTGTGTGATAGAGATCCGCTATATACATCGCAATTTTGGCGACGATTCCAGGAAGGCATGGGCATGGGTACTAACTTGGAATTCAGCTCAGCATTTCATCCTCAGACTGATGGGCAGACCGAGAGAGTGAACCAAATCATAGAGGATATGTTGCGTGCGTGTATGTTGGACTTTCATGGTTTATGGGATCAACACTTACCTCTGATCGAATTAAACACAATAATGATTATCAGTCAAGTATTGGGATGGCGCCTTATGAAGCTTTATATGGACGTCGATGCAGATCTCCACTGAATTGGGAAGAAGTTGGCGAAAAGCTTGTCTTAGGACCAGAGATCGTGGACAGTACCACTGAGACGGTTAGAGTGATTCGCGAAAGATTGAGGATGGCCCAAAGCCGTCAAAAGAGCTATGCGGATCTTCATCGGACGCAAGTGGAGTTTCAGGTATAACCAAATACGTCAGACGATACGTATGCCCATGGTTAAAATTAAATCAATAGAGAATTAACACTTGTTTTCAGGTGGGAGACAAGGTGTTTGTGAAGATTTCGCCAACCAAGGGCGTCATGCGATTTGGAAAGCGCGAAAAGTTGAGTCCTCGATATATTGGACCATTTGAGGTACTCGGAAGGGTTGGAGAAGTCGCTTATCGGATTGCCTTGCCACCACAGTTGGCAAGCATGCACAACGTCTTTCACGTGTCCATGCTACGCTCACGTCTTGGATTACCAACCAATAGAGCTTCTAAAGGATATGACGGTGATAGAAGAACCGATTGCTATTTTAGATCGTCGTGATCAAGTTCTGCGGACTAAGTTGATTCCACTGGTACTAGTCAAGTGGAGAAATCATTCGGACACTGAAGCTACTTGGGAACGCGCAACCGAAATCCGCGAACAGTACCCACATTTGTTTGCCCAATGAGAAAGGTAAATTCTTAATCATTTTCGCTTAAAGGTTCATCACATTATTAGGTCGTTGTACGTAAGCATCCATTAATTACTCGATGAATCTTTATATAGGGATACTCTGTATGATGTGCACGTATTCTTAATTTCGAAATTCGGACGGTCCATTGTTGGAAAAGCTGACTGTTACAATGTAGTCTCACAGATGTCAGTGATCGATCAATTTCATCAGTGATCGATCAACAGAGGTTGGTGATCGATCAAGGACAGCGAAGGATTTCACTCAAAAGAAAGGCTGGTGATCGATCAATAGCAGTATTGATCGATCAATAGAGGTTCAAGTGATCGATCAACATAGGTCAGTGATCGATCAATTTTGCATTAGAAGGAAAGCAGTGATCGATCAACATTAGTAGTGATCGATCAATAAGGGCATCAGTGATCGATCAACAGAGGGTGGTGATCGATCAATGCATCGATTTAGGGCTTAAAGATGCTTCATTGATCGATCAACAGAAGCAGTGATCGATCAATCCTGGGGTTTAAGTTAAGGGTTGGGGTTTTGAACGGTCATTTGCACAAAGCTCCTGTAGTGATCGATCAAAGATTTTGGAATTCCAACCGTGCAACCGTCTTCCCTACTCTTCTCCGACCATTTCCGTTAGTTCTCCGGCTTGATTCGAGTGGACATCGCTCCATTCATCCGGTAAAGTTCTCGTTTGAATTCCTTCAAGTCTCGTTTCCATTTTTTTTGTTGTATTCGATCATGTGACCTCGCACGAAGAACGCTTCGCGTAAGGTACCCACATCTCGGGCTCGTACACCGGTACCGCCCACCATTCCCGTCCCTTCACCGACCGTGCCACCCATGGCACCGGTTTCGACCACTGTTCCACTCGTACCCGCAACCGTTCTGCTCCCCATCGAGCGTGAGGTCCCCAAAACGTGGTGGGCTTCCAAGACCTTCCTACCCGAAATCGTTTTTGCTTCCTCGCTCTACGAGGACCGACCCGAAATGGCTTGGGCCAAGGGGTATATCCAAAAGCTCGGGTTAAAACCCTTGCTCGAACCCTTCCACGACCATTATTTCCCACGCATCGTGAGGCTTTTCTTCCAAAACCTACGATGGGGTGATAGTCGCCATCGACTTGTCACGACCATCGATGGTTTTGAATACAAATTCAACCATTTCCATGTCGCGGCGGCACTACAATGCCCGTCCGCTTATATCGAGACATGTGGCCTTGATGCCCCATACATCAAGGAGGTCTCTTACGCCGATGTGGTCACTAAGATGACCCAAGGCCAACACGGGAGGGGCCAATCCATATCTAGGGCCCAATTGCCTGATCGTCTGTGGATGCTTGATACTTATATCAAGTGTGCACTAAACCCTTTCTTGCACAAGTCCTCGCGGACTGGGGTAGTGCAACAGGCACTATTCTCGGCCTACGAGAACCGTTGGTTCTCTATGGCAGATTTGGTCATTGAGGGCATCATCAATGCCAATGACCTTATGTCTGAGAAAGTAAGGTCTGGGGTTAAGAAGCAGATCCCCTATGCCCGCCTCATCACCAAACTCGTAGAGCAATATGCCGCTCTACGCGAGGCCTACACTTTGGCTCCTCACGAGCCACGTTTGGACGATAACACCAAGGTCTTTCAGCTGAAAGACTAGACCAAAAGCTACAACCTACTTGTGAGACGGCTTCCAGAGGAGGATGAGGGCACAGCCGAGCCCGTTCCACCTACGGTCGCTGAGGGTTCGGTTCCTGCCGAGCCTGCATCAGGAGAGGGGGAGACCCCACGTGATCCACCACCTCCATCCGAGGTGTCTACCCGACCGGCCCCCACTACACCCCACCGACCGATTCGTCACACCATAGTCCATCCCCCACCATCTTCCTCCGACGACGTTGCTACGATGCTTCGGGAGCTGGTGGAGGGCAACCGTCGTATCCATGAGAGGCTGGATGGCATGGAGGCATTCCAACGGCAGATGCATCATCGTCTGGATTACCACGAGGGGATGCATGAGCTTGTAATAGCCTAAAAAATCACGCAAAACTATGACCTCGGGATCCGTGCCCGATTGGTCACAAGTTTGACCAATTAGGAGATCAAGAGTTAGTATAGTATGAAATGAACGGACGAGATGTGATAGTTTGAATTATTGCGTGGTGTGTGTTGTAAATATGAAGTCGCATACACCTATTGAGGTGCATGTGCTCAACACACATAACTAGGAGAGGGATAAAAGGGTTTAATAACCCTAAAATAGATGTTTGGTAGTTGAGAGAGAAGTAAAGAAGAGAGAGAGAGGAGTAAAGAGGGTGATTAAGCAAGGAGTTATTGTGGGTGATTGGAAGAAGGATTCAAGTATTAAAGAGGTTGATCCAACGCAAGGGATCCGTTAGAATAAAAGCTGGAAACCCTAGCCTTCCAACCATTTGATTTGAAATCAACTTGAGATCTATTCAAGGTAAAAAATTTTCGTAAATAAGATGCATAGATTATAGGGGTTAAGTTGTGTTTGAATGTGGGTTAAATCATAGGATAATGGCTTAGAAAAATAGAGGAAAAAGTATGGAAAAAGATTGGGAAGAACAGCTCGAAAGGGGCTGAATCTGACAATTTCGATTAATCGAAATTGGGTTTCGATTAATCGAAATTGGCCAGGAAGTTGAAAGGTCAGAGGACCACGATTTCGATTAATCGAATTTGATTTCGATTAATCGACTTTGGATTTCGATTAATCGATTTGGGGATCGATTAATCGACTGAGAACCTCCAGTGGACCCCAGGGGTTGGAGGAAATGACTTGAGGAAAAATCGACTAATCGAAATGGGATTTCGATTAATCGATTTTAGTTTTCGATTAATCGATTTGGCATCGATTAATCAACTTGTGAAACTTCATTGTTGAGCGAGGTCGACTTTGCGAAAGAAGAATTTGATTAATCGAAGTGGATTCGATTAATCGACTGAGATAGATTATGTTGACTTTTGGATTTGACCTTAAGATTCTTGGAGGGTCTTATACCTTCTTTATTGCATCCTTTGTGATGTGTTTCACCTGTTATGTGGTACCATAGGTGGTACGTGTGGACTCGTGCACAAGGAGCCACATGGGACCTTGATGCATTGATCAAATGAAGACTTGAGGTAGGGAACACCTTGAACATGTACTTTATTTTACAAGAGCATGTATGTAGTGATATAGATTTCCATTCAAACGTTTAATTGCTTAAGAATTGTGAAAAGTGTGTGTGCGTATGACATCCATAAGAGAAATTCTAATAAGCCATCCCCAGGGGATGAAGAAGTAAAGAGATGAGAGCATCAGGTGTGATGCCAGTAAATGGATGCATCCCAGGGATGTATCCAAGGATTGAATCATGTTTGATAGGGCCTAACTGATATAAGATAGCATAATTACATGGTGAATAACTATATGTAAGGCACTGATATTTTTATTATTTGAGGTTTGATAGGGTACCCCATCGACGTGGCGGGATATCCACGACTGACACGGCAGGATATCCGTGACCGATACGGCGGCGAAACCGTAGGCCAGTGCGGAGGCTTATCCGTACATAGTAAGCACACCCCAGGGGTGTTGATTGAGACAAGTGAAACCCCGCCACCAATCCCCAGGGGAAAGGGGCTTGGGTACTATTGGTATTCCCAGGGAATACGATTAAAACTGTCTATATAGATGACGATGATGGGTATCTCATCGGGGCTCGATGCTATATTGCTCGGGGATTACTTAAGTTGAAAGTTTAAGTTTTGCTTTAGGCCTTCTCAGCATCATTCATGAGTAAATAAAAATATAAGTAATCAACAGTAAAACGAAATGCTTTTTAACTGTTTCATCAACAACTGCATAGATACAGCATGCATGGCATATCATGGAATATATGTGAGTTATAATTTATATGTTCAACCGTGTTTGTTCCCTATTGAGCTAGGATGTAGCTCACCCTATAGACTATACGTCGCAGGTCTACTACTAGCAGCTGCCGAGGCTTCAGGAGACGCTGATCCAGAGGACCTTGCGGCCGGTGAAGAGTTGGAGCCACCTCCAGAGGACTTCTTCTAGAGGACTCCGTTGTGCCACTTTGAGGGATTTTGGAGAGGGGTTTTGTACGGCTTGGTATGTCAAGCCTTGATTGTTGTTTAAAACCATGTACATAAGGAGTTGGGATTATTCTTTTGGGACGAACCATCCGTGATGATTTCTATCATCGATGGTTCGGATCGGTTCTCTATTCATGCAGAGGCATGAGGGTAGAACTGTCTTTTGGGAAGTTAATTAATATAGATTTAAATTCTGCAAACTCGTTTATTATACTTTATGCATGCTTGATATACCAGTGTTCCGTGCTTAGCTAAGGGGCACGGTCAAGATGATCGTGCTGATGGCACGGGTTTTGGGGTGCCAAAATCCGGGCTGTCACAGAGCTGGTCATGCAGCACCTATATGCCACTACGTCCACGCCGATGATCGCCCACGCTCGTCAGCACGTGGTGGACCCGCGCGACTACAGCTCACCACCGCCTCGTCCCCACAGACCTACGCCTGACGAGGCTGGTCCATCCGATGTCCCCGCAGGTATTACTATGATACTATATCTTGTTCGTATATTACTTATATAGCTGTATCTAAGTTACTCTGCTTATCATATGCATTCTGTTTCACATGCTATTTATCCCTGCATGGTACGTTGACTGCATGCTATATCGATTGCCTGACTCTACATTCATCTGTCTGTTTGTTTTTCCAACTAACCATTACTTAACCACACCTATTAGACATTTTCGAGGACAAAAATTCCTAACGGGGGGATAATGTAACAACCCTGAAATCTAGAACACAAACCTAACTATTTCGATCTACGTGCCCGGCACAGAAATCTAGACCGATTTAAATTTTAAGAATTAATATTAGTTAAGATAAGGTTGCACCATGGTCGGATGAGTTCGCATGTGCATTTTCGTTTAAGTCTGAGTTGTGTAAATGGTCAATGTAGTACGCTATGTCAGAAGCGACTCGTGCTCCACACCTAAACTAAGAGGAAAACAAAAATATCTGTTTTCTTAGCTTATAAGAGAAGGAAGGGAGACCTAGAGGGAGTTCTTCTTCTTCTCCCTCTTCCCCTTGCTTTAGAATCTGAGAAGTTTGTAGCTAGGGTTGGTCTGTGAGAGAGTCCCTTGAGAAAATAGGGTTAGCGGTACCCGAGGGTACCACATTGTTCGAGATAGAGGATGGAGAGATGAACTAGGACACTCCACACTAGTTTAAGAGTGTGTACGGTCTTGAAGATTGAAGGGGAGAACTGGGCATTGACTTATCCGAGCCGTAGCGACGATAAATTCCGAAAGCAAGATCCGAAACCCTCATTCGAGTCGATTTGCCGAAACCCCGTGAGGGACCTAACAAAGGTGAGTTTATGTGTTTAAATAGGGGCAAATGAGATGCCCAAGTATGGGCATTGACGTCAGGTTGATGGTTGTTGAGAACCATTAAGGAGAAAAGGGTTAAAATAGGGTTGGAGATGAACTCCATTAATGACAGATTTTCTGTCATTATTGATCGATCAACACAAGTGGTGATCGATCAATAAGTGATCGATCAATGAAGACCATTGATCGATCAATCAGTAGATGTAATAGGAGAACAGTGGACCCAAAATGTGAGAAGTTCAATGCCTGAAGGGCATTGATCGATCAATGAGGGCATTGATCGATCAATGAGAGCATTGATCGATCAATAATAGTGGTGATCGATCAATGACATTTGGTGATCGATGAACATAGGTATTGATCGATCATCGTTGATCGATCAATGAGGGCATTGATCGATCAATGTATAAAAGTTAATGAGAACAGAAGGTATGAATTTTTGAGATGAGATTGGTGATCGATCAATGAGAGCATTGATCGATCAACAGGGAGCATTGATCGATCAACAAAGGTGGTGATCGATCAATTTAAACTGTAATAGAAGAGTGTAGAAGAGAGGTTATTGATCGATCAATGAGTGTATTGATCGATCAATGATGATAGGTGATCGATCAATAAGGTGTATTGATCGATCAACTGACTTGTTGTGGAAAGAGAACTGAAAGGGTGGTGATCGATCAATGAGAAGTATTGATCGATCAACCAGGAGTATTGATCGATCAACAGGAGTGGTGATCGATCAATCACCCCTGTTTTGGTTCTGTTTTGGTTTTGTGAATTAAACACCATCGGACATTGTGCCGGTTAGCTTTCTGACATCCCTAACATTTAAAGTACTATGTTGATGGTCTAGGAATCAAACCCTGACACCTTGAAAAGGCTTTGGATTTGCTTAGAAGATAAATTGACCTGAGGTAGGAGAAAATCAACTTAAACCGTTTTTGAGTATGATTCCATGTTTACCTCATATCTATGCCCTGATTTCTGTTTTTACCAAACATGTATGCATATCATGATTCCTGTTATTTTGATTTCTGTCTCCTGATTCGCATTCTGAAAACTTGCTTCTGATTCTGTTATCTGATCTGTGAGGTATATAAGTATGTGATTTGATGATTTAAACCAGATGATCCCCACCGACCCGGCGGTATATCCGATGCCTGGCACACTTGTGCACCTGCTTGTAATCCTCGGCGCAATTGCACTCTATAGATGAGGCATTGTTGCACTTTCAAAATTGTTCATGTGAACGACGATTGGTTGGGGTTTCCTATCGGACATTCCTGTTTACTCCGCTATATAGTCACGGAGTTTCTTAAGTTAAACATACACAATTTAAGCTCTCGATAATATACTTGCATAACATCGATTTCTTGTCTAAAAGCTCAAGGTTTGATTTGATTTCATGATTGTAATGCTTCTAATTTGATTTCTGTTATGAGATAGCATGATCTGCATATTCAATTCATTTAGTTGAAATTCTTCTATTGAGCTATGATGTAGCTCACCCTGTATTCTAAATTAATTTTAGGTTACGAGGTCGTCGTCCAGTACGAGAGTGACCTGCACTATCACCGATCCGTAGGTAGAGGTCAAGACGAGGAGACGTTCAAGCCGCGAGTTCTATCCGTAGCACAGTGTACTAGTGTCATTATTCTTTTGGATTATTGTGTGCCTGGTGGCCACTTTTGTGTACATTTTAGTAGGATTATTTACTGTATTATTTACGCATTCTATTCGGAACCACCATCGGGAACCATTGTTTGGGTGATGGATGTCCATCACCAATGGTTCTTCTTGGTTCCTTTTTGAGAATGCATTTTCTTTGAAAATATAGAAAGTATTGTTTTATAATTATTGTTCTTTATGATTAAATATGTTGATAAATGACTGACTCGATCTACCGCTACTGGGTGGCGTCTGCTTGGCTTCCGCTTTACAAGCAGACACTGATGATTTGTCCTGGGGATCATCCAGAGTATTATCCTAATGGCACGGATTTCTGGGTGTAGAAATTCGGGCTGTTACAATAAGCTTAGGAGAAAGCAGAAATATCTGTTTATTAGCTTATAAGAGAAGGAAAGGGGATCTGGGAGTCCATTCTCCTTCATCTTCTTCTCTCTATTTCTGTAAACCCTAGATTAGGTTGAGAGTTTTGTTGGTCCTTGAAGAAACACGAATCGAGAACACCTAGGTTAGCATTTACGTAACCCTTGAGTGTAAACAATCAACGTTGATACGTTGTCTCTGATTGGTTAAGAAGGCGTACCTTCGCTACGTGTGGAAGCAGAGCCACAGATTACTAGTTCCGAGTAGAGGGGGGTGACAAAGCCCAAGTTCCGGATCTGACACCCTTGTCCGGATCGAATTGCCGAAACCCCGATAGGGCCTAAATAAAGGTGAGTCTGTGTATTTAAATAGGGGCAAATGAGAGGCCCATATAGGTGTATTGATGGTGTGTTAATGGTTGTTGGTAACCATTAATGAAAATGGGTTTGAAATAGGGTTGGAGATGACCTCCATTAATGACAGGAGTTTTGTCATTATTGATAGATCAATGAAGGTATTGATCGATCAATCAGTATAGGACAAAAAAGTGAACAGAAGCCCTGAAATTTTGGAAGTTCAGTGCTCGAAGAGCATTGATCGATCAATTTAGGCATTGATCGATCAATCCTGGGTATTGATCGATCAACAAGAGAGTGATCGATCAATGACAGTTGGTGATCGATCAACAAAGGTATTGATCGATCACTGGAGTGTATTGATCGATCAATGAAGGCATTGATCGATCAATCTGTATAAATATTAAATGTGAACAGAAGGTGGGAAATTTTGAATCTAGGTTATTGATCGATCAATAGGGCTATTGATCGATCAACAGGAGGCATTGATCGATCAATCAAAGTGGTGATCGATCAATTTTAGCTGTGTTAGAAGTGAAGAGGGAAGAGGTTATTGATCGATCAATAAGTGTATTGATCGATCAATGATGAGTAGTGATCGATCAATAAGGGCTATTGATCGATCAATTGACTATGTTCCTGGATGAAAGCTAAGAGGGTATTGATCGATCAATGGGGTTATTGATCGATCAACAAGAAGGATTGATCGATCAATAAGAGTGGTGATCGATCAATCACCCCTGTTTTGTTCTGTTTTGATTTTATGAGTTAAACACCACTGGACATTGTGCCAGTTAGCATTCTGACATCTCTGACACTTAAGTACTATGTTTATGGTCTAGGATCAGACCATGTCACCTTGAAAAGCTTTGGACTTGCTTAGAAGAGGTCTGACCTGAGGTAGGGGAAAACCAACCTAACCTGTTTTGAGTATGATTTCATGTTTATTTCATATCTGCACCCTGATTTCGGTTTTTAACAAGCATGTTCGCATATTTGATTCTTGCTTTCTGATTCTTGTATTCTGAAACCTGCTCCTGAATTCTACTATCTGATCTGTGAGGTCTATGTGTGTAGGTAATTTGATGATTTAATCAGATGATCCCCACCGACCCAGCGGTATATCCAATGCCTGGCATACTTGTGCATCTGCTTGTAATCCCTCGACACAATTGCACTCCATAGATGAGGCATTGTTGCAATTCAAAATTGTTCATGTGAACGACGATTGGTTGGGGTTTTCTATCGGAATATTCCTGTTTACTCTGTGCTATATAGTCACGGGAGTTTCTTAAGTTAAAAATATACAATTTAAGTTCTCTGATCATATACTTGCATAACATCTGATTTCTTATCTAAAAGCTCAGTATTTGATTTGATTCGTCATGATTGTATGTTTCTGATTTGATTTCTGTTTTGAGATAGCATGATCTGCATATTCAATTCATTTAGTTGGAATTCTTCTATTGAGCTATGATGTAGCTCACCTTGTTTTAAATCACTTTTAGGTTCTGAGGCTGTAGCTCCCGGCACTGAGAGCGATCCTGATTACCAGCTTGACCGAGAGGCTGAGGCCGAGGACGAGGAGACGGACATTCAGGCGGACGAGTTCTACTCGTAGCCTGGGTATTTGAGTCCGATATTTTATATTTTGATATTTCGGATTATTGTGTGCCTGGTGGCCACTGTCTGTATGTATATATTACTATAGATGTTGTATTTTCATGTTTTTATATATTCCATTGGAACCACTATCAGGAACCATTGTTTGGGTGATGGATGTCCATCACCAATGGTTCTTCTTGGTTCCATTTTGGGAATGTATATCCTTTTAGTAAATAGAATTACATGTTTTATTTATTGTTTCTGTATATTAAATGTCTGATTAGATGGCTCGACCTACCACTGCAGGACAGTGTCTGCTTGGTTTCCGCTATACGAGCAGACACTTTATGATTTGTCCCGGGGATCATCCAGTGTATGATCCCGATGGCATGGATTTTTGGGTGAGGAAATCCGGGCTGTCACATAAGTACCAGAATAGTTACTTCAGAAAAAGATGCTTAAAATATTTCTCTGTCGTATAAACCAACTTTAGTTCTGATCCCTTTTGGACGGGGCTACTCAAGTTCATGCAGAAATTGATTCAGCGGAGGGTAAATTATTATAGTCATCATGCGCAAATTATAAAAATTCTTGGCATACCTGCACTTGCCTGAACAGTGCTAACGTTGCCAAAGGTTCCTTTCGACTTTTGCACTTGACCTGTTCGAGGATCAAAATTGATCTTCTGGAAACGGTTACATCCACCTAATGACTGAAAAGAGAAAAAAAGTATGAAAGTCCTAATCAGAAGAGATATATCAGACGGAAGAGATGTCATGTGTATAAACTATAAAGATAACTATATTATTGGAAGCAAAAATTAGATTTGGCTTCAGGGAAATGCTGTAAAATACTAATTTTCTAGGAACAAGTATTCTATTTCAGAAAGGTATTTGCTCTTTATGAGGGTTGTTGAAGTTGTATATTCATTTATATAAGGCACTATGCACTTCAATTTCAGCACAAATCTAAGTTGCCTCAGATTGGGTGGATTCCTGGAGAAGAAAACTGTCCATTAGAAAATTTGAAGAAAATGGCAGAAGTGTATATCTATACCCAAGGACCTAAAAGGTGATCATCCATAAAATACATGGAAATACTATACTATAGATTTTTGCTAGTATAAATTCTTACTCTCATGAGAAAACATGTACATAACTTAAAATGTACACACACACACACACACACACACACACACACACACACACACACACACACACACACACACACACACACATATATATATATATATATATATATATATATATAGAGAGAGAGAGAGAGAGAGAGAGAGAGAGAGAGTACATACATTAGTTCACAGATATGCAACACAAAAAGTGAATCCTAATAAATAGATACTAGCTATCTTTCCGCTTGGCAGACATAGCAAACAATCTGGACCAGTCCAAGTTCTTGAACACCTCTTGATATGCCATACCCCAGAATTAGAGACTCAGAATTCCTTGCCATTGGATCGTTCACCTGCACATGGATGGTCTGTACACTTTTTGGAGACCATCCATGTGCAGGTGTTGGATGGTTGAAGTCTTGGTTCAGCAGGATATTTAAGTAAGGCCAACTAAAGGTATGGCCAAAAGATTCGATGGTCTGGATCAACCAGCAAATGTGACATGAGGTAGCATACGAGATTGGCTTTACCTAAATGACATTTGACTGTCACCAGTAAGGATCAAAAAAATAAAACCTTAAATAAAGAGAAAAATAGGCTTCTGCCTTGGAAGCCCAATTAGTGTGCTTCTGACAAGTGTGTGACAGTTTTTTTAGATGGAGTTCCTCACCACACAGCACACACATTTGAAGTGTTAGAATTATAAGCTAGACCGGCCCCATTTTGGTCCATTTTGTCTTTTGGGTCATTGGCCCATTTGGAATTATATTGGTCAATCTTGGAACTCTTTTTTTGTCATAGGAAATTGGTGTATTTAATGTAGTGTCTTGAGAATATGGAATATACTTTAAGAATGTAATTTTCTATCTTTTTCTAGGCTAGGTAGTTGCTTTGGAAGTGTATATTTATTTATTCCCGGTTTTGTATTGTGGGCTATTTTAATCACTCATGTATTTTCATTTTACAAGTCATATGAATGAAATTTGAAAGGTTCTAACTAGTATATCACTTTAGTCTTCATTTTTGGTGTTTTTCTATACAAGAGAACAACCTTCTTCTCTTTAGAGTGCCATCTTCTTCCAATCCTAGTAATTGGTGTAATCCAACATGAAGTTATAGGTATCAGCTTGTCAGTTTTGTTAGAACTTCTCAAGGTTCCATATCGTAGAAGGTCATAAAGCAGTTTTTGTATGGCTAGTATCTTTTCAATCTTTTACTCACTTTGCACACTAACACAGGCCCCAAAAAGATAATGATGCATGACTGATCTTACACAGTTAAATTAAAAAATTTATCTTATACCATTAAACTATAAGTTACTATTACATCACCTAGCAGCCAATCACATCACGCCACGTCAGCCGCCTGCCCTTTGTCCTTAACAAATTTGTCCTACGTTTATAATTTTCCTTCTTAAACCATGTCTCAGAAAATGAATTATGTCTGTTATAAGTAGAATTATCTAATTGGTATTAGACCGTACAAATAGGATGATTTGAATCTCTCAAAAAGTGTGATTTTGTATCATAACCCGTAAATGTATAATCTATCACTTTGACAATATGAATTGCCGTCATCTTTCACCATTAATGAGTTTCTTGCTCAATGGGTATGCTGAAGCTGTTTGTTCTTTAGGGTGTTGGGTATGCTGAAGCTGTGTGTTAGCTTTGTCCTTTTCTTGTATTCCTCTTTTTATTTTTAATGCAAGGATGAGGTCCTTATAACCTCAAGTGAATTATAAAAAAAAATAAAATAAATTGTTTTTACTGAGTCTGATACTTTACATATAAAATAAAGGAAAATAGGGACGTTTTATCGGTGGGTTGGGCATGGGTCGGTCGGATTGGGTGCATCATCGAGGTCGGGGCTGGTTGGGTCGGACATATGTCATTTTCTCATTTGGTAGCCAAAAATATTTTGTACCGCTTGGAATTCCCAACCCTCTGAAAACCACCTGACAGTAGAAGTTTTGAATTATGCTATTTCTAGGTTGACAGGAACAGACCAGTTGATTGCCCTACTTTAAGCTTCAGTAGATAGCGCCTATCAAATCTAGTGAAAATCAAAGTAATCATTTAAATAGAAATTGTCTTACTGTACCATTAAAATTGTCAAATTGTCACATTTCAAAAAAAATTTACGCCTATCAAATTGGATTAAAATCAAAGTAGGTGAGAAAATCGATCAATTTTTTTTCTATTTTTTCTATATATTTCTTTTTATTTTTCTAATTAAGCTGGAGAAAAAAACAACAACCAACACAATCAACTACTCTGGAGTTTCAAAAAACCATCACCCCAAAGATTAGAAGATTAGATAAATAAAAAAAGTACAACTTGAAGCACACATTAGGCAAGCCAAGCTTGTCATCGTGTAGCCAAATCCGAACCCACCCTGGTGATCATACTGGATAGGATGAGAGAACATTGGACAATACCGAGGTATTAGCAACCCTGAAATTGATAAATATGCACATCCAACTCAAAACCAATTGCCATTGACGGGAGGGGCCTAGGATATTATAAAAGGTGATACACGCCGATGATTTATACCCGATGTGGGACTAAACTTCAACATAAATAGCATCAGTAGAACGGTTACTTTCCCTAAGATACACACGATGGACCATGTGAGCTGAGAGAGGATAGCAAGCCACTCGAGGAGATTGATGACTTGAGAAAGCCTGGACCAAAAGCGTGGAGTCTGAGTCAATGAGAATGGATCTAATATTTTGGGCCTTAACCAGCTTGAGGCAATCAAGGAGGGCTCAAGCTTCAGCATAGTTTTTAGATCCTGGCCCATACTCGCAAACGCATGAATGAAACCACCTGGCCAGATGATTTTTATACAGGCTGACCTAGAGTTGGACAAGCCCATTGTATTCGCTAAACCTATGATTTGGGCCATTGTATTTGTTGATTTTTATACTAGGCCAAAGTCCGTGATTTTTTTGAAGCAAGTAATGTTGCTTATTCTTTATTTTCACGTATGGGGTGGGGATTCCTCAATGAATTACAGGCTGATCTAGAGTTGAAGGCTGTGACGACCCAACTTTTCCAATCCTTAAGGTATAGGAAAGGCCGGTTCATCAACTTATTGATTTCTCAATAAGCCGTAAATTCAAACAAAAGTTGGCAGCATAAGCAAAGTTCTAAACAGAAGCATATCAAACAACAGCAAAGACAAAAGCTCAAACAAAATATATCACCAAGAGGAACCAGGAAGAACCACCGGTGATGGCCAATCCAACACCTAAAATAGTGGTTCCTAATGATGGTTCCTTAAGTGATATAAAAAATGACAAAATAATGGCCTTGGGCCCATAATTCAAAAATAATTCTAAACAAAGATACCAAAAAGACAGTCTAAATCAGGGAAAGAACTCTTCCGCTGGGGTCTCTAGTTCTTCCTCAAGAATATAGTCAGAGTCCTCCGGATCAAGATCGTCCGATCCTAAGTCAGTCTCAGCACCTGTGACGTATAGTCGGGGTGAGCTAACATCGAAGCTCAATAGAGGAAACTTATCCATTTACATTTTCTCATAAGTAAAGGTTTTTCAAAGACAAAAATCGGATCAGATATGATTTTCAAAAGATGCAATGATGTTTAAATTCTAATTCTAAAATAGTAAGCTAAAAATGATTCAATAGATCTGATGTTCTGATGTCTTCAAATTTCTGAATTAGGCATGCATCTTATCTTAAATTTATAACTTAATTTTACCTCCCAAATTACATATAACATGGAAGCACGAGTATCACCGATGGGAAACCCTACTAACCATTGTCGTTCATGAACTTTTTCGGAAAGAGCAACAAGTCCCTACGTAATGAGGGAAACTTGCGCAAGGTTGAGTTACCGTCAACATGATTGGCAAAATTTAGGGTTTCGTTCGTATGTGCCTCAAATCGAATGCAAATGCTAATCATATTAGATTTTATGTATATAACACATTTTCGGATTTTTCGGAGTTCTAATACAAAAATTCACATTCAAAGATGAGGTTCGAAATTTCCAAAAGTTTTGATTTCTTATTTATGTCACAGTTCAAAGTTCTTATTCATGCTGTGTTTAACAAAATTCAAAATTTATGCATTAAACAAAACTAACCAATACTTAGAATAGAATGCAAATTATGTTTAGGGTTCCCCTACCTCGACTCAAATCGGTCAAAAAATCATACCAAGAAGTCCTCACAATAGACTCTTTATCACAAGACCTACAGTGATTAACACCACAAGTGTTAATGAAGGTCCAAAAATCCACACAGATGCCATTCAACAAAAATTCCAACAAAAATTTTGAAGGCCATAAATAGGGCAAAATTCGATGGTTGAATTTAAATTCGACCCTTGAATTCCCCAAAAGTGCATCAAGCTTAACAGCCCAAATTCGACCCTCGAATTTCTCCAGGTTTGTGGTGTTTCGAATTTGTCCTTCAGATTTGATTTTTCATTCCAAAGTACATAATCAGTTATCTTTTTAGATGCACCCTTTATCTAAACTATTCTAAGCAAAAATAACACTAATCAAAGGTGTTTATAGAGCCTACCTTTCAAGGTCAATTCAACCTCCGTTGATCCAATTCCATGCACTGGATCAATCTGCAAGCCTCAATTAGCTGAACTCCAATTCAGTCCATCTATAGCCTTGCTGTTAGAGCAGAGGTGTAGCTTAAATCTTACACTAAAATTGTCCACTCTCCCCTAGTCTTCTTTCTAATTATATCAAACTAATCCAAAGCTAAGCACAAGAGTTTTCAATGGCTAAGATGGGGAGAGGGATTTTCAATCACTAGGGATCTAGGATCTAAGCAAGGAAGTAAAATTGCAAAAGGGCCAAAAATCAGAATCTCACGAGAGGAAGAAGATGCAACTTCTCCTCCACTCCTCTCCTTTTAAAACCAAACTTCTCCTCTCAAAATATCATGATATTTCACATAATATCGTGATATTTATGTTTAAAATTTTATCCATTTAACATGTATTTGTTTTTGGTGTTAAGCGCATACACATGACCTAGCATATACGTTACCAAACATAAAGCTTCCACAAGTCCAAAACCAAAATCCTTTGGTCACACCATCTCATACCCTAACTTACCTAATAAACCAAAATTTTCCAATAAAATTTTTTGGGCATGCATATCGAGGTAATCAAAATCAGGTTAAAAAATATTAGGGTATTAATTCTCCCCTCCTTAAAAATTTTTATCCTCGAAAATGTAAAAGACGCACAACCAAAGCTATAAGAAAACCCATTCGAAGCAAAAGCCGGAAACAAAACGAAAGGCACAAGGCCAAAGCAAAAGTACATGGGTCACAGTGCGATTGCGTCACAGGACATGCAAGTCAAGGGATAGGATCCGTAGTAACCTAGATGTACTGCATGTGGCACCCAAAGGGCCATAGTGGATTGCATCCGTACATGGATGCCTATACCCCAAGTGTCACGTGCAGGGAAACAACCTCATCGTGACTCATGGTGAACAAATCAAATTGAGTGAAACCGATTAGCAGGATAGTCAAAGCGGAGTATTTAATTGATAGGCAGAGCAAAACACAAAACCAGATGCTAAAACAAATACAAAAGTAGAACGAAAAGGCAACCCTTGGAAAAGGAAGTCATAAGTCCACAACGCATAGACAAAAAGAAAATAACTAGCCAAACCCACAACATCGACATGGCATGCATCCACAGATCTAATAATGCAGAAACGAGACAAAACGAAGCTAATCCATCAACTATAGACAAAACGAAGCTAATCCAATAAAACAAAACAAAAGTATATATAGAGTAACAAAAGATAGAGCCACCAGGTTCTACATAATCCATTAACTATTAAATAGTACGGCCCCAACAAAAATAAAAGACTGCAAAAAGAAATCCATAAAGTCACCGCAACGGAGCTAATCCGCACCAGACCCAGCAGCTGGATGAGCAGCATCATCACCAGCATCATCACCTCCCACATCCGGAGGGACACCGTCACCCTCTCCTAAAGTAGAACCGTGGTGCACCAACGTGCGGATATCGGCTATGTAGGTCGCATAGTCTGCCAAAAAAGCATGCTGCATCAAATAGGTCAGTGCTCCCTCGTGTATCTGCAACTCCCTGCTCATAGAGCTTGTATGCTGACTTAGCTCCTGAATCTGCTAACTCATAGTAGTCATTTGGCGTGTGAACTCTGAGAGAGGGTGAGTACATCAGCGGGTGGGGGCTGGTCTATCTCAGGGGCAACGTGCTTTGTAGCGGGGTGATCACCATCCTCGTCATCCTCATCAGGAACTATCGTGCCCTTAGGAGCCTTTATCAATTTGCTGTAGGTGCGACCCCAATCGACCAGTCTATAAGTCTTGAGACTAGCTGTGGACCTAGGCTTAGTAGGAGGGATTTTATAGGCCGGTCCCGCTTGATAATCCTCAATCATCAACGTAATCACACTAGCATAGGGAATGCCCTTGGCCGGTGTCTTGACCCTTTTACTCATTTTTGTGTGAGCCTTTATAATACCCTTAAAAATCACCTCCGGGGCACTGAACCAACGTTCTTTAAATACAGAAAATAAAATCTGTTGGATGGGACCCCGTCGTTCCGATATATGCCCAAAAGGATAGAGGGATGCTTTAAAAATGACGTCAAGCATCCACATTGTATCTGGCATTTGAGAATGGGCAATAGCTTGGCCGGATCCATGGCGACCTTGGGTCATCTGAGCTATGACCTCATGAATCGGGCCAGGTTTAGGTCTTGGTGGGGCTTGACCCATGGTTGTGGAATGCTTCGTTGGACAGTGCATTGCAGAGGCAATGTCATCAACATCAAAGGCGTAGTCACGCCCATCAATGGTAGTATATACTTTCTGTCCATCCTCTCGTCACATGTGTTGGTAAAATAGGCGCACCAATTGAGGATAGAAATGTGTATGAAAGGGTTCAACAGTGGGGTTAATTAGGCTTTTTCGAGATAATCCGCAGCCCATTGTGTAGAGGCCTGCTGATCGAAGAGTTTGGGATCGAAGATCCACTCGTCAGCAAAACCTTTAGTGCCCCAATCCTCATTGGGCTGCTCACGAATTTGTGGGGGTGGCACAGGTTGTGGAACCTGCTGTGGTGGCTGTGGGGGTAGTTGGCTAGAAGACCCAGCCTTAGAAGCTGGCCTCTTAGATGTAGGAACCTTAGAGGCTACTTGTTTCTTAGGTCCCATTAGAACAAAATGCAAGAAACCAAAAAAATGCAGAAGAAGAATCGACCAAAAGCTCAAAATGAAGAGGGTTTTACCTCTGTAGAATGCCTCTAATCGGATTCTTATGCATGCAATCCAAGCCCTCTTTCAATCCAAGTTGAATCCCCCTTGTTTCCAGCCAAAATTTGAAAGTAAACTCAAAGAAACCCCAAAACCCTCAAAAACCCTAAGCTCGGCCCCCTGTTTCCCAAAGTGTGAAATAACAAAACCCCAAAACCCATCTGACATAACCCGCAAAATTTGACCCTTGAATTTCAATTCGAGCATCGAATTTCAATTTGATGGTCGAATTTAAATTCGACCCTCGAATTTGCCAAAAACCTATCAGGCTTACATTTTGGCCCAAAATGCCTATGCACTGTTCATCAAAATTCGACCCTTGATTTGTAATTTCGAGGTTCGAAATTTTGCAGAACCTGTTGCCTTGTAAATTTCAAAAATTTAACCTTTTTAAAGTTGTTCTTTGGTCCTTTACTGGCAATCTTAAGCCCTTAAATGTTTAATGATCCTTTCTGGGTATGTCATGAGTGTACCACCGATAATTTGTGATCACAAACGACGAAATCAAACGCATCACAACCTGATCAATCACACATGACTTGGCCAAAAGAAACACATGCAAAATACATATATATAAAAAAAACCACACAACATAAATAAAATATCTTTAGACTATTTTACATAATGCAGTCCAAAATAAAAATTTCATATACAATTGGTACACAGCCCCGAGGTTCAAAAGAAAACGTAAAATCAGTCGAATAGGTGCGAAAACTGGTTTGGATCTCAGCCTCACGCGCCCAAGTGGCTTCCTCCGCTGTATGATTTTGCCATTTTACGAGAACCAAAGGAATCCTCTTAGTGCGTAGGATCTGCTCCTTACGATCCAAAATCTGTACCGAGTCCTCGATCACTGTTAAACCATCCTAAAGCTCGATGGGTTGGTAATCAAGCACGTGAGTGGGGTCGCGAATGTATCTCCGCAGCATGGACACATGGAAGATGTTGTGCATGCTGATAGTTGTGGCGGTAGTGCCACTCTGTAGGTGACCTCTCCGATTCGGCCTAATACCTCAAAAGGCCCAACGTACCTAGGACTCAGTTTCCCTCGTTTGTCGAATCGCATAACGCCTTTCGTAGGCGAGATTCGAACAAACACATTGTTGCCGACTTGAAAAGTAAGTGTTAGCGACAATTTCATCGCCCAAAGACATATTAAGATTAAAGCACGTAAACTCACATAAGCTTACCTGAAAATCCACATGTCTCCTCTTAAGATCAACGTAGCTCTTCTGAGGACTCTGAGCTACACGGAGTCTCTCGTGAATCAACCGAACTGACTCGATTGTATGCTCTACAATCTCAAGGCCTAGAATGAGTTGCTCGCCCACTTCTTACTAGTTTAGCGGTGATCTGCACCACCGTCAATATAAAGCCTCGAACGGTGCCATACTAATGCTAGCTTGGAAGCTATTATTGTAAGTGAACTCGATCAGAGGTAAGTGTTGGTTCCATGACCTGTGAAAATCCAACATGCAAGCTCGTAGCATGTCCTCAATGATCAGATTCACTCGCTCAGTCTGGCCATCGGTTTGTGGGTAAAATACTGAGCTGAAGTCAAGAGGAGAACCCATTTCTTCTTAAAACCATTGCCAAAATTGTGAAGTAAACAATGGATCCCTGTCTGATACAATACTGGCCGGTATATCATGCAGTCGAACGATCTCCTTGAGGTATAACTCTGCAAGTTTCCTAGCGGTATACGTCGTATTATAGGGTAGGAAATGCGCGGACTTGGTAAGCCGATCGACAATGACCCAGATGGCATCCTTCTTCCTTAGAGTTTTCGACAAACCTAGGATGAAGTCCATCGAAATGGCTTCCCATTTCCACTCGGGTACAGGTAAAGGTTGCAACAACCCTGTTGGATTCTGATGGTCAACCTTAACCTATTGACAAACCAAGCATCGCGATACGTACTCAGCGACATCGCATTTCAAACCTCGCCACCAGAAGCTCTTCATCAAATCTTGATACATCTTAGTACTACCCAGATGTATAGCATACATCAATTTGTGAGCCTCTTCCAAAATGGTGTCTTGAAGCTCAGTACTCATCGGTACACATACTCGATCTCTGAATAGCAAGGTTCCATCTTCTCGAATGGAGAAATCCTTCTTGCTTCCACTATCCACATCTCGCCTAATAGCCATAAGTTCATCGTCCGTCATTTATAGCTTTCGGATATTTTCGAAGAGTGTAGGGCGAAGTACTAGGGTAGCCATCAATGCTCCCGAGCCTTTCACATCAATCCTTGAACTATCCAAAGCCGTATCTTCCAGTAGCTTCCATCTCTATATCCTACTAATAAGATGCGATAATAGCACTGAAGACTTCCTACTGAGAGCATCAGCAACGATGTTTGCCTTTCTCGGATGATACTGAATAGAACAATTATAGTCTTTCAAGAACTCCATCCACCGTCGCTGCCTCATATTGAAGTCCTTCTGAGTGAATAGGTACTTGAGGCTCTTGTGATCAGTGAATATATCAAATATCTTACCGTAAAGGTAATGTCTCTAGATCTTCAGGGCGAATATAACTGTTGCTAACTCGAGATCATGCGTTGGATAATTTCTTTAATGGTCCTTCAACTACCTAGAACCATATGCAATGACCCGCTCGTGTTGATTAAGCACGTAGCCTAATCCGCCATAAGAAGCATCACTGTACACTGCGAAGCCTCCACTGCTTGAAGATATAGCAAGTACCGGTGCTGTAGTCAATCGACACTTCAGCTCCTGAAAGCTTTGCTTACACTGTTTTGTCCAATCAAACTTTGCATTCTTTCTCATAAGCTGTGTAAGCGGACTAGATATCTTCGAGAAGCCCTCGACAAATCTCTGATAGTACCCTATGAGACCAAGGAAACTATAGACCTCTGTAACTATCGTCGGCTATTCCCAGTTCACCACGGAGTCAATCTTCATAGGATCAACAGATATACCAGTCTCAGAGACAACGTGGCCTAAGAAACTGACCTAATCAAGCCAAAATTCACACTTGTTAAGTTTGGCATACGACTGATGGTCCCTGAGTATTTGAAGAGACACTCGTAGGTACTGTATGTGCTCCTCTTTGGTTTTCGAATAGATGAGGATATCATCTACGAAAACTATCACAGATTTATCAAGATGTGGCTTGAATACATGGTTCATCAGGTCCATAAATGATGCAGGCGCATTCGTCAACCCAAATGGCATCACTAAGAACTCGTAGTGACCATATCACATGCGAAATGCTGTCTTGGATACATCTTCTACCCTGATCTTGAGCTGATGATGCCTGACCTCAGATCAATCTTCAAAAAGAACTTTACACCCTATAGTTGATCAAATAAGTCATCTATCTGCGATAGTGGATAACGATTCTTAATCGTCATCTTGTTGAGTTGGCGATAATCGATGCACAGATGCATCGATCCGTCTTTCTTCTTCACAAAGAGTACCGGCGCTCCCCAAGGTAAAACACTCGATCGAATAAAGCCTTTATCCAATAGCTCCTGTAGTTGTTCCCTGAGCTCATTCAACTCCGTAGGCGCCATCTGATATGGTGCCTTAGACAAAAGGTTCGATACCCGGCGCGAACTCGATCGCGAACTCGATCTCTCGATCAGGTGGCAACTCAGGTAAGTCTTCAAGGAAGACATCAGGAAACTCATAGGCAACCGTGATAAGAGCAATATCCAAATTCTCTTCTTTATGATCTTACAAGTAAGTAAAATATCCACTACAATTGTTCCCCATCATGCGCTCAGCCCGAATAGTAGAAACAAGTGGTGCAACCTTCGATTTCACTCCACAGAATCGAAAGGATTTTCGCTTTGGCGGTCAGAAGGTCGCGATCTTTCATAGACAGTCCACTCTCGTGTGATATGTCGCCAACCAATCCATCCCTAGAATCATGTCAAACCATTTCATGTTCAGCGTAATCATGTCAGTCACTGTCTCGTGTTCATCAGCCATCACGATGATTGACTGACACCCCGTATTCGTGCTCACCGAGCTTCCCGTAGAAATTTTCACATCTAAAATGAAAGCAAGGGGTTGGGTGATCAGTGCTAAAATGTGACTATATTTTGCACCTTAATCCCTACATTTAGCTAACCGATGAAAGGAGCTGATGGTTGTTATGGAGTTTCAATGTTTACAGGTGTTTCTAATCGTTGAGGCGTAAAAGGGAATAGAAGAAGATAATTAAAGGATACACAGGAGCAATGGATTAAAAGTCAAAAGAAACACTGAAATCCATGAAGTCACTCGACATCCACCAGGAGAATGGAGATTCTACCCTGAAGTGTCAATCGATCGAGGAGTAAGTGCCAATTGATTGACAGGAGAAGACAGCTTTGCCCCCACTTATTTCGAATCCAAAGTTAATCGATTGAGATTTAAATCTCAATCGATTGAGGTTATTAGGAATAGGTTTTGCTTGTCCCTATAAAAAGGAAGCTACGACTTTGTGTAAATTTTTTTTTTTCTTTTCTTTATTTTTTAGGGAATTTTCTTCTTCTTTTAGGGTTTTCTTTGGGTAGACTGTACTTAGGCTTTTGCATTATTTTTCTTTTACAATGGGTGAAACCATAGATTGTATTTAGGAAAAGCTTTGTAAAAAGATTTTTTTTGGTGATAAATAAAAGAGCATTATTAAAATGATGTCTTCAGATCTACAACGGGCTTGTACATCAAGGATGAGCGGCTAAAGTCATTCGCTCAAGGAGGAAGCGAACCGTAGATAAGTAACTGCTCTATTATTATTTCTACAATTTCATGGTATTGTCATTGGATCATTCTGTTATAAGTGTGTGCTTGGTTGAATATTATCGAGTCTTCATTTACAGTCGTTGATCGTGGTTATCAACGACCGTAAAAGAAACACTCTATCTAGATCTGTTCATGCAGGCCGATCTAGGTTACGGAATGGTTGATTTATCATTGTCGTGACTTAGAATTTTGAGATATGCCATTCTTTTTACATGATTCATACCGCAATGATAGGCTAAGTCATAATTTTTAGATAGGGTATGCCGGATCAATAGTCACGTTCTTCTCGATTCATTTGTTTTCCTAATAAATGATGGTGTTTTGACTTAAAATAAAATTGTGAGATTGAATGGTAGAAAAGTTACGAATTGATGGTTAACTAACTCCTTGATCAATTCATAAATTATCTTTTTTCTTCTTTATCATAATTTGTTCTGGCCTAGATTGACTTTCTTTTATTGCATTAAGAATCGTGTGGTACTTGTGTGGTAAATCGAACTTTCTCCCTTGGTACTTCCTTGGGTGTCTTAAATCCCTTTAAGGATTAATTAAATTTTACGTTTCCTTGTGGGTTCGACACCCTTGATTTCATCGTGCTACGATAGATCTTGTGCACTTGCAAGGGTACATTTTAAAATCGATCAAATTTGTGGCGCCGCTGCTGGGGAAATCGGCGAAAGTGTCAATCGATCGACTGCTTTGAGTGTTAATTTTTAAAATTCCAAGGAAGAAAAATCTGAATTTTTAATTTCAAAATTTTGAATATTGAAATTTTGGACTTTTAAAATTGGAATGATGAAAATTTTGAGATTGTTGAAATCTGAAATATGGAGCTTGAAAGATTTTTAAAATTTGAATTTTACAATTTGAATTTTGAAATTTACTTTTAAAAATTGAATTTTGATTTTCATGTTTGAATTTTGATTTTTGAAATTTGAAATTGAATTTTGATTTGCAAAATCTTCTTTTCTTTATTTTATTCTCTTTGATAAGATTTTGTGTTCTTTTAGGAAGTAGAGGATTTTTAGGATCTCTTGTTTAGGATTGATAGGAGTCTTTGATTCTTGTCCTTCTTTGCCTCTTTTAGGTTGGATTTTATAAGATTTTGTGGGCTTGTTTTTTAGAATTTAAAATTTTCAATTTTTGAAATTTGAATTTTGAATTTAAAATTTAAAAATTTAATTTTAATTTCGATTTTTGAAATTTTAAAATTTGAATTTTGAATCTTAAAATTCAAATTTAAAATTTGAAAGTTGGATTAAAATTTTGAAATTTAAATTTTGACTTTCAATTTTTAAATTTTCATTTTTGAGTTTTGAATTTCGGAATTCGAATTAACAAAAAAAAAGAAAAAAAAAATTAAAAAAGAAAATAAAATTTCTTTTCTTTTAATATTGACTACTGTTCATCTTAGAAATCAATCGATTGAAAATTCTCTGTCAATCGATTGTGACTGGAATATTATTGCTGTGGAAATTTTTTTGTGAACTCTTTCAATCGATTGACATTTCTTGTCAATCGATTAACTAAACCTCTGCTGCTTGCCTTCTCAGCTGACATTTTTGTGTTGTCCAGTTAGTCCATTGAACCTCAGTCGATTGATTTTAATACATCAATCGATTGACGGATAAGTCTCTGTTAGAATATTGTTGTGTGTTTTGTTTCAATCGATCAAGACTATTGCCTCAATCGATTGAAGCTGAAATCTGTGAATTCATTGTGGATTCATCAATCCTTGTTTTGGGTGTTGGTGCATGAGTTTTACTCAATTTCATCACCCACATCTACAACCATTTAATCTTGAGATCGAACGATCTTGCAGAGAGAATCGCATAATCCAAAGGAATCAATATATCATACTGAAATCATGACAGATCAAGGCCAGAAATGAATGGGAACAATCAAAACATAAATAATGGAAATAATGGGAATAATAATCATGATGAGGGCCCAAGAACATTGGAATATTATAATGATCCTGGTTTTTACGAGGATCAGGATAGTATCATGCATGCCCCCATTCCAGGAAACCATTATGAATTCAAATCTGCGATGATTCAAATATTACCAATTTTCCATGGATTATCCAATGAGAATCCACATGTTTATTTAAATGAGTTCACTGGGGTGTGTAAAATGTTTAGAGTTCACAACGTCACCGACGAGATAGCTAAGCTACGACTCTTTCCTTTCTCTTTAAGAGATAAGGCAAAAACTTGGTTCTATTCGTTAAAACCACAATCTATCCAGAGTTGGGCAGAGCTACATCGTCAATTCCTTAAAGAATATTTTTCGATGACCAAAACTATCGAGTTGCGTCAGAAGATTCAATATTTCTCCCAACAACCTACAGAAATATTTCATGAATGTTGGGAGCGCTTTAAGGAATTGATCAGAAGTTGTCATAATCATCAACTTCCAAGGTGGCAACAAGTCCAAAGTTTTTATAATGGACTGATTCCAGAAGTGAGACGCATGGTTGATGCATCTTGTGGAGGATCATGCGCCACAAAGGAGGCAGATGAATTGTGGGTGTTGTTTGAAAAGTTGTATCAAACCTCAATACAAAATGCGACTTTGGGGCGAACTAATTTGGATGTGGTAGCTAAATCTCATGTGTTGACCAGAGATGGACTATATGATGTCAACAACAACACCTCAAATCTATCAACAAAAGTTGGCATGTTGTCCAAGAAAATGAACATGCTGTTAGCTGCAACTAAGCAAGCTAAAAGTCCCATCAACCCCACAGCCTGTTCAATTTGTGACCACCCAGGTCACATGGCTAACGAGTGTCCAACTACCTTGTCATTCTTCCCTGATGAGCCTACTCCTCAAGAGTAGGTGAATCTGACTCATTTGTATCAGCGACAGGGTAGGAACATGTACTCAAACACCTATAATTCAGAATGAAAAAATCACCCCAACTTAGGATGGGGAGGATCAAACCAAACTGGATAGGCGAACCAGCAGTACAGATCCAACATAATGAGTGGACAACAGAACTTTCGTCCACAACAGAATTCTAATTTTCAACCGAATTCGCCTTATTATCATCCAAACTCTAAGTTCTGCAAAAATCAAAATTTCAATCAGAATTTTAATCAATCTCAAACTACCGCTTCAAAAGATTCTGATTTAGAAGAAAAGATTATGCGAAATATATAAGCTTTTCAGCAGATGATGATGGACCAATTTAGCCAATTGACCAATCAATTGAGTCAACGAGAGGAAGGTAGGCTTCCTAGCCAACCCATCAATAATCCTCGAGGCCAAGCATCACCTGATGAAGGACCATCGAATAGTCAATAGTTGAAAGCTGTTACTATGTTGAGAAGTGGGAGAGCAGTTGATAATCAAGTAGAAATGCCAGTGGAACCTGATAAGGAAGAAGAAAAAGAAGCGACAAAAGGCAAAGGACTAGAGAAAGGAAACGAGAAAGAATGTCCTCAAATTGTCCAACAAGTACCTGAAGAAGAACAAAAAATGAACCCCATTCCTATACCCCAAAGGCACCATTCCCTGAGTGCCTAACACCTCCATCTAGAATGGGAAAAGGAACGTAAAAAATGGAAGAAATCTTCGAAACATTCAAGCAGGTGAAGATAAATCTTCCATTACTTGAAACAATCAACCAAGTTCCTGAGTACGCAAAATTTTTCAAAGATCTATGCACTCGTAAAAGAAAAGCATGTACTCAAGTTTCAAAGAAGGTGTTCCTGACTAATCAAGTCAGTTCGATATTGCAATTAGATGCCCCTCGAAAACTTAAGGACCCTGGAGTCCCAACTGTTCCATGTGTCATTGGTGGGCAACCAATTGGTAAGGCATTATTGGATTTGGGAGCGAGTGTCAATCTGATTCCATACTCAGTGTACGAGAAATTAGGACTGGGCGAATTGAAACCCATGACAGTTACACTCCAACTTACTGATAGGTCAGAAAGAAGACCTAGGGGTATCATCGAGGATGTTTTTGTTGGAATAGACAAATTTGTCTTCCCAGTGGACTTTGTTGTGTTGGACATGGAACCACTAGTTAAATCCATCAATCAAGTCCCAATCATTCTTGGACGTCCGTTTCTCGCAACTGCTAATGCTTGCATCAATTGTCGAATGGGAGTCATGGATGTTTCTTTTGGAAACATGAAAGTCAGGCTCAATATATTTCATGCGATGAACTATTTTCCCAATGAGGATGAGGTTGACTATTTCTACATCGATCAGGTGGACGAAGTAGTGGACGAAGCTTTACCATCAATGCTTACCAAAGAAGAATTCGAAACTGCTTTGTTAGCCATCTATGAGGAGAAAGGATCTGAGAAGAAACAATCAGAGGAGAAGAGGACGAATTCATCAAGTAAAGATGATAAGTTATGTGAAATTGAGACTAAGGTGGATCCATTTCCTATTGAGGTAAACCATGAGCTGACTCCATCCATCGAGCAGCCACCAACCGTTGAATTAAAGCAACTGCCTGAGTCACTCAAATATGCTTTTCTGGGACCTCAAGAAATGCTCCGATAATTATCTCATCAACATTATCAGAAAAGCAAGAGCATGAATTGTTAAAAGTACTTAAAGATCATAAAAAGGCTATCGGATGGACCTTAGCTGATCTTAAAGGGATTGATCCTTCAGTATGTATGCACAAAATACATCTGGAAGATGACAGTACACCATCGAGAGAACCACAAAGGCAATTTAATCCAAACATGAAAGAAGTCATTTTAAAGGAGATCATCAAGTTACTCGATGCTGGAATAATCTATGCATTCTCGGATAGTGAATGGGTAAGTCCAGTTCAAATTGTTCCCAAAAAGGCTAGGATAACAATGAAAGAGACTACTGAAGGAGAATTGGTACCTAGTCGCGAAACTACGGGGTGGCGTGCGTGCATTGATTATCAAAAATTGAACACAGCTATCAGAAAAGATCATTTTCCCCTTCCATTCATTGATCAAATTCTTGAGAAGTTAGCAGGGCAGGAGTTTTACTATTTTCTCGATGGATATTCGGGTTACAACCAAGTGCCCGTATTTCCTGTAGATCAAGAGAAGACAACATTCACGTGTCCTTATAGTACTTTCGCATATCGCAGAATGCCATTCGGCCTATGTAATGCTCCGGCCACTTTTCAACGATGTATGTTAGCCACATTTTCGGATATGATTGACAAGTTCATCGAAGTATTCATGGACGATTTCTCTATTTTTGGGAAGATGTTTGAATCATGTTTAAATCATCTTGCACAAGTGTTGCAACGTTGTGTAGAATCCAAACTTGTTCTCAGCTGGGAGAAGAGCCATTTCATGGTTCGACAAGGAATAGTTTTGGGGTATATCATTTCGAAAAAAGGGATTGAAGTCGACAAGACAAAAGTTGACTTAATCGCTAATCTGCCTTCACCAAAAAATGTTCGTCAAATCCGATTATTTTTGGGTCATGCTAGATTTTACAGACGATTCATCAAAGATTTTAGCAAGGTGGCTAAACCATTGTGTACCTTGCTTGGAAAAGATGTGATGTTCGAATTTGATAAGGAATGCATGAAGGCCTTCCTAAAATTGCGTGAATTATTATCAAATGCACCAATAATCCAACCACCGTATTATTCTCTACCTTTTGAACTAATGTGCGATGCATCCAACTATGCGATTGGAGCAGTCTTAGGGCAAAGGGTAAACAAATTACCTTATGTGATCTATTATGCCAGTAAGACGCTGATTGATGCACAACTAAATTACAACACCACCGAGAAGGAATTGCTAGCTATGGTGTATGCATTGGATAAATTCCGCTCCTATTTGCTTGGATAAATAGTGGTCTTTTCAGACCACTCTGCATTAAAATATCTATTGGTGAAAAAGGACACAAAACCAAGGTTGATGCGATGGATCTTGCTCCTCCAAGAATTTAACTTCGAGATCAAAGATAAAAGGAGAGTTGAAAATGTTGTGGCGGATTATTTGTCAAGAATTTTGTCTGAAGAATCATCGGTATCTGAGGATATCCGTGACACCTTTCTGGATGAGATGTTAATAGCAATTGATACAATAGGTACAAAGGTTCCTTGGTTTACCAACATTGTTAATTATCTGGTCATTGATAGAATCCTTACCTAATGGGGTAAAAATGATAAAAATCTATTTTTCTCTCAAATAAAATACTATTTTTGGGATGGACCACAATTGTTCAAATTCTGTTATGACCAAGTCATTAGAAGATGTGTGCCTGAAAAAGAACAATTGAGTGTCATTAACTTCTACCATGCTGGGGCCTATGGAGGCCATTTCGGAGGACAAAAGACCGCACACAAGATTCTTCAAAGCGGATTTTATTGGCCCTCCATCTTTTGGGACACTGCCAAATTTTATAAAGAGTGCCAACGATGTCAACAGCTTGGAAATATTTCACGACGAAATATGATGCCACTGAACCCGATTTTGATTGTTGAGATTTTCGATGTTTGGGGGATCGACTTTATGGGTCATTTTCCCCCATCGTTCGGGTATTCATACATTTTAGTAGCCGTTGACTATATTTTCAAATGGATAGAATGTGACGACCTGACTTTTCCAATCCCTCAGGTATAGGAAAGGCCGGTTCGCTAACCTATCGAATAAACGATAAGCCGGACAAACAGGGCACATATCAGAGTAAAGTGCAATAAATATCCATAGCTAAAAATAAATGCAGAAGCAATTAAAAGTAAAGAACCACCGATGATGGCCGACCATCATCGAAACATGGCTCATAACGAAAATCAACGTCAAGTATAAAACTATGATATCCAACTAAAATGGGCCCACAAATTCAAGTCTAACTCTCACCACAAATAAGAAAATCAGTAAGTTTTATACTGGGAAAAACTCCTCAGGAGGAACCTCAAGCTCTTCCTCAGGCACGTAGTCAGGATCAATCTCACAACCTCGAATAGCCATGTCAGTACCTGAACCTGTGACGTATAGTCGGAGTGAGCTAACCAACAAAGCTCAGTAGAAGAAAGACATCTATGACATTTTACTTTAACTAACATGGTTTCAAAGCCAATATCGGAATATAGCTTGTCAAACATATAAGCAGATAATAAACTGAATTTAGGTGCGGATATCATATGTAAGATTTATTTCTAAATGTGTGAAAACAGTTTCAAGAACAGATGCAGTGTTTCAGTGTCTTAGTTTCTCTAGCTTCTATATGCAAAGTTCAGCAAGTCATGACTTAATCCTCAACTTAAAATACCTCCCGAGTAAACTATATCTTGAGAGCAGGAATATAGCCGATGGGAACCCCTACCTACTATCGTCGTTCATGAACCCTTTTTCAGGATGCAACAAGCCCCTACGTAATGAGGGAAACTTGTGCCAGGAAGTTGTTCAAGAATTTTGAGGGGTCGTTCAGATGAATCGTAAAACAGATGCAGATAAATATCATTCGGATGCAAGTTTCTTATACATAATTCTGATTTCTGATTTCGGAGTTCAGGCAGATTCTGCTTTTCAGAGCTTATATCAGGTTTTCGGTTTACAGATGTATTTTTAGATGACAAATGCAGGTTCAAAATCTAATAAAAATTATCCATGCAAATTAAAATAAAATACTGTAGAGATGAGATTCTCCTACCAAAACTCGGAGTTATGCGAAGTCAAGCAAGGTCCTATTGATGGCCTCTTATCCTCAATCTACATCTCAATATATGTTCATGCATTAAGATTAACTCTAATTACTAATAATATAGACCTATTTAAGTGTTTCCTAAAAAACAAGTCAAAACAGGCAAGTTACGCCAATCCTAGAATTTGATGTAACATTCTCATATATTTTAGACCATCAAGACGATTGATTCACAAGTTGGTCAAAATATGAAAGTTGTAGATATTGCCGTTAGCTTTCCAACGTGAAAAGAATCGTCTCAATCGGAGTTCGGGATAAAAAGTTATGACTAGAAGACTAAGACAATATCGGAGTTCCGTGATACCTCGCTCGAGTGATGATAATAGCTCGCTCGAGCGAGATCCTTCAGAACTTTCTCACTCGAGCGATGACAAAAGCTCGCTCGAGCGAGGGCAGGGAATGCCTTTTTGAGTATTTTAGTGTATCCTCGCTCGAGCGATGATCATAGCTTGCTCGAGAGAGCTACAGCGACGCGATTTCGCTCATTTTCACCCGAACCGAAACCCATACATCCCAAAGCAAAACCCATGGCTAATCTAATGATTTTAATTAAAAAGTTTAATTAAAACATATCTTTAATCTAAGGATTCCTAGATTAGAAATGAGTCACGTGAATGGAGCTTCAGAACGAAACCGACGGGTTTCCTCGACGATTCGTGCCGCGATCGATCCCACGAGTTCACAGAGACAACTCCAACACGTCCCCAATGATCTCAACCTCTCCCAATAGCCAACTACGAATCCAAGGTTAATTCAAGTTCTTTCTAAGGTTCAAGTGTTTTCAACAAAGAAGGTTCTAGAGAAGGAGGTTTTCTAAACCGATCTCCTACGATGATTGAAGAAGAGAGAAGATGGAGTTTCACACGGTTGGATAACTATCAAACGACTACGGTTCTTCACGGCACTCACGTCTCTTCCTCTCTTAACAAAACCTAGTATAATACAGGAATGCAATTTCTTCTTATAATAGGATTGCTCACAAAGTTAAGCACACACACACCTCTTATGTATTATACACTTCTAATTTTAAAACTCAAGCCCGGTGTTGAGCAGCCACACCGAGGTCGGTGCACAACTTTCGCACGAGGGTCCAAATGGGCTCTAAATCAAAATCTGTCTGCACAATCACATCTAGATAAAAATCCAAAACGAATGGTGACGTCGGTTGCCGAGTCGAATACACACACGGGGTCAGTCTAACTCGGGTTCAAAATACGGGTTTTTACATTCTATCCTCCTTAGGAATTTTCGTCCTAAAAAATGTACGGATAGCTAAACTGAACTGCGGTAAGTCCTTATCCTAACACCAGTATAAAGCAAAATCGAAATAGTCTAAAGTCTAAAAGAACTTTGGTCGCAATGTGGTAGGCTTCACTAAGCACGCTTTCAAGGGTCGGGATCTATAGTAACCTGGATGTACTGTGTGTGGCATCCCATACTGCCATAGAGGATTGCATGCGTACATGGATGCATACCTTCCCAAGTGTCACGTGCCTGGAAACATACTTGACCATGACACAAACCTAGCACACACACCTACCTCACCCTTTTTGTAATTATTTGATCAGAAATTTCAGATGTCAGAATCGAATACTTATTCAGAAGCATGATCACATGCCTGGTAACATGTTCTAACTGATGACACGGGTTCCAACAGACACACGGTTCTAACCGAGAATGAATAAATATGACATTTAAGATTTTATTGTGTGATCATTATAGATATATATGCAAAGCATCGATGTTATGAACCAATTTAACATTGAAGATTTTGAAGAAATTCTCTTTTTTTTTTTTTTTTAAAGAAGCAAATTCAAGAATTTAAAGGTACGTATAGTTTTCTTACATAACTATAGTTTACAATATACCTTCACTCGAAAAGTTGTGGAAATTGCTCGCGAATCTTCGCTTCACGCTCCCATGTGGCTTCCTCTAAAGAATGGTTCCGCCACTTCACGAGTACTAAGGGAATGCTCTTTGTCCGTAAGATTTGTTCTTTACGATCCAAGATTCGTATCGGTTCCTCAACCAAGGATAGGTCTTCTTGGAGCTCAATGGGCTGGTAGTCCAATACGTGAGTCGGGTTCTTAACATATCTTCATAACATTGACACATAAAACACGTTGTGCATTTTCGATAGCTGCGGTGGTAAGGTTACTCGATAGGCAACCTCGCCGACTCGGCCCAATACCTCGAAAGGTCCAACATAGCGCAGACTCAGCTTCCCACGCTTCTCAAAATGCATCACATCTTTTGTAGGAGAGATTTTGACAAATACGTTGTCTCCCACCTTAAACTCAACATAGTGCCTTTTCAGATCAGCGTAGCTCTTCTGACGACTTTGAGCAATGCGTAGTCTCTCACGGATTAACCGAACTATCTCGGTTGTATTCTCCACGATCTCAGGACCTAAAATGAGTTTCTCACCCACTTCTTCCCAATTAAGTGGAGACCTGCATCGTCGTCCATACAAAGCTTCGTAGGGTGCCATGTTGATGCTAGCCTGGTAACTGTTATTGTAGGCGAACTCGATCAGCGGTAAATGTTGGTCCCATGACCCCTGAAAATCCAGCATGCAAGCACGTAACATATCTTCTATAATCTGATTCACCCTCGATCGCCCATCGATTACGAGGATGAAATCTTTGTACTGTAATCGAGCCTGGAGCCCATTCCTTCTTGAAATCGTTGCCAAAACTGAGATGTGTACATCGGGTCTCTATCGGATACGATACTGACCGGTATACCATGCAACCTAACTATCTCCTTGATGTATAATTCTGCGAGCTTGTTGGCGGTATACGACGTATTATAAGGAAGGAAGTGTGCAGACTTAGTCAATCAATCTACAATGACCCAGATGGCATTGTGTTTTCTTAATGTTCTTGGCAATCCCAAAATAAAGTCCATAGAAATGGCCTCCCATTTCCACTCAGGTATCGGTAGTGGTTGCAACAGTCTTGCCGGATTTCGATGATCCACCTTTACTTGCTGACACACAAGACATCTCGAGACATACACAGCGACATCTTTCTTTAAACCTCTCCACTAGAAGCTTTTCTTTAAGTCCTGGTACATCTTGGTTGTAAAGACCCGTATTTTGAACCCGAGTTAGACTGACCCTGTGTGTGTATTCGGCTCGACAACCGACGTCACCATTTGTTTTGGATTTTTATCTAGATGTGATTGTGCGGACAGATTTTAATTTAGAGCCCATTTGGACCCTCGTGTGAAAGTTGTGCACCGACCTCGGTATAGCCGCTCAACACCAGACTTGAGTTTTAAAATTAGAAGTGTATAATACATAAGATGTGTGTGTGTGTTTTACTTTGTGAGCAATCCTATTATAAGAAGGAATTGCATTCCCGTATTATACTAGGTTTTGTTAAGAGAGGATAGTTACCCAACCGTGTGAAACTCCTTCTTCTCTCTTCTTCAATCATCGTAGGAGATCAGTTTAGAAAACCTCCTTCTCTAGAACCCTCTTTGTTGAAAACACTTAAACCTTAGAAAGAACTTGAATCAACCTTGGATTCATAGTTGGCTATTGGGAGAGGTTGAGATCATTGGGGGCGTGTTGGAGTTGTCTCTGTGAACTCGTGGGATCGATCGCGGCGCGAATCGTTGAGGAAACCCGTCGGTTTTTATCATCGCTCAAGCAAGGTATCACCGAACTCCGACATTGCCTTAGTATTTTAGTCATAACTTTTTATCCTGAACTCTGCTTAAGATGATTCCTTTTGAGTTGGAAAGCTAATAGAAAATCTACAACTTTCATGTTTTGACCAACTTATGAATCAATCGTCTTGATGGTCAAAAAAATATGAGAATGTTACGTCAAATCGCTCGAGCGAGCTATTATCATCGCTCGAGCGAGGTATCACCGAACTCCGGCATTGCCTTAGTATTTTAGTCATAACGTTTTATCGCGAACTCTGATTAAGACGATTCTTTTTGCGTTGGAAAGCTAATATAAAAATCTACAACTTTTATGTTTTGACCAACACATGAATCAATTGTCTTGATAGTCAAAAAAATATGAGAATGTTACATCAAATTCTAGGATTGGCGCAACTTGCCTGTTTTGACTTGTTTTTGAGGAAACGCTTAAATAGGTCTATATTATTAGTAATTAGAGTTTATCTTAATGCATGAACATATATTGTGATGTAGATTGAGGGCGAGAGGCCATCAATAGGACCTTGCTTGACTTCGCATAACTCCGAGTTTTAGGTAGGAGAATCTCATCTTTACAGTATTTTATTTTAATTCGCATGGATATTTTGAATTAAAATCTTTGAACTTGCATATGCCATTGAAATCACATCTGTAAATTGAAATTGATATGAATGACTAAAAATCTAAATCTACCTGAATCCTGAAACCTGAATCTGCTTAAGCTCTGAAGATCTGAAATCAAGAACCTGAACTATGTATAAGAGACTTCCATCTGATTATATTAGTATCTGCATTTGTTTTATGATTGACCTGAACGACCCCTCAAAAATTTCTGAACAACTTCCTGGCACAAGTTTCCCTCATTACGCAGGTGGTCGGCCATCATCGGTGGTTCTTTACTTTTAATTGCTTCTGCATTTATTTTAGCTATGGATATTTATTGTGCTTTACTCTGATATGTGCCCTGTTTGTCCGGCTTATCGTTTATTCGATAGGTTGGCGAACCGGCCTTTCCTATACCTGAGGGATTGGAAAAGTCGGGTCGTCACATTGGTGCTGTCAGGGTGAATAGCGTACATAGACTTATGAGCCTCTTCCAAAATAGTGTCCCGAAGCTCAGTACTAGTTGGTACGCATACTCGATTTCTAAACAACAAAGTGCCATCATCTTTGATAGAAAAATCTAGTTTACTTCCCCCAATCACATCCCGTCTGATAGCCATAAGTTCATCATCCGTCATCTGAAGTCTGCGAATGTTCTCATAGAGAGTGGAACGAATCCCCAGCGTAGCCATTAACGCACCTGAACCTTTTACGTCAAATCTCATGCTACTTAGAGCCATATCTTCTAATAGATGCCATCATCGCACCCTTGTGGTGAGATGTGATAACTGAGCAGAGAACTTCCGACTTAACGCATCTGCCACTACGTTTGCTTTATCGGGGTGGTACTGGATGGTACAATCATAATCTTTCAAGAACTCCATCCATCGACGTTGTCTCATATTTAACTCCTTCTGTGAGAAGAGATACTTGAGGCTCTTATGATCGGTGAATATATCGAAGGTCTCCCCATAAAGGTAATGCCTCCAGATCTTCAGAGCAAAAATCACTGCTGCCAAATCAAGATCATGCGTTGGGTAATTCTTCTCATGGCCTTTTAGCTGTCTAGACTCATAAGCAATGACTCTCTCATTCTGGTTAAGCACACAGCCTAAACCCCCATATGATGCGTCACTGTATACTACAAAGCCTCCCCTGCCTGATGGTATAGCAAGTATTGATGCAGTAGTCAATCGTTTCTTGAGTTCCTGAAAACTTTGCTCACATTGCTCTGTCTAATCAAATTTAGTATTCTTCTTCGTAAGTTGTGTAAGAGGACCTGATATCTTGGAGAAGCCCTCCACAAACCTTCTGTAGTATCCTGCTAAATCGAGGAAACTACGAACCTCCGTAACGGTCTTTGGTTGTTCCCAATTCATCACTGACTCAATCTTTGCTGGGTCAACTGTAATACCGGTCTCAGAGATAATATGGCCTAGGAAACTGACCTGCTCAAGCCAAAACTCACACTTACTAAGTTTTGCATATAACTGATGGTCTCTAAGGGTTTGTAGAGCCACTCGCAGATGTTGCTCATGTTCTTCTCGCGTCTTTGAATAGATGAGGATGTCATCTACAAAAACTACTACAGACTTGTCCAAATGTGATTTGAATATCCGGTTCATCAAGTCCATAAATGACGTGGGTGTGTTTGTCAACCCAAATGGCATGACCAAGAACTCGTAGTGCCCATGTCGGGTTCTGAAAGCTGTCTTCTGAATGTCTTCAGCCTTAACTTTCAACTAATGGTAGCCTGACCTCAAGTCGATCTTCGAGAAGAACCTTGCTCCTTGTAACTGATCGAACAGATCATCAATTCTTGGAAGTGGATAACGGTTCTTAATTGTCAACTTATTTAGCTGGCGGTAATCGATGCAAAGCCGCATTGAACCATCTTTCTTCTTTACAAATAGAACCGGTGCTCCCTAGGGTGACACACTCGGTCTGATAAAGCCCTTATCTAGCAGTTCCTGAAGCTGCTCCTTCAACTCTTTCAATTCTGTAGGCGCCATTCGATACGGAGCTTTTGATACTGGTTTAGTACTCGGCACTAACTCAATCGCAAACTCAATCTCCTTGTCAGGTGGTAATCCAGGTAGATCTTCAGGAAAAACATCTGAATACTCGCAAGCAATCATAATATCTGTAATATTTTTCTTCTCCTCCTTAAGATCTTGCAAGTATGCCAAATAACCACAACACCCGTTCCTCATCATACGGTCTGCTCGAATGGCAGAGATAAATGGTATCACACAAGATTTGACTCCGCAAAATCGAAAAGATTTTCTCTTCGGCGGACGGAATGTTACAATCTTCCGAAGACAATCCACGCTCGCATGGTAAGTAGATAACCAATCCATACCTAGTATCACGTCGAACCCTTCCATGCTCAAAATGATCAAATCAGCTACTGTCTCGTGGTCTTCAATCATCACAATCACTTATTGACACATGGTTTCGGTGCTCACTAAGTTACCAGTAGGAACTGACACTACCAAGATGAAATCAAGGGCCTTGGGAATGATGCCCAACTTCTCCGCAAACAATGGAGTAACAAAAGAATGTGTATACCCGGGGTCTATCAACACTCGCGCTTCGGTTTTGCTTATGTCGCTCCCCCGACGCATAAAAAGGGTACCTTAGTTTAGACAAGCATTTCAATTAAAAGTTTCTAAGCATGTGTGTTCATCCATAACTTATTAACAAATTTTATTACATACCAAGTAATTATGTATAAACAAATAAAATAAGAAGACATCTCAACTTTTAATAATACCTTGGATCACGTCATTCGATGTTCCGGCTTCCTGAGCTGTCACGGCATAAGCTCGACCTTGAACAGTTGGTCGGGTCGATTTCTGAGTTGAAGCTGAACCAGTTCTTCCCTTGTCCTCCTAAGGACAATCCTTAACCATGTGTCCAATTGTGCCACACCGAAAATACGCTCCAGTGTTCCTCCTGCAATCCTCGGTCTTGTGTGGTTTCCCACACCTTAGGCACATAGTGACTGAAACAAAAGATGGTGCACGAGAGGATCCTCGTACAATCCTCTCCACTAGCCGTAGAACGGGTCGCGGATTGCAGTGATGAATCTTCAATCTCTGATAAGGGGTCGGTCCAGAAGAAAATGTTGGTCTAGAAAATGCATGTTGAATAAGGTTCACTGGCGGTTTTGTAAACTTGGCCCTCTTATTCTCATAAGTACCTGACTGCCCTTGTACAACCCTGTCCTTGTTTAGCTGACTGCTTCTCAAGAATCGCTTTTAAATTTCTTCCTCTGCTATGAGGGCCTTTGACAGTACTCCTCCATATGTTTCCATTTCCCACATAGCCACGCTCTCCTGTATACTTGGCCTAAGACCCAGCTGAAATTTCTGGCCTTCATCATATCGGTGGCCACATGTTGAGGTGCAAACCTCGAAAGTCGCGTGAACTCATCTCCATACTCACGCACTGACATTGTCCCCTGCTTCAGCTCGATGAACTGAACTTCCATCTGATGCCTAACGATCTTGGGAAAGTACTGATCGTTGAATGCCTCGATAAACTCAGCCCATGTCTAAGGAGTATTGGGAAACTCCTGCTCCCTGTGTCTAGCCACGGACTTCCACCATGGTCCAGCTTGTCCGTCCAGTTTGAAGGTTGTCCATCTAACCTTCTTGACATCAGTGCACTGAAGTACCTCGAAGATCATTTCCATCTCATCCAACCAACCTTCAGCTTTCATCGGGTCGGTCTGTCCAGAAAAATTTGGAGGTCTCATCTTCCTGAATTCGGCAAATCCTGATGATTGTTGTTGTTGTCCAGCAGAAATCAGCTCTGCTTGCTGGGCGATTACAGCAGTATGCTGAGCCATAGATACGGTCTGTTGAGCAATGTTGGTGGCCAGACTTTCCAACACTTGTTCCATTCTTTCACCCTGACCTCTATCAACTCCGGCTCCTATAGGGACTGCATTAGAATCAGTTGCGAAGGCAACTCCCCTCGATGTACCGACACCTTCAGGAATGTCCTCTAAAGGCACCGTCCTACCTCTGCCTCTGCCTCTAAATCTTGGGGCCATACTGATCTGTCATTGTGAACACCACAACATCAGTCAACATTAATTGTAAAGACAATCACACACAGTACTAGTGATTCTGGACCTAACGACATGACTCTGATGCGAACTGTACCGGGTCACAGTTGGGTTCTCATGGGTCCTTAGAGAATCTAAAAACCATATCTCTGATACCAACTATGACGACCCGACTTTTCCAATCCCTCAGGTATAGGAAAGGCCGGTTCGCTAACCTATGGAATAAACGATAAGCCGGACAAACAGGGCACATATCAGAGTAAAGTGCAATAAATATCCATAGCTAAAAATAAATGCGGAAGCAATTAAACGTAAAGAACCACCGATGATGGCCGACCATCATCGAAACATGGCTCATAACGAAAATCAACGTCAAGTATAAAACTATGATATCCAACTAAAATGGGCCCACAAATTCAAGTCTAACTCTCACCACAAATAAGAAAATCAGTAAGTTCTATACTGGGAAAAACTCCTCAAGAGGAACCTCAAGCTCTTCCTCAGGCACGTAGTCAGGATCAATCTCACAACCCCGAATAGCCATGTTAGTACCTGAACCTGTGACGTATAGTCGGAGTGAGCTAACCAACAAAGCTCAGTAGAAGAAAGACATCTACGACATTTTACTTTAACTAACATGGTTTCAAAACCAATACCGGAATATAGCTTGTCAAACATATAAGCAGATAATAAACTGAATTTAGGTGCGAAAATCATATGTAAGATTTATTTCTAAATGTGTGAAAACAGTTTCAAGAACAGATGCAGTGTTTCAGTGTCTTAGTTTCTCTAACTTCTATATGCAAAGTTCAGCAATTCATGACTTAATCCTCAACTTAAAATACCTCCCGAGTAAACTATATCTCGAGAGCAAGAATATAGCCGATGGGAACCCCTACCTACCATCGTCGTTCATGAACCCTTTTTCAGGATGCAACAAGCCCCTACGTAATGAGGGAAACTTGTGCCAGGAAGCTGTTCAGGAATTTTGAAGTGTCGTTCAGATGAATCGTAAAACAGATGCAGATAAATATCATTCGGATGCAAGTTTCTTATACATAATTCTGATTTCTGATTTCGGAGTTCAGGCAGATTGCTTTTCAGAGCTTATATCAGGTTTTCGGTTTACAGAAGTATTTTCAGATGACAGATGCAGGTTCAAAATCTAATAAAAATTATCCATGCAAATTAAAATAAAATACTGTAGAGATGAGATTCTCCTACCAAAACTCGGAGTTATGCGAAGTCAAGCAAGGTCCTATTGATGGCCTCTCGCCCTCAATCTATATCACAATATATGTTCATGCATTAAGATTAACTCTAATTACTAATAATATAGACCTATTTAAGTGTTTCCTCCAAAACAAGTCAAAACAAGCAAGTTGTGTCAATCCTAGAATTTGACATAACATTTGCATATATTTTTGACCATTAAGATGATTGATTCACAAGTTGGTCAAAATATGAAAGTTGTAGATTTTTCCGTTAGCTTTCCAACGCAAAAGGAATCATCTCAATCGGAGTTCAGGATAAAATGTTATGACTAGAATACTAAGATAATATCGGAGTTCGGTGATACCTCGCTCGAGCGATGATAATAGCTCGCTCGAGCGAGATCCTTCAGAACTTTCTCACTCGAGCGATGACAAAAGCTCGCTCGAGCAAGGGCAGGGAATGCCTTTTTGTGTATTTTAGTATATCCTCGCTCGAGCAATGATAATAGCTCGCTCGAGCGAGCTACAGCGACGCGATTTTGCTTGTTTTCACCCGAATCGAAACCCATACATCCCAAAGCAAAACCCATGGCTAATCTAATGATTTTAATTAAAAAGTTTAATTAAAACATATATTTAATCTAAGGATTCCTAGATTAGAAATGAGTCACGCGAATGGAACTTCGGAACGAAACCGACGGGTTTCCTCGACGATTCGCGCCGTGATCGATCCCACAAGTTCACAGAGACAACTCCAACATGTCCCCAATGATCTTAACCTCTCCCAATAGCCAACTACGGATCCAAGGTTGATTCAAGTTTTTTCTAAGGTTCAAGTGTTTTCAACAAAGAGGGTTCTAGAGAAGGAGGTTTTCTAAACCGATCTCCTACGATGATTGAAGAAGAGAGAAGACGGAGTTTCACACGGTTGGATAACTATCAAACGACTACGGTTTTTCACGGCACTCACGTCTCTTCCTCTCTTAACAAAACCTAGTATAATACGGGAATGCAATTCCTTCTTATAATAGGATTGCTCACAAAGTTAAGCACACACACACCTCTTATGTATTATACACTTCTAATTTTAAAACTCAAGCTCGGTGTTGAGCGGCCACACCGAGGTCGGTGCACAACTTTGGCATAAAAATCCAAAATAAATGGTGACGTCGGTTGTCGAGCCGAATACACACACGGGGTCAGTCTAACTCGGGCTCAAAATGCGGGTCTTTACATAGAAGCTGTGGCAACCCGATCAAATGATCACAAGGTCGTAGTCAAATTCTTAAAAGAAAATGTGTTTAACAGATTCAAGATTCCAGGAGCAATCATTAGTGATGGCGGTTCGCATTTCTGCAACGGTCATTTTGTCACTTTAATGAAGAAATACGGTGTCAGCCATAAGGTGGCAATGCCGTATCACTCGCAGACTAGTGGTTAAGTGGAAGTGTCGAATCGGAAAATCAAACGAGTTTTAGAAAAGACGGTACAATCAGATAGAAGAGATTGGTCGAACCGACTATCTGATGCTCTTTGGGCATATCGTACTGCATTCAAGACCCCGATCAAAATGTCACCGTTTAGGATTGTCTATGGGAAGGCATGCCATCTTCCAGTTGAATTGGAGCATAAGGCATTCTGGACTATAAAAAGATTTAATTTCAATATACAAGAGGCAGGGTCCAATCGACGGCTACAGCTGAATGAATTAGAAGAGCTACGCTACAATGCGTATAAGAATTCGAAGATGTATAAGGAATGATATAAAAAGTTGCACGATCAATCAATTGCACGGAAGGATTTTCACATCGGACAAAAAGTTTGGTTATTCAACTCCAGACTTAAGCTTCATCCGGGAAAATTGAAATCACGGTGGGAAGGACCATTTCAGGTTGTATCCACTACCGTGCATGGTGCAATTGAGATTAGAAGTCTTAAGGACAATCAAAATTTTAAAGTCAATGGGCAACGACTCAAACCAATGATTGAGCCAATGACCCAAATGCGGATTGAAGCGACATACCTCAATGATCCAGAAAAGTGAACATTGAAGTGGTCGAGCTGTCGACACATAAACTCAGCGCTTCCTGGGAGGCAACCCAGTGTGTTTTCTTATTTGTTTGTGTTTTTGTTGGTATTTATGTTTGTTTAGTGTTTGTGTTGGTGTTTTACTTTGTTTGATGTGTTTTTCGTTTTGTTTTTAGGTAGGATTAATCGTAGTTTGTTTTCTAGTGATGATGGGATCATGTGGGTGTAATCAAATCCATTAAATCAATATCAATGTGTTTTTAGTATGTCAATTTGGCGATTCATTCTCGGAATGGTACATAAGTGCATCAGTCAATCGATTGAGATTAAACTCTCAATCGATTGAGCACTTCAATTTGTAATTCTCGATAAGCAACTCCAAATAGTTGATCGATTGAGGGACAACTATCAATCGATTGACTCCTGCGTGAGCAGAACTGTCTATCTGCCAGGAATAGACAGTTTCTCCAAAAACACTTGTTTTGAAAAGAGGAAAGTTTGAACCGTACACCCCATGGCACCTTTGGTATCTGTGTAAATCGATTGACACGTCAATCGATTGTCTGAGGTATATTTTCCAGAAAATACCTCTTCCACTCCGAAAATAGAGAGGTTTGAGTCCACTTAGAGTCCGTACTTAGGAGGTTTCTTTGAGTCTTTAGAGTACTTGTTTTAGAAAGTTTTTTCTATTTAAACCACTCTTAGGGTAGTCCTTTTCATCACCTTAGTCAAAATAGTATTTCCTCTTCCCCAAGCTTTCACTATAGCTTCCATCAAGTATCGTACTCGCTCGGCTGTTAAGAAATTGATGGAACCGGCTAGGAAACGTCCACGACACCACTCATCTTGACCTCCGCTCGATTTGGCGAATCATGAAGTGATTGATTTAGACTTGCCATCTCTTAGCCCACCACCATGCGAGGGCGGGATCACAGAGGAGATGTGGAATTATGCGTTCCCGAAGCCGAATGAAGGAAGATCCTCCATGGATGACTAAAGGTTTAGGAATGTTAGTCTTAAGGATCTACCTTAGATTTTAGTCTTAGGTTATTTTAATATTTCTAGATTTTAGTTTCCTTCATGTTTTAGATTAGGTTCTTTTTAGATTTGTTTTAGACGTAGGTTATTTTCTTTAAATTTTCAATAAGTGTAATAATTTGCACAAATTTAATAAAAGTTTAGTTTAGTTAGCTAGTTGTGTTTTTAATTTTTGATCACAATACCTTTCACTTGATCTGTTTTCTTGGTCCTCGATTGCATTTAAATGGTTTGGGGGGGGGGGGTCTCATTCACCTTCCCAAAATTTCAATCAATGAGGACATCGAACGGTTCAGGCTTGGGGGGGTATTTCTTTCGATTTATAATTTAGAAAAAAAAAAAATTGTTTTTCGGATTTTAAAAGTACATTAGTCAATCGATTGACACCAATTGTCTCAATCGATCAACTAATGATCAATAGACCGAGAGGAAGCCGTATTAGTCAATCGATTGAGGAATTGGAGTCAATCGATTGATTGATGACAATTTGACTTATGAGTTTCAAATTTTAGTCATAATCTTAAATTGTTAATGACCGAAAATTCTTTAAAGATTGTTATCATGCCATGATTGTTTTATGAATGCTCATTAATTCCAACATAAGATGGATGATTGATGCCTGAAAATTTTGCACCATCGCATTGCTTTAAGTCCAAAATCTGAGAATTAAAGTCGAGAATTGGAAATCTTAAGATTCCAAAGAAAGACTAAATCCCAGTGAGCTTTGGAACATTGTCCTCGTTTTTGATGAGTGCTGAAAATATGCGGAGAGTATCTTTGAACTTCATTATCAATTGTTGAAATCTCATATAATTTATTTTGATTTGTTGATTTTGCATATGTTATATTATTGTCTTAGAAAACATTGTATAAAAATTCAAGGCAAATAGGCATTAGTACCATCATGAAAGGAGATGATCAAAGGCCATCTTTGGCTCGATTGTGCCTAAAATAACCCACCATACATTGATTTATCTTGTTGCACCCCCGTTGAGCCTTAATTGAAAATTCTTATCCTAAAAATTCCTTGTTAAGCTATATTGACCATACACCACACTGGTTTTAAAAGCCTTACCCTTTTATCTCTGAGAAATTAGGAATGAGAGCAAGAAAGGAAATCGAGAGCTATGGCAATAATATTTGTAAGGAATATATGGCAGAAAAATAGAAAAGGGAAAAGAAAAAGAAAATTCATCTTAGTGCAAGAAGTAGAGAAATATATGAAAGTGGTATTAAAAAGAAAAAGAAAAGAAAGAGAAAAGTGTTCTAGAGAATTCAAAAGTGTGAAAAATATAAGAAATCAATTTTCTCTTACCAATTTCTCAGAGAAACATGAATCCAATTTTCCCTTTCTTTCGTGACCTTCACCCGAGCCCCATTATAACCTTTGAAAGACCTTTTTGATCCAATCATGAATGGTAAATGCCTTGTGGAAAATGATTATATAATGTCTATGGTGCTTTGTATATGCATGCTTAAAATACAAATATCTTTCTTACTGAGATTTCTTTTAAAAATTCTTTGATGCACCGTCTTTCTTATAACATGTGAGATTTTTCTAATTTGTATTGTAATTTCATCTCACATATGAGTGAATAATAAAACTATTCATCAAGAGCGATTTCATTTTGAGTGCACACCTATGGTGAGAATTGAGTCTAGACATGGAATCTAAAGACTTTTAGTTTAAACTTTTTCTCAGATAAAAAAACTTTAGCAGTGATAAGTGCATCAAACTATGGGCATGAGTTGAATTGAGTCTAGACATGGAATCTAAAGACTTTTAGTTTAAACTTTTTCTCAGATAAAAAAACTTTAGCAGTGATAAGTGCATCAAACTATGGGCATGAGTTATGAGCATTGGAAAAATAATGAACTAAATTGAATGAGCATTACTAAAATAATCATGGTCAGTAGTATCTTATAAGATTTCATGGATAATTAATCATGTAAGGGCATGCCTACAATTTTGAAATTCATAAGCTTTTGAAGTTTGTAGGTACCTTCACTGAAAACCTTCAGGAGACAAAACTACTCCACTAGGGATCACCTAGGGGTTTAAAGGCTTGTTGCATAGGCTAAATGCAATTGTGTTCCCTACGAAAGTGACATTCATTTTATTTGCTAAATTGTTAGTTATTTGTCATTCTCTTTGATTGAGGACTAGCAAAGTGTAGGTTTGGGGTGGTGATCAGTATTGAAATGTGACTATATTTTGTACCTTAATCCCTACATTTAGCTAATCGATGAAAGCATCTGATGGTTGTTATGGAGTTTCAATGTTTACAGGTGTTTCTGATCGTTGAGGCGTAAAAGGGAATAGAAGAAGATAATTAAAGGATACATAGGAGCAATGGATTAAAAGTCAAAAGAAACACCGAAATTCGTGAAGTCACTCGACATCCACCAGGAGAATGGAGATTCTACCCCGAAGTGTCAATCGATCGAGGACTAAGTGTCAATCGATTGACAGGAGAAGACAGCTTTGCCCCCACTTATTTCGAATCCAAAGTCAATCGATTGAGAATTAAATCTAAATCGATTGAGGTTATTAGGGATAGGTTTTGCTCGTCCCTATAAAAAGGAAGCTACGACTTTGTTTAAAAAAAAACTTTTCTTTTCATTATTTTTTGGGGAATTTTCTTCTTCTTTTTTTAGGGTTTTCTTTGGGTAGACTGTACGTAGGCTTTTGCATTATTTTTGTGACAGCCCGAATTTCGGCATCCCGAAATCCGTGCCATCAGCACGACCTTCAAGGCCGTGCCCTGAGCTATTTACCACACATTGTATATATACAAGCCAAAACCGAAATTTGAAGCACGCGTGGCTACTCTAAATCGAAATTTCAAAACCATTATTTGGTCTCGCAAGGCTGTCCTTGTCCCATGCCAATTCATGGACATAAGAACATACCCAAAAGTTTAATGAAAATATTCATCCTAGATGTCTTATCAAGGGACAGAAATTTAAAACATTCGAAATAAAGAAGCTCGATATACCAAGTCATACATAGTACTCTCTCAACTCACTCTCTGAGTATGCAGCGGGTTTCCTAGAAGAATTCCTCAGGAGGAGGTTCTGACTCTTCTGTGGGCACGAACACCGAGGCCCTTGGATTAACTTCTCCCGAAATCTTTGCTGCCGCTAGTCCTGAACCTGCGACGTATAGTCTATGGGGTGAGCTACATCCTAGCTCCGTAGGGAAAACAAAAGAACATATAGATCAACCTTCACACATATGTCAGCAACTTAAAAAGCATAGAATTTTCAAGAAGTCACTTATGGACAATAATTTGAGTAACAGGAATAACCCAATAATTTCCGACCACTACTTAGCATAGTTTTGTTTAATCTCCTTATAAGTTTGGTTGTGACTTTGACCTAATCACTTAAATCTTAACTTAAGTAGTCCTCGAGCAATATAGCATCGAGCCCCGATGGAATACCCGCCATCGTCGTCTAACTAGACAGTTGTTATATGTATTCACAGAATCTTATGAAACCCCTTTCTCATAGGCGGCGAGGTTTATCCTCAATCTACATCCCTGGGATGTGCTATAAATGTACGGATTGGCCGCCGTACCGGTCACGGATATCCTGTCGAGTCAGTCGTGGGTATCCCGCCACGTCGGTGGGGTATTCTAATCAACCTTAAATAACAAAAATATCAATGTGCTTTACATGTAGTTATTCACCGTGATTGTGCTAAATATATTATATTAGGCCTTATCACGTTACCTTTGTTTCTCTGTTTGTTTTCTTACGCATCCCTGGGATGCCCCATGCTTCCGATTCACCCTTCTTTGATTGAACCACATGATTTTTTGTCCCCTGGGGACCTCAGTATTTTTCACATTGTAACACACACACTCACCCTTATCATGAGGGTTTATGGAATATACAACTATTTAAACAGACTATACTATGCATATGAGTTCACGGAATAATGCACATGTTTCAAGAATATTCCCTACCTCGACGAATCTCAAGGCACGCTTGCCCTTAGAGGGTTATAATGCATCCACCTACATTTAAAAAAAGAAAAAGCTTTAGAACGATCTAAGGTCATTGGGGTGTATGACCCCCAAGTTTCTTATATTAGAAAACCAAGATCTGAGTGGTCACCAGACCTCGCTCGCGCGACCATTTATCCTCGCTCGCGCGGTCACTTGACCTCGCTCGAGCGGTGTCTTGACCTCGCTCGAGCGGTCTCTTGACCTCGCTCGAGCGGTGTTTTATCCTCGCTCGCGCGGTCACTTGACCTCGCTCGAGCGGTGTCTTGACCTCGCTCGAGCGGTCTCTTGACCTCGTTCGAGCGGTTAAATCGAGCTTTCAAAATATGACTGTGGACCCTCGCTCGAGCGAGCTCCCCTTTAGTTTAAGGGACCGCTCGAGCGAGCCCAGAGTCGTTCTTTTCTCTGTACATCCTCGCTCGAGCGAGCCTTTTTCAACCGCTCGAGCGAGGAACAATGATTTGTCCCTCGATCAGATCGAGAACAGGTGTCCATCCTTCATTTAACCTTAATCTTATACAAAGCAACATTTAGCCAACATCCTTCCTACTATTCAAAACATTCCTAGGTATCTATCATGTTTTTAACGTACCTCTGACGATGAAAACCCGCACAGGCCCGATTTATGATTTGAATATCTACTAGGCTATCCGGCCTCCCTGGTTCTTCCTCTCGTCATTTCCTCTGATCCCCTTTTCCGACCTAAGTCTCAACGAACCCTAGTTCTCTACTAGGCTCTTTTCTTCTTTCTCTCTTTATTCTCCTTCTCTCTATTTAGGTTAGAATAGAGTTACGTAAAGGTTCCTCTCTCTCTCTTTCACTTTTATATCTATAAGTTTGGGATATACTAGTGTGTTTCCTACGTACACACTTAATGTATTTGGGTTGTTTTGGTCTCCTTGCGAAACGCATATACCTATGTGTAATGCGTGTCGTGCACAAATCTCAAAAATCTGGGTTGTGATAATCACCCCAACTTATAAGATTTTCGCCCTCAAAAATCGATATTATTTTCTTAACCAGGTACCACTTCTGTCATACGACTCGCATATCAAATCAGAAATTTAAATATTTTGCCGCATTTTGCAGCAACCAGTGTTGGTCATGCCCACAAATTTCCATACAACAAAGACAAAACAAACAACCAAAATATTATCGATATCTCATTCCATCCATATTTATCATCTACCCAAACAAAACTTTGTGACATTCAAGTCACAATAGTTTGAAGAATTTTTTTTTTTTTAACCTCCATATCAAATGTTTCAAAATATTACATGCAAAGTGTTCAAGTATTTGTTACTATCTAATCCTCATCCTCTTCATAGTCGTCGTCGTCGTCATAGTTCTCGCCATTGTCGTCCTCGCCATCGTCCACCGTGACGGCTGTGGTACCCACTGTGGCGCTCCTCGTAGCCGGGCCGGAGCTAGATGCTCCAAAAATAGCGTCCCTCATGGCACCTACGCGCTGCATGTAAGACTGCGGGTATGCCTGGCCCATGAGGTCGATAAGTAGCGCCTCCTGGAACCTCTGATGCAACCTGATCTCCCGCCCTTGCTGGAGGATCTCCCGCATCATGCCCGTGTCTGTAGTGGGTATGGGCTGCGGAACTGAGGTAGAGGGGGTAGTCGGTCCTACCGGTGCTTGATGGGTGGCTGATCGGTCTCTCTTCTTGTCGACGCTGGTTTGGAGGCTCTTAAGGTTTCGGCTCCAGTCTTGGGCGAGGTATGGGACGACGTTGTCGGTGAGGAATAACTCGTCCTCCTGGATCCTAAATCCTCCCTTCCCATTTCGTGAGTCTAAGAGTCGGGAAATCAACCGTGCATACGGTAATCGGTTGATGGGTGGAGGGACAACACCCCTTACATTTCTTCTGTAGGCATGCACCATGCCTTTCATGATGACCATAGGTGCGTTGATCCACCTATTGTGAAATGCGGTGTGTAGTGCTCGCAAAAATGCATCTCGGCGTTCTTGGTCATGGCCGGTTGGGTGCAAATTCTTTTTAAAGATAATATCTAAAAGCCACATGCGCGGCGGTAGTTGTGATCGGGTGATAGATTGTCCCGAGGCGGACCTACCGCCAGTGATGTCGGAGATGATCGTTGGGAAATCTACGTTCCCAGAAAAAGGTGGTAGGATGAGTGGGCTAGGAGTGTAGATGTGGGGACATTTCATGATTGAGGAAATGTCGGCACATCTGAAAATTAACTCATTACCATCGATGGTAACAAGTATGGCGTCCTCATCGATGCTCATGTTTAAGGTTTGGTAGAACAGTTTCACTAGCCTCGGGTAGTATCGATCCCGACGCGAAGGTGGTCTTGAGCTGATTGTTGGTGATAAAGTCCGATGTCCACTGGGTGGACGCCGGATCTCCGAAACATGAGGGATGTATTTCCCATTCGGCTTCAAAAGTTTTTGCTCCCCACCAATCATCCAGTGTGATTGGAGTGGAGGGTGGGTTTGATGATGGTTGCGAGGTTTGTGACGCTTTGTTGCGCGCCGACGGCGACCGAATCGCCATCCGTTTCTTAGGTTGTGGGTTTGGGCTTGAAGCCATTTGATATTTAAAGGGTTTAAAAAGACAAGAAAAATTTCAGGGATGGGTAGATTTTACCTAGAAGAGTAGTCTTAACGGATCGGATGGTCAAAATCCGACTGGAAACGGACCGAAAAGATTGAAAATCGGTTGCCCTAACCCCCTCGCTCGCCTCTTCTTCCTTTCGCTTGAAGATGAACAGGCGCTATGGCCTCTGCCATATTTATAGTTCCGCCTCGCTCGAGCGGTCATTAGTTCTCGCTCGAGCGAGAACAGAACTAGTTTTATTATATACTATATCCTCGCTCGAGCGGTTATAATGCCTCGCTCGAGCGGTTCAAAAAAGAAAAACCTCGCGCGAGCGGTCACTAGACCTCGCTCGAGCGAGAAGAAATTTTTAATTTTTAATTTTTTATTTTTTTTTTTGTAGTTCGCTCGAGCGGACACCAGTGGGTGCTCGAGCGAGACCAGAGACGTTTCTCTGATACCTTCTTGTTCGTTCAGGTTTCAATACATCACTAGTTTCATCAATTAAGAGTTCAACGAAAAATTGCTCAAACATTATTTGTAATCAACATATCTTTAAAAAGGAAAACATACATAGCCTTCATAGTACCCGTAATTACATATTCTCAACGAATGAAAACATTCAGTTGGCAATTTCGAACAATTTGGGATATTGTTCTCTAACATCCGTCTCACGTTCCCAAGTTGCCTCTTCGGCCGGATGGTTCTTCCATCGGACAAGCACTAAGGGAATCACTTTTGTTCGCAACACCTGTTCCTTTCGATCTAAAATTTCTATCGGTTCTTCAATCATGGTCATATCTTCATACATTTCGAATGATTGGCCGCTCAGCACGTGATCAGGGTCATTGAGATATTTTCTAAGCATAGACACGTGGAACACGTTGTGTACCTGATCAAACAATGGTGGCAAACCAATGCGGTAGGCTACTTCTCCCACGTGACCCAAAACTTCAAACGGCCCAAGATAGCGGGGACTTAGTTTCCCTCTCTTCCCAAATCTCATCACTCCCTTCATCGGTGATACTTTCACGAACACATGTTCACCCACTTTAAAGTCTACACTAGTCCGCTTGATGTCAGCATAACTTTTCTGTCTGCTCTGAGCCGCCTTTAGTCTTTCCCTGATCATGCGGACAATGGCAGCGTTATCTTCAAGTAGCTCGGGTCCCAAAACAAATTTCTCGCCAATTTCCTCCCAATTGATTGGCGACTTACATCGTCTTCCGTACAAGGCTTCATACGGTGCCATACCGATGCTCGTCTGAAAACTATTATTATAAGCGAACTCAATCAATGGTAGATGTTGATCCCATGATCCTTGCAATTCTAACATACATGCCCTAAGCATGTCTTCAATGACTTGGTTGACCTCTGACCGTCTCATTGCTTGTGGGTGAAATGCCGTACTAAAATCCAACCTGGTTCCCATTCCTTCTTGGAATTTCCTCCAAAACTTTGATGTATATAATGGGTCTCGGTCTGAAACAATGCTACTTGGAATCCCATGTAACTGGACGATCTCCTTCCTATAAAGTTCTGCTAATCTTCCCGCTGTGTACATCGTATTGTACGGCAAGAAATGTGCCGACTTAGTCAATCGATCAACTACTACCCAAATGGCGTTATGCCTCCTTGCAGTTCGCGGTAAATCGGCTATGAAATCCATTGAGATAGATTCCCATTTCCATTCCGGTATGGGCAAAGGCTGTAATAGGCCTGCGGGGTGTCTATGATCGATTTTCACTTGTTGGCACGTCAAACATCGTGACACGTACTCTGCCACATCTTGTTTCAAACCTCTCCACCAGTAGTTCTTTTTCAGATCCTGATACATCTTCGTGCTTCCTGGGTGGATCGCATAGCTTGACCTGTGAGATTCATCAAGAATCGTTCGTCGTAATTCGGCATTGTCCGGAATGCAAAGTCGCCCCTTGAATATTAAGGAACCGTCTTTCTTGATTGAAAACTCAGAGGTAGTACCTTCAGTTACATTTTGATGTATCCTTGTTAGAATCGGGTCTTTCATCTGTAGTTCTCGTATGTGTTCGAATATCACTGGCTTCACTGAGATGTTGGCTAAGAAGGCTCCTGTGGCTTGTGGTTGTATGTCTGCGCCACACAACGCTAGATCTTCCAACAACTTCCATCGATGTATACCCGAAATTAGTCCAGCCAGTTGGGCCGAACTCTTTCGACTCAAGGCGTCGGCCACTACGTTAGCTTTGCTCGATGATCAGTATAAAAATCGTAATCCTTGAGGAATTCCATCCACCTTCACGCCTCATATTCAGCCTTCCTTACGTAAAGCAGTATCTGAGGCTTTTATGGTCAGTGAAAATTTTAAATGTTTCTCCGTATAAATAATGTCGCCATATCTTTAATGCGAATATGACTGCTGCTAGTTCCAGATCGTGTGTTGGGTAGTTCCTTTCGTGCTCTTTCAACTGTCTGGAGCCGTAAGCTATCACCTTTTTGTATTGATTTAATACACAACCCAACCTGTTATACGAAGCATCACTATAAACTGTGAATCCTCCTTTGATGGAATGGCTACACCGAGTCGAGGTGAGTCTCTTCTTGAGTTCTTGAAAACTCTTTTCACACGCCTCGCTCCACTCAAATCTTGAGTCCTTTCTTGTAAGTCTCGTAAGAGGTCCTGATATTTTTGAAAACCCCTCTAATAAACGTCGATAATAACCTGCCAGTCCGAGGAAACTTCGGATGTCTGTCACGGTTTTTGGTTGTTCCCAATTCACTACTGCCTCGATCTTAGCGGGATCTACAGTGACACCATGCTTGGAGACGACATGTCCCAGAAAGCTAACCTTTTCTAGCCAAAACTCACATTTGCTGAGCTTGGCGTACAGCTGGTGTTCACGCAAGGTTTGTAGAGCGACACGTAAGTGTTCTTCATGCTCCGTTTTCTATTTTGAGTAGATTAGGATGTCATCAACAAACACCACCACGCAAGAGTCTAAGTGTGGTTTAAACACTCGATTCATCAAGTCCATGAACGACGCTAGTGCATTCGTCAGTCCGAATGGCATCACTAAAAAATCATAGTGTCCATACCGTGTTCTAAAAGCTATTTTCTGAATGTCCTCGGCCCTGACTCTTAACTGATGGTAACCAGATCTTAGGTCGATCTTGGAAAAATGTTTTGCTCCCTGCAATTGATCGAATAAGTCATCTATTCTTGGCAACGGATATCGATTCTTCACCGTGACTTTGTTCAACTGTCGCTAGTCGATGCACAACCGCATCGACCCGTCTTTCTTTTTCACGAACAACACCGGTGCTCCCCACGGGGACACGCTTGGTCGTATGAATCCCTTGTCCATGAGCTCTTGTAATTGTTCTTTCAATTCTTTCAACTCTGCAGGGGCCATCCTATAGGGTGCCTTTGAAACAGGTTCCGTTCCTGGTGCTAAGTCGATTGCAAATTCTACTTCTCTTTCTGGAGGTAATCCTGGCAATTCTTCTGAGAATACATCTGGGAATTCTCGCACCACTTCTATCTCAGCTATAATATTCTTTTCTTCTTTATCTTCTTTTAAAAATGCCAAATAACCACTACACCCCTTTCGGATTAAACGTTCTGCTCTGACTGCAGATATGAGCGGTACCTGAGTCGACCTCTCCCCTTGGAATCGAAACGATCTCCTCGTGTTGGGACGGAAAACAACTACTTTATCCTTGCAGTCCACCGTTGCACAATGGTGGGACAGCCAATCCATGCCAAGGATTACGTCGAATCCTTGCATGTCCAACCATATTAAATTTGCGTCTAATTCGTGGACCGCGTGATCCCGAATGCTTACTACTACCGATTTGCAGACTAACTCCGTGTCCACTAATTCTCCTGTTGGGATGGACACTGATAACACAAAGTCCAGTGTCTCCGGAACAATCTTCATCTTCTTTGCAAATCTAGGGGTAATGAAGGAGTGGGTAGACCTTGGGTCTATCAGCACTCGTGCGTCATGTGCGACGTAACACCCTTTCTCATAAATCTGTAACGTACCTACAATGCATGCATATACGTACATAGCATATACATAAAACAAAATTTTCACTCTTAAGTTTAATAACGGTTATATAGATATTTATCCTAATGGAATTCCATTCTTTATCCAGAGTTGTATTGCAACCGAAATTCTTTATTTTAAAGGAGATCTCACCTTGGATAACGTCGTGTACACTCCTCGCTTCTGGTAGAATCGCGTAGGCTCTCCCTCGAATAACAGGCTTTTGAGATTGAATAGGTTGTGGCATGGAAGTTGGAGCCGTCTTTTCTTTGACTGTCTCAGGGCAATCTCTAATCATGTGGCCTATCTTGCCACACTTGAAACAACCTCGCATTCCCTGCCTACAATCTGTTGTTCTGTGGGACTTGCCACATTTAGCACAAGTTTCTCTTGGTGATGAAGTAGCAGCTCTTGAAAAACCTTGTGTAGTTGTAGCCTATTTGAAAAGGTGGACCTTGATACCTCATCGGTCTCCCTGATGCCAGCAACGGATAATTTTGATGAGTAGGTTGTTGTTCAGCTCTCCCATACTCTGTCTGAAACGACTGTTTCTGATTTGGTGCTACAAACCTCGGTTTCTTACATACCGATTCATAACTCCCCGTCCTACTCGGATCAATGCTTTCTCTACCTTGATGTTCCCTCTGACGGTATCGGTTATTATTTTCTTCCTCAACTACCAATGCCTTACTCATTACTTCTCCATAAGTTTTCAAATTTGGAAGGGCGAACCTCCTCGGATGTCCGACCTTAAGCCTGTTGGAACCTCTTCGCTTTCATCACATCGAGATTACATAGTGCGGGGAGCATCATGAATTCCACTCCATACTCTCTCACGGTCGTTCTTCCCTGTGCTAGTTGTAAAAATTGGGTCTCCATCTGATTTCTCACAACTTCAGGGAAATATTGTTTATTGAATTCTTCTACAAATTCGTCCCAAGTCCACGGCACATCTGGAGTTTCTTGTGCTCTCGTTCGCGAAACTGATTTCCACCATGGTCCAGCTTCTCCATCTAACATATATGCCTAGCAGACGCTCTCATCCTCCGTGCATGTCAGTACGCTAAACACCTTCTCCATTTCCCCCAACCAGTTTTCGGCGGCCATCGTGTCTGCCTGTCCTGAAAAGTTGGGAGGTCTCATTCTTCTGAACTCGGTGAATGCTGAAGCCACTGAAGGTGTAAGTCATACTGGAGGGGTAGGTGTTCGTTGTGGTTCTGGTACGGTATGCGCTGCCAAGGACGCTGCTTGTTGTGCCATGGCAGTTGCCATGGTCTCCATTGTATGCATCATTCTCTGACGCTCTTCTCTTTCTTCATTTCGTTCTCTCACCCTATCTTGTTCCCTCTGATCTCGATCCTGTCTATTTAGATCTTGCTCCTCTACTTGATTTTGGTTTCCTCTGCCACCGCTTCCTGAATCTCCCTGTTTCCCAATGGCACTCTGTTTGTAGGTGAGACGAACCCATCTCTACTGCGCAAATTCCTATCATGACTACCCCTGGGTCGGCCTCTCCCTGTAGGAAACATAACGGTCTGCATGAGAATTCATAATCTTGTTAGCAGAAGTCCCTATATTCTGACGATATGCTAGTCAGAATCCCGGAAAGAAAGGCTCTGATACCAACTGTGACAGCCCGAATTTCGGCATCCTGAAATCCGTGCCATCAGCATGACCTTCAAGGTCGTGCCCTGAGCTATTTACCACACATTGTATATATACAAGCCAAAACCAAAATTTGAAGCACGCGTGGCTACTCTAAATCGAAATTTCAAAACCATTATTTGGTCTCGCAAGGCTGTCCTTGTCCCATGCCAATTCATGGACATAAGAACATACCCAAAAGTTTAATGAAAAATATTCATCCTAGATGTCTTATCAAGGGACAGAAATTTAAAACATTCGAAATAAAGAAGCTCGATATACCAGGCCATACATAGTACTCTCTCAACTCACTCTCTGAGTATGCAGTAGGTTTCCTAGAAGAATTCCTCAGGAGGAGGTTCTGACTCTTCTGTGGGCACGAACACTGAGGCCCTTGGATTAACTTCTCCCGAAATCTTTGCTGCCGCTAGTCCTGGACCTGCGACGTATAGTCTATGGGGTGAGCTACATCCTAGCTCCGTAGGGAAAACAAAAGAACATATAGATCAACCTTCACACATATGTCAGCAACTTAAAAAGCATAGAATTTTCAAGAAGTCACTTATGGACAATAATTTGAGTAACAGGAATAACCCAATAATTTCCGACCACTACTTAGCATAGTTTTGTTTAATCTCCTTATAAGTTTGGTTGTGACTTTGGCCTAATCACTTAAATCTTAACTTAAGTAGTCCTCGAGCAATATAGCATCGAGCCCCGATGGAATACCCGCCATCGTCGTCTAACTAGACAGTTGTTATATGTATTCCCTGGGAATACTGCCCGAGCCCCTTTCTCATAGGCGGCGGGGTTTATCCTCAATCTACATCCCTGGGATGTGCTATAAATGTACGGATTGGCCGCCGTACCGGTCACGGATATCCTGCCGAGTCGACAGGGTATCCCGCCACGTCGGTGGGGTATTCTAATCAACCTTAAATAACAAAAATATCAATGTGCTTTACATGTAGTTATTCACCGTGATTGTGCTAAATATATTACATTAGGCCTTATCACGTTACCTTTGTTTCTCTGTTTGTTTTCTTACGCATCCCTGGGATGCCCCATGCTTCCGATTCACCCTTCTTTGATTGAACCACATGATTTTTCGTCCCCTGAGGACCTCAGGATTTTTCACATTGTAACACACACACTCACCCTTATCATGAGGGTTTATGGAATATACAACTATTTAAACAGACTATACTATGCATATGAGTTCACGGAATAATGCACATGTTTCAAGAATATTCCCTACCTCGACGAATCTCAAGGCACGCTTGCCCTTAGAGGGTTATAATGCATCCACCTACATTTAAAAAAAGAAAAAGCTTTAGAACGATCTAAGGTCATTGGGGTGTATGACCCCCAAGTTTCTTATATTAGAAAACCAAGATCTGAGTGGTCACCAGACCTCGCTCGCGCGACCATTTATCCTCGCCATGGGTCACTTGACCTCGCCGGCGGTGTCTTGACCTCGCTCGAGCGGTCTCTTGACCTCGCTCGAGCGGTGTTTTATCCTCGCTCGCGCGGTCACTTGACCTCGCTCGAGCGGTGTCTTGACCTCGCTCGAGCGGTCTCTTGACCTCGTTCGAGCGGTTAAATCGAGCTTTCAAAATATGATCAGGACCTCGCCGAGCGAGCTCCCTTTAGTTTAAGGGACCGCCGAGCGAGCCTGAGTCGTTCTTTTCTTCAGTACATCCTCGCCGAGCGAGCCTTTTTCAACCGCTTCGGCGAGGAACAATGATTTGTCCCTCGATCAGATCGAGAACAGGTGTCCATCCTTCATTTAACCTTAATCTTATACAAAGCAACATTTAGCCAACATCCTTCCTACTATTCAAAACATTCCTAGGTATCTATCATGTTTTTAACGCATCGATGAAAACCGCAGACAGCCCGATTTATGATTTGAATATCTACTAGGCTATCCGGCCTCCCTGGTTCTTCCTCTCGTCATTTCCTCTGATCCCCTTTTCCGACCTAAGTCTCAACGAACCCTAGTTCTCTACTAGGCTCTTTTCTTCTTTCTCTCTTTATTCTCCTTTTCTCTATTTAGGTTAGAATAGAGTTACGTAAAGGTTCCTCTCTCTCTCTTTCACTTTTATATCTATAAGTTTGGGATATACTAGTGTGTTTCCTACGTACACACTTAATGTATTTGGGTTGTTTTGGTCTCCTTGCGAAACGCATATACCTATGTGTAATGCGTGCCGTGCACAAATCTCAAAAATCTGGGTTGTGACAATTTTTCTTTTACAATGGGTGAAACCATAGATTGTATTTAGGAAAATCTTTGTAAAAAGATTTTTTTTGGTGATAAATAAAAGAGCATCCTTAAAATAATGTCTTCGGATCTACAACGGGCTTGTACACCGAGGATGAGCGGCTAAAGTCATTTACTCAAGGAGGAAGCGAACTGTAGATAAGTAATTATTCTATTATTGTTTCTACAATTTTATGGTATTGTCATTGAATCATTCTGTTATAAGTGTGTGCTTGGTTGAATATTATCAAGTCTTCGTTCACAGTCATTGATTGTGGTTATCAATGACCGTAAAAGAAGCACTCCATCTAGATCTGTTCCTGCAGGCCGATCTAGGCTGCAGAATGATTGATTTATCATTGTCGTGACTTAGAATTTTGAGATATGCTATACTTTTTATATGATTCATACCTCAATGATAGGCTAAGTCATAGTTTTTAGATAGGGTATGCGGGATCAATAGTCACGTTCTTCTCGATTCATTTGTTTTCCTAATAAATGATGGTGTTTTGACTTAAAATGAAATTGTGAGATTGAATGGTAGAAAAATTACGAATTGATGGTTAGCTAACTCCTTAATCAATTCATAAATTGTCATTTTTCTTCTTTATCATAATTTATTCTGGCCTAGATTGACTTTCTTTTATTGCATTAAGAATCGTGTGGTACTTTTGTGGTAAATCGAACTTTCTCCCTTGGTACTTCCTTAAGTGTCTTAAATATTTTTAAGGATTAATTAAATTTCACATTTCCTTGCGGGTCCGACACCCTTGATTTCACCGTGGTACAATGGATCTTTTGCACTTGCAAGGGTACATTTTAAAACGGATCATTGGGGAGCAATACCCAACTTCTCGGAGAAAAGAGGAGTAATAAATGAGTGCGTGGACCTGAGGTCTATCAAAACTCGCGCTTCAGTTTTACTCAAGTCGCCTTCACGACTCAACAAAAGGGTACCTTTTATCATAAATCATCATTAATTAGATGCAATGATTTTAGTTTTTTTTTTTTAAAGGTTCTTTAAAGAAATCACAAATGAAAACAACATAAACTACACAAGAATTGATAATCTGAACTTTAATGATACCTTGGATCATGTCATTTGACGTTTGGCCATCATGTACAGTCACCACATATGCTCGACCCTGAACTGTAGGTCGTGACGATTTCTACATAGAGACCGACGTAGTCCTCCCCTTATCCACCTCAGGACAATCCCTGATCATATGACCAGCTTTTTCGCACCTGAACCATCCTCCAGTGGTCCGTCGACAATCCTCCATCTTATGTGGTTTCCCACATCGTGTACATACCAGAGTAGGAACATGAGTAATAGCTGGTCCCCGCGATGATCCCTGAGCCACAGAAGCTCCACTCATAGTAGTGCTCACAGCTCTGAAAGGTTGTACTAGTGAAGAACTCTATGGTCGCTGATAGGAAGAAGATACAGGTCCTGAAGTAACCGTCGGCTTGGAATACGATGGTTGAGTAGGATAGTGAGGAGGTTTAGAGAACCTCGACTTTTTATTCGCTTGCTCAGACGCAGTCGACTGTCCCTGGCTAAACAGGTTCCTACCACCCTGTTCTCACCTCAAATACTATTTTTGGATGTCTTCCTCACCAATGAGGGCCTTTGACATAACATCCGCAAAAGTTTCCATCTCCCACATCGACACCCTCTCTTGAATGTTTGGCCTCAAGCCCCTCTGAAATTTCTGGGCCCTCATCAACTCAGTGGCCACATGCAAAGGTGTGAATCGTGCAAGCCTATCAAACTCTGCCCCGTACTTGCGCATCGACATCTCATTCTATTCCAACTTAATGAACTGGACTTCCCACTGATTACACACGATCTTTGGAAAATACTGATCGTTGAACATGTCCATGAACTCTGCCCAGGTCCATAGAGTATTAGGGTAGTCCTGCTCTCGAGTCCTAGATACAGATTTCCACCAAGGACTGGCCTGACCCAAATACTTGAAGGTTGCCCAGCGCACCTTCTCAACATTGGTGCACTGCAACACTTCAAAGATTTTCTCCATTTCATTGATCCATCCCTCAGCTTCAATCGGATCCGTCTGACCCATGAAGGTAGGAGGCCTCATCCTCCTAAACTCGGCGAAACCTCCTGGCTGATGTCTAGCTGCCAGTAGCTCTGTCTGCTGAGCCATATTGTTGGCCAAAGTTGCCAACACCTGGTCAACATTTCCTCCCTCGGGTCTAGTAGTTCCCACGGGATCCGCATTAGGTCCTGACACAAATCTCTCTCTGCCGTGTGAGGTACCTATGCCCTCATCGATCTCTTCGACCCGTGCCATGTGAGGTCCTTTTCTACCTCGGCCCCTGCCTCTGAACCGTGGAGGCATGCTGATCTGTCATTGTTGAACAATAATAACAAAAGATCAGTATTGATTGTCAAGACAATCAAGCCTTTAGTCCTAAGACTCTGAACCTAGAGCCGTGCTCTAATACCAACTGTGATGAGCCGACTTTTCCAATCCTTAAGGTATAGGAAGGGCCGGTTCATCAACTTATTGATTTCTCAATGAGCCATAAATTCAAACAAAAGCCGGCAGCATAAGCAAAGTTCTAAACATAAGCATATCAAACAAAAGCAAGGACAAAAGCTCAAATAAAATATATTACCAAGAGGAACCAGGAATAACCACCGGTGATGGCCAACCCAACACCTAAAATAGTGGTTCCTAATGATGGTTTCTCAAGTGATATCAAAAATGACAAAACAATGGCCTTGGGCCCATAATTCAAAAATAATTCTAAACAAAGGTACCAAAAATATAGTCTAAATCAGGGAAAGAACTCCTCCGCTGGGGTCTCTAGTTCCTTCTCAGGAATATAGTCAGAGTCCTCCAGATCAAGATTGTCCGATCCTAAGTCAGTCTTAGCACCTGTGACGTATAGTTGGGGTGAGCTAACATCAAAACTCAATAGAGGAAACTTATCCATTTGCATTTTCTCATAAGTAAAGGTTTTTCAAAGACAAAAATCAGATCAGATATGGTTTTCAAAAGAAGTAATGATGTCTAAATTCCAATTCTAAAATAGTAAGCCAAAAATGATTCAATAGATCTGATGTTCTGATGTCTTCAAATTTTTGAATTAGGCAGGCATCTTATCTTAAATTTATAACTTAATTTTACCTCCCAAATTACATATAGCATGGAAGCATGAGTATCACCGATGGGAAACTCTACTGACCATCGTCGTTCATGAACCTTTTTTCGGAAAGAGCAACAAACCCCTACGTAATGAGGAAAATTTGCGCAAGGCCGTGTTACCGTCAACACGGTTGGCAAAATCTAGGGTTTCATTCGTATGTACCTCAAATCGAATGCAAATATTAATCATATCAGATTTTATGTATATAACATATTTTCGGATTTTTTAGAGTTCTAATACAAAAATTCACATTCAAAGATGAGGTTCGGAATTTCCAAAAGTTCTGATTTCTTATTTATGTCACAGTTCAAAGTTCTTATTCATGTTGTGTCTAACAAAATTCGGAATTTATGCATTAAACAAAACTAACCAATACTTAGAATAGAATGCAAATTATGTGTAGGGTTCCCCTACCTCAACTCAAACCGGTCAAAAAATCACACCAAGAAGTCCTCACAATGGACTCTTTATCACAAGACCTACAGTGATTAACACAAGTGTTAATGAAGGTCAAAAAGTTCACACAGATGCCATCCAACAAAAATTTCGAAGGCCAGAAACAGGGCAAAATTCGATAGTCGAATTTAAATTCGAGCCTCGAATTCCCCAAAAGTGCATCAGGCTTAACAACCCAAATTCGACCCTCGAATTTCTCCAGGTCTGTGGTGTTTCGAATTTTTTCTTCAGATTTGATTTTTCATTCTGAAGCATATAATCAGTTATCTTTTTAGATGCACCCTTTATCTAAACTATTCTAAGCAAAAATAACACTAATCAAAGGTGTTTATAGAGCCTACCTTTCAAGCTCAATTCAACCTCCGTTGATCCAATTCCATGCACCGGATCAATCTGCAAGCCTCAATTAGCTGAACTCCAATTCAGTCCATCTATAGCCTTGCTGTTAGAGCAGACGTGTAGCCTAAATCTTACACTAAAATTGTCCACTCTCCCCTAGCCTTTTTTTCTAATTATATCAAACTAATCGAAGGCTAAGCACAAGAGTTTTCAATGGTTAAGATGGGGAGAGGGATTTTCAATCACTGGGGATCTAGGATCTAAGCAAGGAAGTAAAATTGTAAAAGGGCCAAAAATCAGAATCTCACGAGAGGATGAAGATGTAACTTCTCCTCCACTCCTCTCCTTTTAAAACAAAACTTCTCCTCTCAAAATATCATAATATTTCACATAATATCATGATATTTATGATTAAAATTTTATCCACTTAACATGCATTTATTTTCAGTGTTAAGCGCCTACGCATGACTTAGCGTATACGTTACCAAACATAAAGCTTCTACAAGTCCAAAACCAAAATCCTTTGGTCACACTCCATCTCATACCCTAACTTACCTAATAAACCAGATTTGTCCCATAAAATTTTTTGGGCATGCATATCAAGGTAATCGAAATCAGGTCCAAAAGTATTAGGGTATTACATGAAGGACCTCCTGTACAAGAAACCTGGTCGTATGCATAGATGTCATTAAAGATTCATAGTGTTCATCTATTCGAGATATTTTGAGTTGTAATAAACAAACAATGAAAAGACACCAATTCTAAAATAGGTATGAATAATGCCTCAAAAGAACATTCTTGGATTTTTAAGAACTTGGGATATGCCTACAAAAGCCATGAATCAGAAGCTCAAAGAACATCCTTCAGTTTTTTTCTGAATAGGGGATGTGCATAGAAAATCTAGGAATCTGAGTTTTCCCGCTTCTTAGCTTTTCATAAATATGAATGGAAACACATGAATAAGGCCTCAGAGAGTGAATAGGTCAGTTATCCAATGTGAACTCTATTCTCAATCCATTTCATGAGATATCTAGCATAGGAAAGAATCTTTTAGTAGCATGATATGGGCTTAGTAGCTAAGCAGCTGCCATTAAAATTTTAACATACACTTTTTTTTAATATCAAAGGTGTTGAAACTTCATTTTAGATAATAAAATTTACAACTAGATCGAAATGGTTGAGCGAGTGGCTCCATCAGCTAAAGGGAAAATATAAGGGGAAAAAGAAACAAAAACAGATAGGGGGAGAGGGCCCAAAGGTCAGCCCCCCCTCCACCCTGGAGTCCCTCAACACAATATGGCTGTGAGCATTACAGTCAAACGGTGACCCAATCCAGTAATATGAATAATACGTATGTAACCTCAAGGGGTTTGGGGTGATGGCCAGGTATCCGCCTCAAGAAGTGGGAGACTTGAGTTCAAATTCCCCCTTAGGCCACCCTAGGGATTTATATCACATACTAATTTAATCTTCAAATTTGTATTCTAAATGCATGTCTTTTATATAGATGTAGTACGAATCTTTTGTAAAGTTGGGTTTTTCTGCTTCAACATTTTTTTTCTTTCGATATAATCATTCCATGCATCTTAGAAAGGAGTATGTGAATCTTACAAGTTACAATTGATCAGCAATACAAATTTGAAGATTAGGCCTTGTTTGATAACATGGAAATGTAATTTCATGGTGGAAATGAAATTTAGTTTTCAATTGTTGTTGTTTGATAGCTATTTAAAAAGATGGAAATGAAATTAAGTCGCCCTGCATAGAAGTTGAATTTTCGTACACCAAATCATTTTAGGAGGAAACCATTTCAACCATTTAAATGGCTGAAATTGAGTTTCCTACTAACAAAATAATAAGTTTTTGTCATTGCAAATCTAAAGTTACATGTAAAAAACTTAAAAGTAAAAAAATATATTTTGTAACTATTAAAAAGTAACTTCAATTTCTATGATCATCATACCGGCACGATCACTATGACCACCACATTATCTACATCATACTTTTTTTAGTTAATATTTGACTTTGATCAAAGTTTGAATTTTAATCAAACTTTAATTAGATTTATAAGTTATATAAAGTTTTGACTTTTGATCAAACTTTAACTACTGAAATATGATAATAAGTTGTAAGTTAGTTATATATTATCAAATTTTTAAGAGTCAAAGGTTGAGTTAAGGTCAAACTTTGACTTTTAATTAAAATTTATTTTTTATTAAACTTAAACTCAAATAATTTAATGGCAAAAAAAGATATTGCCGTGTTGATATATAATTTGATACTAGATTCTCAATTGTACTAGTAAATAGTTTGACCTTTAACAAAACTTTGATATTTGGTCAAACTTTGACTTTTATATAAATTTTAGTTTTAGTCAAACTCGAAACCTACTTATAGATAGAGTTTACTACTACATAAATTTATATTGTATCAGTACAATTTTGTTTTGGTCAAAGTTTGACTTTTGGTCAAAGTTTGATTTTCTATAAAATGTTATAAATTTTTAATTAGTCAAATATTATAATTAAAAATATCTATCATTATTTTAATTTATAAATTGATAATACATTGCCTCATTTTTATTAGTCAAAGTTTGACTTTTATTCAAATTTTGACTTTAATCAAAAGTTGAGAAGTGTATCTTGATAGTAGATAGTAATTATTACTATTGTTATTTATATTTTGGTAATGTAAATTTTAATCAGTCAAAGTTTGATATTTGATCAAACTTTCACATTTTAACACAATTTAATTTTTTTAAACTTCTGTATCCCCAATGAAATTATCATTTTTTTAATTTATTACTTTCTAGTACATTACCAAATTTTATTTTACTTTTTTTTACATTTGGTTAAAGTTTGACTTTTTTAAAAGTTGATATTTAATCAAAGTTTTTACTAGTGTAACTTAGCGATGGATACTAATACTGTTATGTTAAAATTATAGGTTGGCAGTGGATTGTTAAATTTTTTATTGATCAAAGTTAAAATATTTGGTCAAAGTTTGACTTTTGTAAAAAATTAAATTTTCTTTCAAGTTTAAAATTTTAATTTTGTTTCAATATATAATACATACTAGCATTTACTATATAACTTTGTATTTTAGTCTTAAAATTTTTTATTAATCAAAGTTTTACGTTTGGTCAAAGTTTGACTTTTATTAAAAGTGGATATTTGATCAAATTTTGACTAGTGTAACGTAACGATATGTATGAATATTATTATATTAATTTGCAATTGGACTTTTATAACTTGTTGGTACATTGTAAAATTTTCTCTTGAATTTCTCTTGGTCAAAGTTGAAATTTTGGTCGAACTTTGACTTTTATAAAAATTTCATTTCATTTCAATGTATAAACTTACATTAGACACTAAAATTTATAACTTTGTTATTTAGCTTTACGTATTTTTTTATCAAAATTTTAAGTTTGGTCAAAGTTTGGCTTTTTAATTGAGTTTGACTTATATAATTTAGTAATAAATAGAGATTACAATGATATTAATTTGTAATGTAATAGAATATCATTAAAAAAATTATTGGTTAATATTTGACTTTAATTATGATTTTAATAATAAGTGATCAAAACTTAAAAAATTATTTTCAAAGATACTAATCAAACAAGAGAAATCAATTTCCAATGAAATTCATTTATCAAACACACTAATCAAACAGTGAAAAATCCATTTCTAGAGGAAATCATTTTCTAGGAAATCAATTAAGAAATTGATTTCATTTTCTCTTTAGAGTTTCATTGCTATCTGTCACGACCCAAAATTCTACCCCATCCAGAGGGCCTAGAATTCTGAGTTATGACCCGCACATATCCCGGATATGCTAAGCGGACATACACCTAATCAGAGTTCTCGCGCAATAATGGTTTCACGAAATCCATGAAATCCAACAATTAGGGTGGAATATAAATGCAATCATAAATACTGAATAAGTGTGATAAAACCATAATCCACCAATAAAATGATAATGAAAGTCGGAGACAAATCCGATAAAATAAATTATAAAATCCGCAATACTAGTATCAATAAAACTCAATTCCAAGTCCACAATAATCAGTAACTGGCATTCGAATCAAGATCAGCACCGTAGTCCTCCTGATAACCGGAAGCGTCGCCCTCCAAAGGCTCCTGGTACTCAACGCCTACGGAATCAATGAAATCAGTGTCGGCGAGATCTAGATGGCCGGCGTCTACTCCACCAGCGTAATCACCTACAACTGTTAGATTATCGTGGGATGAGTTTACTTAGTCACGTAAACTCAGTGGATACACCACCAATCCACCCCATACTACTCAGGTGCACTGTGGGTGCATCTTGTGAGTGGTAAACATAGTATCTCAAAGTAGATAGTAAAAGAAAGGTAAAATCACATACATATAGTAAAACTCATATCATATCATAAATGCAAGACTATGATCTAGACACTCGTATCTTAACATACCTTACCATATCTCATAACATATTATATCATGTCTTATTATCATTCTCGCACATACGTCTGTACATCGCATGAGCGTAACTAACATACTAGTGAAATCCTAAACGACCTGTGCCAGAGTCGCTGCTCGAGCTACTATGGGAGGGTCAACATAGTATCATACCACCATATTATAATGCCCTCGTGTCATACTCATACTCCACCACCCAGCCAATGGGGAGACATAATGGCCAAACTCACTCATAATGTACTCATACTCATAATCTCTCCCAGAGATCCGTCTTAGATAAAAGACGTTGTTGCCCTTACGGTGGCTACGCAAGGAACGACACGTATAGAGACTTAAGTTCTTTATCTTTTACTGGCCTATACAGCGATATCTTATTATCGTACTCGTATCATAACTTATCTTATCTCATACTCGTATCTTATCATACTCTTATACTTAATCCTATGACAAACTATAGTGAGGCAACCTTTATAATTTACGCTTCTCAAGAAAAAGGTTCCGTAGTAACCTGGATGTATTTCGTGTGATAGTTTATACTACCATAGAGGTGTTGCATCCGTACATGGACGCCAATATATCGAGTTTCATGTAACCGTAAAAGAAACCTCACCACAGCTAAGGCCCAAAGCCCGATTCTCGTATCATATCTCATATCTTATCCTCTCGTATTAAAACTTGGGGTACATGACCACACTCACCCGACTCGTCATGAGTCCCATTCCACCATGAGTTGTAAGGCATGTGAATATGGTGTATTCCTTGCTTCGATACCACCTCAGCGAATCACCACGTCCAAGCGTAAGCATGATCTCATACACTCTCTTACTCATGATCTAACATATTCTCAACTCCTATAAATTGATTAAGTTACAAATACAAAAGTATCACACATACAGAACGATTTATATTTAGATTTTGATTATGCTTATATTTATATTTATTTACATACCACACCAATATAATTATAGAATAGAGTTATAAGTGTGATTTCGATAATCGTAAAGGTTAGAGTTCGGTTTCATAAAGGCATCGAAGTTCTAACATTTTGTATTATCAAGAGGTCGCGTTGAAGCGATAAAATTGAGATATATATATATATAATAATTAGATAATTAAATTAAATAGTATTTATACATATTAAGTTATAATTTATCATGACCATCGATCGAAAGACCTTAAGATATAATATACACAGGAACTTTGGTCATAAGAATAAAAAAATAATACTAAATTCGAATAGCCATGAGTCATTCAAAATTGAATCCGACTTGTTACTCTATTGTGACCTCTAAAACGTCAGATTCGTGAAATAGCTATTTCACACAAAGTTATAAAGCTCGCTATCTTCTTTCCAATGCCGTAAGAATCACATTAATCCGAGGTCAGAGTAAAACGTTATGACCAAAATACCGGGACATGTGCATCAATGGTCGCGAGCTCGGGTTCGTGGCCGTGAATTCGGGTTCGCAGTCATGAGTTCGAACCCGAAATTTTAAGATGATATAATTTATTATTCTTTTAATTAAAATAAAAATATAGTTTAATTTTTTTTTGGGCTTAATTAATTTTAAATAAATAATAATATAAACTTGCAACAATAATATATATTATTATAGTCTTAGTAGAAGGATATATTTCTAACTATATAGATTTGAAAACAAATAATATCAATATGATATTATGTCGATTAAGTCAATCTATCAAATTTATAAGTATTAGAATTTAATTAATTTTACAGACATAAAAGAGGAAATAAACATATTAAATATGCAGACCTAATATAAGGTAAAATATTAATGGCTCAAACAAATGGGATTCTTGAAAAGAAAAGAGAAATAACATATAAACCTAATTTACAGAATATACAACTTTCAAGGGAAAGCATATATTTAATATATAGGTCTATTAATTTATGAGATATTTGGGTTTAAATAAGATTTTTAAACCCGTCGATGCGCGATCGAACGCATCCTACGCGACGGGATCTAAGAAGAACAAGATGGATTGATGGGTACCCACCTCTTGAAGCGTGAACGGAAGATCAACGGTGATTCGAGTTGAAAAGGTCGATTCCCAAGGCATCGACTCGTCTAAGTCTTGAGAGAGAATAATTTCTTATTATAGAGAAGAGAGAGCTTTTAAAATTTTATTTATAATGGTATAAAATTTTAGGTCAACTCTAATTAACACTTTTCGTAGGAGATTTAATAGAATAGGAGATTTTTACACGGAATAAGAATTCATACGTAACTTGAATAGCTTGAAAAAAGGTTTCGTTCCAGCGTTTTACATAAGCACCAAAGCAATTGGTGTTTCTCTCCCGAAATTACAATTATACCCTTTAACTTGCTTGATCACTTAAAATGGGCATAACTTTTTATATTCTTGTCAGAAGTCGTCAAATTATATATCGTTGGAATCGTATCGACGAGCACTTCGCAATGAGTCTAATTTTGATATGAGAAAAATTTAGAAATTTTCTATTTTAAAAGGTGGGTTTCGATTCTGATGTGGAGCGTTAGCACAGTACATAGTGTGATGCATCATCTAGCACCGTTAAAATAAAATCTAAAAATCCGGGTTGTTACACTATCAAACAGGGCCTTAAAGTAATTCAATTGATCGGCAATACAATTGTTGCAAGTGAGCTTTCGAATAATTTGAAAATAAAGAGTAAGTAATTAAATAGATTACCTGATTTAGATGAACGATACGTGATTTGTCAAGTTTGAGCTCTTTCATTTACTTTATTAAAACTTATATAATGTTTTGACTTTTAACTTTTGAGCGTACCAATTATTATTATTTTTTAGTTTATTTGTTCAGTTTCTAGATGAGGATTTTTTGTCAATTTGTGGGCAATGTAAGACGATGGGGGATTAAAATTTGATCATTTTCAGATCTATTTGAGGAGAGAATTTTCAGTGCGCAGGAAGAACATGGTTATATGCCTTGACCCTTGAGACTTGAGAGTCTGTTTATACTAGAATTCACCTGAGGAAAACTGTGTGCCTTGATTTTCCAAGTACACACTAGTTTGTCAGCACAAAAGTAGTTTATTAGAAGCAGCAGATGGTAGAACTGACTACTCAAAAGTAGAATATTAGCTCTCAATGTATTGAAATTATTGGAAGCAATAGTGGCTCTCTAAGTAGAAACTTCATGAAACTAAAGTACTTAGTGTCTATAGGAAACACAAAGGCATGCTTTATCTTCTAAAAAGACGCATTTGGAACCTAAATTGTGCTTAAAGGGTTCGCTTTCAAATCAGATATCTGAGTCATCCGAAGTTTTGGGATGTTGAGCTCCATGTGTGACGACCCGACTTTTCCAATCCCTCAGGTATAGGAAAGGCCGGTTCGCCAACCTATCGAATAAACGATAAGCCGGACAAACAAGGCACATATCAGAGTAAAGCGTAATAAATATCCATAGCTAAAATAAATGCGAAAGCAATTAAAAGTAAAGAACCACCGATGATGGCCGACCATCATCGAAACATGGCTCATAACAGAAATCAACGTTAAGTATAAAACTATGATATCCAACTAAAATGGGCCCACAAATTCAAGTCTAACTCTCACCACAAATAAGAAAATCAGTAAGTTCTATACTGGGAAAAACTCCTCAGGAGGAACCTTAAGCTCTTCCTCAGGCACGTAGTCCGGATCAGTCTCACAGCCCTGAATAGCCACGTCAATACCTGAACCTGTGACGAATAGTCGGAGTGAGCTAACCAACAAAGCTCAGTAGAAGAAAGACATCTACGACATTTTACTTTAACTAACATGGTTTTAAAACAAATATCGGAATATAGCTTGTCAAACATATAAGCAGATAATAAACTGAATTTAGGTGCGGAAATCATATGTAAGATTTATTTCTAAATGTGGCCAAGAAACGAATGCATGTTTGGTCTTAGTTTCTCTAACTTCTACATGCAAAGTTCAGTAATTCATGACTTAATCCTCAACTTAAAATACCTCCCGAGTAAACTATATCTCGAGAGCAGGAATATAGCCGATGGGAACCCCTACCTACCATCGTCGTTCATGAACCCTTTTTCAAGATGCAACAAGCCCCTGCATAATGAGGGAAACTTGTGCTAGGAAGTTGTTCAGGAATTTTTGAGGGGTCGTTCAGGTCAATCATAAAACAAATGCAGATACTAATATAATCAGATGGAAGTCTCTTATACATAGTTCAGGTTCTTGATTTCAGATCTTCAGAGCTTAAGCAGATTCGTGTTTGTGATTCGTAGATTTAGATTTTTAGTCATTCATATCAATTTCAATTTACAGATGTGATTTCAATGGCATATGCAAGTTCAAAGATTTTAATTCAAAATATCCATGCGAATTAAAATAAAATACTGTAAAGATGAGATTCTCCTACCTAAAACTCGGAGTTATGCGAAGTCAAGCAAGGTCCTATTGATGGCCTCTCGCCCTCAATCTACATCACAATATACGTTCATGCATTAAAATAAACTCTAATTACTAATAATATAGACCTATTTAAGCGTTTCCTCAAAAACAAGTCAAAACAGGCACGTTGCGCCAATCCTAGAATTTGATGTAACATTCTCATATTTGTTTGACTATCAAGACGATTGATTCATGTGTTGGTCAAAACATGAAAGTTGTAGATTTGTATATTAGCTTTCCAACGCAAAAAGAATCGTCTCAATCGGAGTTCGATATAAAACGTTATGACTAAAATACTAAGGCAATGCCGGAGTTCGGTGATACCTCGCTCGAGCGATTTGATGTAACATTCTCATATTTGTTTGACCATCAAGACGATTGATTCATGAGTTGGTCAAAACATGAAAGTTGTATATTTTTCTATTAGCTTTCCAACGCAAAAGGAATCGTCTTAATCGGAGTTCAGGATAAAGAGTTATGACTAAAATACTAAGGTAATGTCGGAGTTCGGTGATACCTCGCTCGAGCGATGATAATAACCGACGGGTTTCCTCAACGATTCGCGCCGCGATCGATCCCACGAGTTCACAGAGGCAACTCCAACACGCCCCCAATGATCTCAACCTCTCCCAATAGCCAACTACGAGTCCAAGGTTGATTCAAGTTCTTTCTAAGGTTTAAGTGTTTTCAACAAAGAGGGTTCTAGAGAAGGAGGTTTTCTAAACCGATCTCCTACGATGATTGAAGAAGAGAGAAGAAGGAGTTTCACACGGTTGGGTAACTATCCTCTCTTAACAAAACCTAGTATAATACGGGAATGCAATTCCTTCTTATAATAGGATTGCTCACAAAGTAAAACACACACACACATCTTATGTATTATACACTTCTAATTTTAAAACTCAAGTCCGGTGTTGAGCGGCTACACCGAGGTCGGTGCATAACTTTCGCACGAGGGTCCAAATGGGCTCTAAATTAAAATCTGTCCGCACAATCACATCTAGATAAAAATCTGAAACAAATGGTGACGTCGGTTGCCGAGCCGAATACACACACAGGGTCAGTCTAACTCGGGTTCAAAATACGGGTCTTTACATTCTACCCTCCTTTGGAATTTTCGTCCTCGAAAATATACGGATAGCTAAACCGAACTGCGGTAAGTCCTTATCCTAACACCAGTATAAAGCAAAATCGAAACAGTCTAAAGTCAAAGAACTTTGGTCGGCGCGTAGGCTTCACCAAGCACGCTTTCAAGGGTCGGATCCGTAGTAACTCGGATGTACCGCGTGGCATCCCATACTGCCATAGAGGATTGCATCCGTACATGGATGCATACCTTCCCAAGTGTCACGTGCTTGGAAATATACTTCACCATGATACAAACCTAGCACACACACCTACCTCACCCTTTTGGTAATTATTTGAGCAGAATTTTCAGATGTCAGAATCGAACACTTATGCAAAAGCATGATCACGCGTTCGGTAACATGTTCTAACCGATGACACGGTTCCAATGTATATACGGTTCTAACCGAGAATGAATAAATATGACATTTAAGATTTTATTGTGTGATCGTTATAGATATATATGTAAAACATCGATGTTATGAACCAATTTAACATTGAAGAATTTAAAGAAATTCTCCTTTTTTTTTTTTTTTAGAAGCAAATTCAAGAATTTAAAGGTACGTATGGTTTTCTTACATAACTATAGTTTACAATATACCTTCACTCGAAAAGTTGTGGAAATTGCTCGTGAATCTCCGCTTCACGCTCCCATGTGGCTTCCTCTGAAGAATGGTTCCGCCACTTCACGAGTACTAAGGGAATGTTCTTTGTCCGTAAGATTTGTTCTTTACGATCCAAGATTCGTATCGGTTCCTCAACCAAGGATAGGTCTTCTTGGAGCTCAATGGGCTAGTAGTCCAATACGTGAGTCGGGTCCTTAACATATCTTCGTAACATGGACACATGAAACACGTTGTGCATTTTCGATAGCTGCGGTGGCAAGGCTACTCGATAGGCAACCTCGCCGACTCGGCCCAATACCTCGAAAGGTCCAACATAGCGCGAACTCAGCTTCCCAAAACGCATCACGCCTTTTGTAGGAGAGATTTTGACAAATACGTTATCTCCCACCTTAAACTCAACATGGTTTCTTTTCAGATCAGCGTAGCTCTTCTGACGACTTTGAGCAATTCGTAGTCTCTCACGGATTAACCGAACTGTCTTGGTTGTATTCTCCACGATCTCGGGACCTAAAATGAGTTTCTCACCCACTTCTTCCCAATTAAGCGGAGACCTGCACCGTCGTCCATACAAAGCTTCGTAGGGTGCCATGCCGATGCTAGCCTGGTAACTGTTATTGTAGGCGAACTCGATCAGCGGTAAATGTTGGTCCCATGACCCCTGAAAATCCAACATGCAAGCACGTAACATATCTTCTATAATCTGATTCACCCGCTCAGTCTGCACATCGGGCTGAGGATGGAAAGGTGTACTATAATCGAGCCTAGAGCCCGTTCCTTCTTGAAATCGGTGCCAAAACTGAGATGTGGACATCGGGTCTCTATCGGAGTGGGTATTGACTGGTATACCATGCAACCTAACTATCTCCTTGATGTATAATTCTGCGAGCTTGTTGGCAGTATACGACGTATTATAAGGAAGGAAGTGTGCGGACTTAGTCAATCGATCCACAATGACCCAGATGGCATTCTATTTTCTTAATGATCTTGGCAATCCCAAAATAAAGTCCATAGAAATAGCCTCCCATTTCCACTCAGGTATCGGTAGTGGTTGCAACAGTCCTGCCGGATTTCGATGATCCACCTTTACTTGTTGACACACAAGACATCTCGAGACATACACAGCGACATCTTTCTTTAAACCTCTCCACCAGAAGCTTTTCTTTAAGTCTTGGTACATCTTGGTACTGCCAGGGTGAATAGCGTACATAGACTTATGAGCCTCTTCCAAAATAGTGTCCCGAAGCTCAGTACTAGTTGGTACACATACCCGGTTTCTAAACAACAAAGTGCCATCATCTTTGATAGAAAAATCTATTTTGCTTCCCCCAATCACATCCCGTCTGATAGCCATAAGTTCATCATCCTTCATCTGAAGTCTGCGAATGTTCTCATAGAGGGTGGAACGAATCACCGTGTAGCCATTAACGCACTTTGAACCTTTACGCCAAATCTCATGCTACTTAGAGCCATATCTTCCAAAAGATGCCATCGCACCCTTGTGGTGAGATGTGATAAGAAGCGAAGAACTTTCGACTTAGCATATCCGCCACTACGTTTGCTTTCCGGTGGTACCGGATGGTACAATCATAATCTTTCAAGAACTCCATCCATCGACGTCTCTCATATTCAACTCCTTTTGTGAGAAGAGATACTTGAAGCTCTTATGATCGGTAAATATATCGAAGGTCTCCCCATAAAGGTAATGCCTCCGGATCTTGAGCAAAAATCACTGCCAACTCAAGATCATCGTAATTCTTCTCATGGTCTTTCATTGTCTAGACCCATAAGCAATGACTCTCTCATTACGGTTAAGCACATGCTAAACCCCATATGATGCATCACTTTGTATATTGCAAAGCCTCCCCGCACTTTGATGGTATAGCAAGTCTTGGCGCAGAGTCAATCGCTTTCTTGAGTTCACGAAAACTTTGCTCACTTGCTGTCCAATCAAATTTAGTATTCTTCTTCGTAAGTTGTGTAAGAGGACACGATATCTTGGAGAAGCCCTCCACAAACCTTCGTAGTATCCTCGCCAAATCGAGGAAACTACGAACCTCAGAACGGTCTTTGGTGTTCCCAATTCATCAACGACTCAATCTTGGTGGTCAAGTAATATCGGTCTCGGAGATAACATGGCCTAGAAACTGCTCAAGCCAAAACTCACACTTACTAAGTTTTGCATATAACTGATGGTCTCTAAGGGTTTGTAGAGCCACTCGCAGATGTTGCTCATGTTCTTCTCGCGTCTTTGAATAGATGAGGATGTCATCTATAAAAACTACTACAGACTTGTCCAAATGTGACTTGAATATCCGGTTCATCAAGTCCATAAATGATGCGGGTGCGTTTGTCAACCCAAATGGCATGACCAAGAACTCGTAGTGCCCATATCGGGTTCTGAACGCTGTCTTCTGAATGTCTTCAGACTTAACTTTCAACTGATGGTAGCCTGACCTCAAGTCGATCTTCGAGAAGAACCTTGCTCCTTGTAACTGATCAAAAAGATCATCAATTCTTGGAAGTGGATAACGGTTCTTAATTGTCAACTTATTTAGCTGGCGGTAATCGATGCAAAGCCGCATTGAACCGTCTTTCTTCTTTACAAATAGAACCGGTGCTCCCCAGGGTGACACACTCGGTCTAATAAAGCCCTTATCTAGCAGTTCCTGAAGCTGCTCCTTCAACTCTTTCAATTCTCGCGCCATTCGATACAGAGTTTTGATCTTGGTTCGATGCACACTAACTCAATCGCAAACTCAATCTCCACGGTGGTAATCCGGTAGATCTTGGGAAAAACATCGAATACTCGCAAGCAATCGTAATATCTCGTAATATTTTCTTCTCCTCCTTATGATCTTGCAAGTAGGCCAGATAACCATAACACCTGTTCCTCATCATACGGTCTGCTCGAATGGCAGAGATAAACGGTATCACACAAGATTTGACTCCGCAAAATCGAAAAGATTTTCTCTTCGGCGGGCGGAATGTTACAATCTTTCGAAGACAATCTACGCTCGCATGGTAAGTAGATAACCAATCGATCCCTAGTATCACGAACCTTCCATGCTCAAAATGATCAAATCGACCCCGCCTCGTGGTCTTGATCATCACAATCAACGATTGACACATGGTATCGGTGCTCACCGAGTTGCCGTAGAATTGACATCGCCAAGATGAAGTCAAGGGCCTTGGGAATGATTCCCAACTTCTCGTGAACAATGGAGTAACAAAAGAATGTAGACCTGTGGTCTATCAACACTGCTAACCGGTTTTGCTTACATCGCTCCCGATGCATAAAAAGGGTACCTTAGTTTAGACAAGCGTTTCAATTAAAAGTTTCTAAGCATGTGTATTCATCCATAACTTATTAATAAAATTTATTAAATATCAAGCAATTATATATAACACATAAAATAAGAAGACATCTCAACTTTTAATAATACCATAGCTTGACCTTGAAAGAGGGTCGGGTCGATCTTTGAGTAGAAGCCGACTAGTTCTTCCCTTGTCCTCCCGAGGACAATCCTTAACCATGTGTCCGATTCCACACCGAAAACACGTTCGGTGTTCCTCCTACTATCCTCGGTCTTGTGTGGTTTCCGCACCTTAGGCACATAGTGACCAAAACAAAAGATGGTGCACGAGAGGATCCTGTCCCAATGAAGCTCCACTAGCATTAGAACCCACCGGTCGATGATTGCAGTGATGATGCCAATAATCTCGATAAGGGTCGGTCCAAGAAAATGTTGGTCTAGAAAATGCAAAGTTGACTAACGTTCACTTTGGCGGCTTTGTAAACTTGGCCCTCTTATTTTCATAAGTACTGACGCCCTTGTACAACCCTGTCCTTGTTCGGCCGATCGCTTCTCAAAACCGCTTTTGAATTTCTTCCTCTCGTATCGGCCTTTGATGATTACTCCTCCATATGTTTCCATTTCCCACATAGCCACGCTCTCCTGTATACTCGGCCTAAGACCAGTGAAAATTCGGCCTTCATCATATCGGTGGCCACATGTTGAGGTGCAAACCTTGAAAGTCGCGTGAACTCATCTCCATACTCACGACCGACATTGTCCTCGCCATTTCGATGATGAACTTCCATCTGATTCCTAACGATCTTGGGAAAGTACTGATCGTTGAACACCTCGATAAACTCAACCCATGTCCAAGGAGTATTGGGAAACTCCGCTCCGGTGTCTAGCCACGGACTTCCACCATGGTCCAGCCTGTCCATCCAGTTTGAAGGTTGCCCATCTAACCTTCTCGACATCTGCAATCAAGCACCTCGAAGATCTTTCCATCTCATCCGACTTCCGCCAATTGATGCATCGAGAAAAATTTGGAGGTCTCATCCTCCTGAATTCGTCAAATCCTGATGAGTGTTGTTGTTGTCCAACAGAAATCAGCTCGCTTCTTTGGCGATTGCTGTCACGAGCCATAGATGCGTCTGAGCAATGTTGGTGGCCAGACTTTCCAACACTTGTTCCATTCTTTCACCCTGACCTCTATCAACTCCGGCTCCTATAGGGACTGCATTAGAACCGGATGTGAAGGCAACTCCCCTTGATGTACCGACACCTTCAGGAATGTCCTCTAAAGGCACCGTCCTACCTCTGCCTCTGCCTCTAAATCTTGGGGCCATACTGATCTGTTATTGTGAACACCACAACATCAGTCAACATTGATTGTAAAGACAATTACAAACAGTACTAGAGATTACGGACCTAACGACATGACTCGATGAATGCAGGTCACGGTTACTTCTCATGGGTCCTTAGAGAATCAAAAAAACATGGCTCTGATACCAACTGTGACGACCCGACTTTTCCAATCCCTCAGGTATAGGAAAGGCCGGTTCGCCAACCTATCGAATAAACGATAAGCCGGACAAACAGGGCACATATCAGAGTAAAGCGTAATAAATATCCATAGCTAAAATAAATAAAAGCAATTAAAAGTAAGAACCACCGATGATGGCCGACCATCATCGAAACATAACTCATAACGAAAATCAACGTCAAGTATAAAACTATGATATCCAACTAAAATGGGCCCACAAATTCAAGTCTAACTCTCACCACAAATAAGAAATTGAAGTTCTATCTTGGAAAACTCCTCGGGAGGAACCTCAAGCTCTTCCTCGCACGTAGTCGGATCACCTCACGTACTCGAATAGCCACGTCAATACGAACTCGTGACGTATAGTGAGTGAGCTAACCAACAAAGCTTCGAGAAGAAAGACATCTACGGCATTTTACTTTAACTAACATGGTTTCAAAACAAATATCGAATATAGCTTGTCAAACATATAAGCGTATAATAAACCTAATTTAGGTGCGGAAATCATATGTAAGATTTATTTCTAAATGTGGCTTTTAGAAACGAATCGAGTGTTTGATGTCTTAGTTTCTCTAACTTCTATATGCAAAGTTCAGTAATTCATGACTTAATCCTCAACTTAAAATACCTCCCGAGTAAACTATATCTCGAGAGCAGGAATATAGCCGATGGGAACCCCTACCTACCATCGTCGTTCATGAACCTTTTTTTTCAGGATGCAACAAGCCCCTGCGTAATGAGGGAAACTTGTGCCAGGAAGTTGTTCAGGAATTTTTGAGGGGTCGTTCAGGTCAATCATAAAACAAATGCAGATACTAATATAATCAGATGGAAGTCTCTTATACATAGTTCAGGTTCTTGATTTCAGATCTTCAGAGCTTAAGCAGATTCAGGTTTCAGGATTCAGGTAGATTTAGATTTTTGGTCATTCATATCAATTTCAATTTACAGATGTGATTTCAATGGCATATGCAAGTTCAAAGATTTTAATTCAAAATATCCATGCGAATTAAAATAAAATACTGTAAAGATGAGATTCTCCTACCTAAAACTCGGAGTTATGCGAAGTCAAGCAAGGTCCTATTGATGGCCTCTCGCCCTCAATCTACATCACAATATACGTTCATGCATTAAGATAAACTCTAATTACTAATAATATAGACCTATTTAAGCGTTTCCTCAAAAACAAGTCAAAACAGGCAAGTTGCGCCAATCCTAGAATTTGACGTAACATTCTCATATTTTTTTGACTATCAAGACGATTGATTCATGTGTTGGTCAAAACATGAAAGTTGTATATTTTTATATTAGCTTTCTAACGCAAAAAGAATCGTCTCAATCGGAGTTCGATATAAAACGTTATGACTAAAATACTAAGGCAATGCCGGAGTTTGGTGATACCTCGCTCGAGCGATTTGACGTAACATTCTCATATTTTTTTGACCATCAAGACGATTGATTCATGAGTTGGTCAAAACATAAAAGTTGTATATTTTTCTATTAGCTTTCTAACGCAAAATGAATCGTCTTAATCGGAGTTCGGAATAAAACGTTATAACTAAAATACTAAGGTAATATCGGAGTTCGGTGATACCTCGCTCGAGCGATGATAATAACCGACGGGTTTCCTCAACGATTCGCACCGCGATCGATCCCACGAGTTCACAGAGACAACTCCAACACGCCCCCAATGATCTCAACCTCTCCCAATAGCCAACTACGAGTCCAAGGTTGATTCAAGTTCTTTCTAAGGTTTAAGTGTTTTCAACAAAGAGGGTTCTAGAGAAGGAGGTTTTCTAAACCGATCTCCTACGATGATTGAAGAAGAGAGAAGAAGGAGTTTCACACGGTTGGGTAACTATCCTCTCTTAACAAAACCTAGTATAATACGGGAATGCAATTCCTTCTTATAATAGGATTGCTCACAAAGTAAAACACACACACACATCTTATGTATTATACACTTCTAATTTTAAAACTCAAGTCCGGTGTTGAGTGGCTACACCGAGGTCGGTGCACAACTTTCGCACGAGGGTCCAAATGGGCTCTAAATTAAAATCTGTCCGCACAATCACATCTAGATAAAAATCCGAAACAAATGGTGACGTCGGTTGCCGAGCCGAATACACACACAGGGTCAGTCTAACTCGGGTTCAAAATACAGGTCTTTACACCATGTCATTTTCACTTCTGACAATTGGCACAAAATCTTCATACACTTCCAACTTCATGAAATAGGATTATAGGAAATCCATTGGCCTAATAACTATTTTAAACAAAGGTATGATTATAACTAAATGATACATTGGTATGGCTTATATGGTTTGACGAACCTCTCAATATATATAACAAATACACAATTGTATATAGCTTTTTCAAGTGGGTCATTGTTGAACGTTGTTAAATTATTATTCAAACTTTACATCCTCTTTATCTACTTGCTATTGGAGTTCCATTGTGAGTTTGTCATTGATTTCACTGCTTTTTTCTTAATAGTTGCTCATTTCTAGTATGAAAAATGGTTGTCTCCCACTCTTTCTGTACTTATATTCCATTGAATGAAAAGGCAGGTTTTTCTTATATTTTTGTAATTTATGTAAACAGAGATTATAGGGGCCGGGTCACAAGTGCCAAAGGAGATGAGGAACTGAAGACAAAACCAGATATCCCCTGATGTACAAGAAACCAGAACAGCCAGAAAAGGATGTACAGTGAAAGGAAAAACCGACAAGCTTCGCTTACAAGTAGTTAAACTTTGCCTACAAGAGAGCTTGAGCTATTAAATAGAGCCATAAATTGTGCAATTTCTATGGAAAAGGCATAGATTCACTTACTATACTTTCTTGATTACCTGAATTTGTATAAGAAGGGTCTTTTCTTTCAACGGTGACTACCTATTTATTGGTGCATTTCCATTTGTGAAAAAGTTACAAAATAATTATATAACGAGGAACCGTGGGATCTAAAGGAAAAGAGTAGTGCAAGTTAAAAACACCAAAAACAGCAGGAAATTTAGCTCTCCAAGGGGAGGAATGGACATTTTTGTGAAAAATCTAACTTGTATTTGTGTTTTACAAAGAAACAAAAATAAACTACATATACACACTATGTGAGTATATGTGAAACTTTCTGGCTTTCACTATATAAGTGAAAGTGGGGAGGAGAGTCTCTCCTACGTAACCTAAATTAACATAGATAGAAAGAAGGAAAAACAGACAGAAAGAGGAGAAGGTTTACAAAAGAGGAGGAGAGGTTCTTAGTTTTTGCTATAGAGAACCTTGAAGATCTTCACGATTAGACGAAGCTTGGATCAAACCATAGGAGACCTATTGAGTAAGGTATGATTTAGATGTTTATGGATGCTTTAAATAGAGTTTAAACTAGGGGTCGAATGATCCTAGACACTATTAAACCTCTCATGAGGAAGGTGATAATTTCCGAATGACTGGAGAACATACACCTTTTCGTGGCTCGCTCAAGTGGTCTAAATGGCTCGCTCGAGCGAGGCCTGAGAGAATATTCTAAGCATATTCGTGTCCTGAACTCGCTCGAGCGAGACTCATAGTGAAGGAGAAAATCGCTCGCGCGAGGCATCGCTTAGAGCTCCAGGTACCTTGAATTATAACCGCTCGAGCGATGAATAATAATTGCTCGAGCGATGAATAGTACTTGCTCGAGCGATGAATAATGACCGCTCGAGCGAGGTAAAGTGCTTGCTCGAGCGAGGCCAAATAATCGCTCGTGCAAGGAATTACCCAACTTTCTCATTTCTTTTGGTGTAATTCATGAGAGCTGTGTTTCCAAGGGTTCTAGAGACCTTTTTGAGTAAATTCGTGTCTCATACAATGTAGGTGTGACGTGAGTTGTTACGCGTAAGCTTCTACGAAAAAGAAACGCGTTGGATCGTATTTGAGGTGGGGAATATCTTGAAACATGTACCTTAATTCGTCAAAATCATATATGTAGAGTATTTCAATCATATAGAGTAGCTCAAGAGAATAGTCATATTAAATGTGTTTCCAACATGTGTGTGTATGTGTGTGAATCTAAATAGAGGTCATGAAGTCCCCAGGGGACATAGATTTGTAACAATGGGCATCGGAATGATGCATTAAACCAGTAGCATCCCAGGGATGCAGATGAAGCCAAATGATAAAACAGAAGAGGAACGAGAAGGCTTAATGTAATATAATTAATACAAACCCGGTGAATAACTATATGTAGAGCACACCTTATATTTTTGTTACTTAAGGTTTATTTAGAATACCCCACCGACGTGGCGGGATACCCACGACTGACTCGGCAGGATATCCGTGACCGGTACGGCGGTCAAACCGTACACCCTAGCACATCCCAGGGATGTTAAATTGAGAATAGACCCTTCCGCCTAAGAGAAAGGGGCCTAGGTAGTATTGAATTGTAACACATAGCAAATGTCTATTTAGACGACGATGGCGGGTATTCCATCGGGGCTCGATGCTATATTGCTCGGGGACTACTTAAGTTAAGATTTAAGTGATTAGGCTGAATCCGTTACCACAATAGTAAGAGGAGAATAAATAAAATCATGCAAAGTAACAATGTATCCATCATTTTACTTCCGTGTGTTTCAATTTGTCTTTCAGCAGTTTTATCAGATAAATCATGCTTTTAAACTGTTTTTAACATACATGTGAGAGCTTAATCTATATGTTCACTGTGTTTTCCTATTGAGCTAGGATGTAGCTCACCCCCCTTAGACTATACGTCACAGGTCCAGGACTGGTGGCAGCGGAGACTTCTGGAGACGTTGATCTAGGGGATTCAGATTATGTGCCCACAGAAGAGTCAGAGCCTCCTCCTGAGGAATTCTTCTAGGAGACCCATTGCGTACTTTGAGAGTGAGTTGAGAGTATTAGGTACGGCTTGGTATGTCAAGCCTCTTTATTTGAATGTAATTAAATACCTTTATTCTTTTGACAAATCGTCTGGGGTGAACTATTATCACCGACGATTTGGGTAAGTTCTCATGCCCATGAATTGGCATGAGACAAGAACTGCCTTTAGAGATCCTATTTATTTTTAAATGCATGAGTACTTGTTTAGAGTAGATACACGTGCCTTAATTGCGGTATTTGGCTTGTATATATCAATGCTTCGTACAAAATCACAGCGCACGACCTTGAGGGTCGTGTTGATGGCACGGGTTTCGGGGTACCAAAATCCGTGCTATCACAGTTGGTATCAAAGCATTTCTTTTAGTCTTTGACAATCTTTTTGGTCAGAACATAGGGACTTCTGCTAACGAAATCGTGGTTTCTCATGCAGACTGTTATGTTTCCTAAAGGAAGAGGCCGACCCAGGGGTGGTCATGATAGGAATTTGCGCAGTAGAAATGGGTTCGTCTCGCCTACCAATAGAGTGTCATTGGGAAATAGGGAGATTCCCGAGGGCAGTGGCCAAGGAGAGAATCAAAATAAAGCAGAAAATCAGGATCGAGATCAAAGGGAACAAGATAGATGAGGGAAAGAAATGAAGAAAGAGAGGTACTGTGATGACCCGACTTTTCCAATCCCTAAGGTATAGGAAAGGCCGGTTCATCAACTTATTGATTTCTCAAAAAGCCGTAACGAATAGAAGCCGACAACATAGCGATGGTCTAAAGACAGAGGCAAAGAATAGAATAATCCAAAAACAAAAGCTTTCTACAACAAAACATATATCACTATGAGGAACCAAGAAGAACCACCGATGATGGCCAATCCAACACCTTAAATAGTAGTTCACAATAATGGTTCCTCGAGTGATATCAAAAGAACCAAGATAATGGCCTAGGGCCCAATATTCAAAATAATATTCTAATAAAAGCACCAAAATAAGGGATCTAGGATCAAGGGAAAAACTCCTCAGCTGGTGTGTCCAATTCATCCTCGAGAATATAATCGGAGTCCTCCAGATCCTCTGACCCAAGGTCAGTTTCAGCACCTGTGACGTATAGTCGAGGGTGAGCTAACAACAAATCCCAATAGAGGAAACAGATCTATTTGCGTTTCATTATAAGTAAAGGTTTTCAAAAGACAGAAATCGAATAAAGTATGGTTTTTAAATGATGCTTTGCAAACTAAATCTCCAGTTCTAATCCTGAGTCAAAACTGATAACATAAATCTGATGTGTTCACAATCTTCTGAATTAGCATGCTTCTTGTCTTAAATTTATAACTTAATTTTATCTCCCAAATTTTCTATAGCATGAGAGCGGACTACGTGACCGATGGGAAACTCTACTGACCATCATCGTTCATGAACCCATTTTCTGAAGTGCAACAAGCCCCTACGCTATGAGGAAAAGTTGTGCCAAAGTAATACCGTCAACACGGTTGGTAGAATCTAGGGCATCGTTCGTATGTATCTCAAATCGAATGCAAATGCTAACATATATCAAGGCTTATTGTTCATAACATATTATTGATTTTTCGAAGTTTTGATTCAAAAGTTAACTAAGTTTCTGAGGTTCAAATTACGAAATTCTTAGTCATAACAAAGTTTCCAAATTTCGGATTTGTGTCATATGTTCAGATTTTTTTTATTCATGCTGTGTGCAACAGAATTCCAAAATTTATGCTTCTTAAATGAAACAGTAAAAAACAGTTTATACTTATAATTCAATGCAAATGAAATATAGGGTTCCCCTACCTCAACAAAGAAGATTTAAAATCATGCTTAAGCAATCCTCACAAAGGACTCCTAATATTCAAAACCTACAAAGATTAACACTCTCAGTGTTAATATAGGACCAAAAGTCAAACCCAAAAACTTGCCGAGAAAAATCCGACCAAAAATTTCAAAGGTCTGAAACAGGGCAAAATTCGACCCTCGAATTCAAATTCGTGGGTCGAATTTGAAATTCGATGGTCGAATTCAAATTCGACCCTCGAATTCCAAAAATCTCATTAGTCATAAAAATTTGAAAATCGACCCTCGATTTTCAATTCGATGGTCGAATTCCAAATTCGACCCTCGAATTGGAATTCGACCCTCGAAATTCAGAAAATTACTTCAGGCTTAAAAAAATAGATTTCGACTGTCGAATTTCAAATCGATGGTCGAATTCCAAATTCGACCCTCAAATTTGTTCAGGTCTGTGGTTGTCAAATTTTGCATATCCGGATTCTTTCCTTCTTTCCACCACAACCATCTGATCATATTTAAACACACCACATGCTACTCTAAATAAAATATAACTTTAAATGTCACAAGGAGGTTTAAAGGCCTACCTCTTGTAGTTTAAACCATTTATTCCGTTGCACCAAAACACGCACAGGAACCAATCTCCAAAGCTCAACGGTTTAGATCTTCAAATCAGTCCATTATAGGGGGGTGGCTACTGCCTCAGCAATAACAAAATCACATAGAACTTCTCACTCTCCACATCTCTCTTCTCTTTAAATGGTTCTAACCAATCAAACTTCTAATACTATTCAAATCAACGGTCGAGATGGGGAGAGGAACTCTCAATCTCTCAAGATCTTGGATTAAAATGAGGCAAGGCTTAAAGGCTTAAAATTTCCAACGAGAGAGAGAAATTACACTTCTCCTTTATTCTCTCTTATAACCTAAAACTCAAACAAACAAATATCTAGATTTTATATTTTTGCACTTATCCACTTAATTTGCAAAAATGTCCCATGTTGAACACATACACCAATCCCTATCGTGTAAGTCATCGCTTACATGACTTGCACACCTCTCGAGACAAATTCCTTTGGCCATTTGTCTTATTATAGCCTTAGCTTACCAAAAATCTAAAAATCCCTCAATTATTTCTGGACACGCTTATTGAGGTAAACGAAAAATAGGCCAAAATATCAGGGATATTATAGGAATGTCAGAGGATGATGCATACAATGGAATAGCAAAGATCCTTGGCGACATGCCGCCTGTAACCACATCGAGACACCCACGCCCGAGGGACCTACACTGCTAGTGGCTTCAACATTTATCGAATTCAGGAGGATGAGACCTCCTAGCTTTTCTGGGCAGGCAGACACCATGGCAGCCAAAAATTGGCTGGGTGAAATGGAGAAGGTATTTAGTTTACTGACATGCACAGAGGACGAGAGCGTCTGTTGGGCAGCGTATATGCTAGATGGAGAAGCTGGACCTTGGTGGAAATTTGTTTCGCGAACTAGGGCTTAAGAAACTCCAGATATGCCCTGGACTTGGGATGAATTCGTGGAAGAGTTCAATAAGCAGTATTTTCCGGAGGTTGTGAGAAATCAGATGGAGACTCAATTTTTACAACTAATGCAAGGAAAGATGATCGTGAGAGAGTACGAAGTAGAATTTATGAGACATGCTCGTTTCGCTCCAGATTACGTAATTTCTGATGTGATGAAAGCGAAGAGCTTCCAACAGGGTTTATGGTTGGACATCCGAGGAGGAGTTGTGTCATTTCAGCTGAAGACCTATGGAGAGGTCATGAGTAAGGCATTAGTGGTCGAAGAAGAGAACAATAATCGATACCGTCAGAGGAAACAGCAGGGAAGAGGAAGCATAGATCAAAGTAGGACTGGGAGTTTTGAATCAATGAATAAGAAGCCGAGGTTCGTAGCACCGAATCAGAGGCAACCGTTCCAGACAGGGTATGGGAGAGCCGCACAACAAACTACTCATCAAAGATTCCCTTTGCTGGCATCAGGGAGACCGATGAGGTATGAGGGTCCTGCTATTTCCACTGGAGCCACAGTTACACAAGGTTTTTCGAGAGCTGCTTCTTCAACACCAAGAGAGACTTGTGCCAAGTGTGGCAAGTCCCACAAAATGGTGGATTGCAGGCAAGGAATGCGAGGCTGTTTTAAATGTGGCAAGATAGGCCACGTAATTAGAGATTGCCCTGAGGCAATTAAGGAGAAGATGGCCTCAGCTTCCATGCCACGACCTATTCAATTACGGAAGCCAGTTGTTCAAGGGAGAGCCTACGCAGTTACCACCCAAGAAGTAGGGAGTGTACATGACGTCATTCAAGGTGAGATTCCTTTTAAATAAAGAATTTCAATTTAATACAATTTTAGATAGAGAAGGTGCATTTATTAGAACAGTGTGTAGACCCGTGTTTATACATTAGACAATTCTAAATAAAGTATGTGCTATGTATGTATATGTATGTGTTGTAGGTACGTTACAAGTCTATGAAAAAGGGTGCTATATAGCACGTGAAGCACGAGTGTTGATAGACCCAGGGTGTACCCACTCCTTTATCACCACTAGATTTGCAAAGAAAATAAAGATTGTTTCGGAGACACTGGACTTTGTGTTATCAGTGTCTATCCCAACGGGAGAATTAGTGGACACAGAGTTAGTCTGCAAATTGGTAGTAGTGAGCGTCCGGGATGACGTTGTCTACGAATTAGACGCACAATTAATATTGTTGGACATGCAAGGATTCGACATGATCCTTGGCATGGATTGGCTGTCCCATCATTGTGCAACAGTGGATTGCAAGAGCAAGGTTGTTATTTTTCGACCTAACACGAGGAGATCATTTCGATTTCGAGGAGAGAGATCGACACAGGTGCCACTCATCTCTGCAGTCAGAGCAGAACGTTTAATCAAAAAGGGGTGTAGCGGTTATTTAGCATTTTTGAAAGGAGATAAAGAAGAAAAGAATGTTATTTTCGAGATAGTAGTAGTGCGAGAGTTCGAAGACGTATTTCTAGAAGAATTGCCAGGATTACCTCCAGAGAGAGAAGTGGTATTCGCTATCGACTTAGCACCAGGTACTGAGCCTGTTTCAAAAGCACCATACAGGATGGCTCCTGCTGAGTTGAAGGAGTTGAAAGAACAGTTGCAAGTGCTCATGGATAAAGGGTTCATAAGACCAAGCGTGTCTCCATGGGGAGCACCAGTTTTGTTTGTGAAAGAGAAAGATGGATCGATGCGGCTGTGCATTAACTATCGACAATTGAACAAACTCACTGTGAAGAATCGATATCCTTTGCCAAGAATAGATGACTTGTTCGATCAGTTGCAAGGAGCGAAGTACTTTTCCAAGATCAATATGAGATCTGGATACCATCAGTTAAGAGTCAAGGCTGAAGACATTCAGAAAATGGCATTTAGAACATGGTATGGACACTATGAATTTTTGGTGATGCCGTTCGGATTGAAAAACGCATCGACGTCATTTATGAATTTAATGAATCGGGTGTTTAAACCACACCTGGATTCCTGCGTCGTCATGTTTGTTGACGACATCCTGATTTACTTTATATCGAGGACGAAGAATGAAGAACACTTACGGGTCGCTCTGTAAAATTTGCATGAACACCAATTGTACGCCAAGCTCAGCAAATGTGAATTCTAGTTAGAAGAGGTCAGCTTTTTGGGACATGTCGTCTCAAAGCATGGTGTTACAGTAGATCTCGCTAAGATCGAGGCAGTAGTGAGCTGAGAGCAACCAAAGATCGTGACCGACGTCCGAAGTTTTCTTGGACTAGCAGGTTATTATCGACGTTTCATTGAGGGGTTTTCAAAAATATCGGGACCTCTTACGAGGCTTACAAGAAAGGATTCAAGATTTGAGTGGAGTGAAGCGTGCGAGAAGAGCTTTCAAGAACTCAAGAAGAGACTCATCTCAGCTCCAGTATTAGCCATTCTGTTAGGCAATGGAGGATTCATGGTCTACAGTGATGCTTCGTATAACGATTTGGGTTGCGTGCCCAACCAACATAAAAAGGTGATAGCTTACGAGTCAAGACAGTTGAAAGAGCATGAGAAGAACTACTCGACGCATGATCTGGAACTGGCAGCGGTCATATTCACGTTGAAGATTTGGCGACATTATTTATACAGAGAAACATTTAAAATCTTCACCGACCATAAGAGCCTCAGATACTTATTTATGCAAAAGGAACTTAACATGAGGCAGCGTAGATGGATGGAATTCTTCAAAGACTATGACTGTTCCATACAGTACCATCCAGGGAAGGCTAACGTGGTAGCCGATGCCTTTAGTCGGAAGAATTCAGCGCAGCTAGCAAGTTTAATTTTGGGAAGGCATCGATGGAAGTTACTTGAAGATTTGGCGCTATATGGTGCGGACATCCAATCGCAAGCTACAGGAGCCTTTTTAGCCAACATATCAGTGAAATCGATAATATTCGAACATATACAAGAACTGCAGATGAAAGACCCAATACTAACCAAGATACGTCAAGATGTAACTGAAGGCATTAGATCAGAGTTTTCAATCAAGGAGGATGGTTCCTTATTGTTCAAGGGTCGTCTCTGTATTCCGGACAATGCTGATTTACGACGAACGATTCTTGATGAATCCCACAAGTCAAGCTATGCTATCTACCCAGGGAGCATGAAGATGTATCAAGATCTGAAAAAGAATTACTGATGGAGAGCTTTGAAGCAAGACGTGGCAGAGTACGTGTTGCGGTGTTTGACGTGCCAACAAGTGAAGATTGGTCATAGACACCTCGCAGGTCTATTGCAACCCCTACCTATACCGGAATGGAAGTGGGAATCGATCTCCATGGACTTCATAGTCGGGCTACCGCGAACTGCAAAGAAGTACAATGCCATTTGGGTAGTGGTCAATCGATTGACCAAGTCAGCACACTTTTTACCTTACCACACGATGTACACGACGGGAAGACTGGCAGAGCTGTATATGAAAGAGATTGTCCGTTTGCATGGGATTCCTAGTAGCATCGTTTCAGATCGGGACCCATTATATACATCAAAGTTTTGGAAGAAATTTCAAGAAGGAATGGGAACGAGACTAGATTTCAATATGACATTCCATCCACAAACCGACGGACAGACTGAGAGGGTCAATCAGATCATTGAAGACATGCTCAGGGCATGTATGTTAGAATTGCAAGGATCGTGGGATCAACACCTACCGTTGATTGAGTTTGTATATAACAACAATTTTCAGACGAGCATTGGGATGGCACCGTATGAAGCCTTGTATGGAAGGCGATGCAAATCGCCAATCAATTTGGAGTAAACTGGTGAGAAATTTGTTTTGGGACCTGAGTTACTTGAAGATAACGCCGCTATTGTCCGCATGATCAGAGAAAGACTAAAGGCGGCTCAATGCAGACAGAAAAGCTGCGCTGATATCAAGCGAATGAGCGTAGACTTTAAGGTGGTCGTGAAGGTATCGCCCATGAAGGGCATAATGAGGTTCGAAAAGAGAGGAAAGCTAAGTCCCTGCTATCTTGGACCGTTTGAAGTTTTGGGTCGAGTAGGGGAAGTTGCTTACCGCATTGGATTGCCACCGTTATTTGATCAGGTACACAATGTGTTCCACGTATCTATGCTCAAGAAGTATCTTAATGACCCTGATCACGTGTTGAGCGGCAAATCATTTGAGATGCATGAAGATATGAGCATGATCGAAGAGCCGGCAGAGATTTTGGATCGAAAGGAACAAGTGTTGCGAGCAAAAGTTATTCCCTTAGTGCTTGTCCGATGGAAGAACCATCCGGTCGAAGAAGCAACATGGGAACGTGAGACGGAGGTTAGAGAACAATATCCCAAATTGTTCGAAATTACCAACTAATTAGTCCTATTCAAATTAATAATGTGTAATGGTTGGTAGTATGAAAGTCTATATATATTTTTTTTGAATGACTAAATCTTGTGGAAAATTTTACTATATTGACTCCAAGTGATGATAGAACCAATTTTTTTGTTGAACTTTTAGTATATAAAAATAGTAGTAAGGATTAGTGATAAAAACGAGCAAAAGTGTACCAGAAAAAAAAAAACGTTTCTAGGCTCGCTCGAGCGACCACTTATGCTCACTCGAGCGAACCACATAAAATCACGAACTTCTCTCGCTCGAGCGATGACTATTGCTCGCTCGAGCGAGGCATTTTGACCGCTCGAGCGAGATATTATAACCGCTCGAGCGAGGTTAGAGTATATATATGGGCGAACTTCTATTCTTTTATTTCATCTTCACGCGAGAGACTACCGAGCGAGGATTAGGGCTTTTCTTTTGAACTCCAAGCTTTTTCCATCCGATTCAAGCTGAATTCGGACGATCCGATCCGTCGAAAATGTTCAAAAAGGTGAAATCTTCACTATCCCTATTTTTTTTCAATTAGAAACTCTTCTTATATCTACATGGCATCCCAAAGCCCTAACACCCAACCTAGGAAACGGGTGGCGATTCGATCGCCATCCTCGCGCAATCAAGCGCCACAGACACCACAACCACACCCATCCACACCTCCAACCCCAATACAATTACCTGAATGGTGGGGATCAAAGGTTTTTGAAAACGAATGGGAGATCCATCCCTCTTGTTTTGGGGATCCGACGTCCACCCAATGGACCTCGGATTTCCTTACAAACAATCGTTTATGACCATTGTTGACCCCTTTTGGATATCGTTACTATCTGAGACTCGTTAAACTATTCTACCAAACTCTCAAGACCAACGTGACTGAGGACTCTATCCTCGTCACCATTGACGGGAAGGAACTGATTTTCGGCAGTGCCGATGTCTCCTCAGTCATGCAGTGCCCCGACACCTACACACCAAACCCCCTTTCTCTGCCACCTTTTTCTGGGAACATAGGTTTCCCCACCATTATCGCCGACATTACCGGCGGCGCCACCGCATCAGGCCAATCAATCACCCACTCCCAATTACCGCCATGCATGTGGTTTCTAGATATTATTTTTAAGAAGAATCTACACCCGACCGGTCATGACCAAGAGCGCCGCGAGACGATTTTGCGGGCTCTACACTCTGCTTTCCACAATAGGTGGTTTAGCGCTCCGATGGTGGTCATTAAGGGCATGGCGCATGCCCACAAAAGAAACCTAAGGGGTGCTATTCCTCCACCGATAAACCGATTATCCTATGCACGTTTGATTTCCCGACTCCTCGAATCACGAAATGGGAAAGAGGGATTTCAAATTAAGACGAATGAACTTTTGCACACCGACAACATCATTCCATTCCTCGCCCAAGACTTAAGCCGAAATTTAAAGAGCCTTCAAACTAGTATCAATAAGAAGAGAGATCGCCAGATTTCTCGACAAGCCACGCAACAAGCACCGGAGGGACCAACTGCTCCCTCTACTTCATCTTCACAGCCCTTACCTAGCACCGACATCGGTATGATGTGAGAGATCCTCCAGCAGGGGCGGGAGATCAGATTACATCAGAGGTTCCAAGAGGCGCTACTCATAGACCTCATGGGCCATGCGTACCCGCACTCATACATGGAGCGCATCGGTGCTATTTTTGGAGCATCTAGCTCGGGCCCTGCTACGAGGAGCACTACAGCAGCCAGGGAGATTGCCGAGGATGAGGATGATGAGGACGAGGACGACGACGATGATGAGGAGTATGAGCAGAGTGACGACTAGGCCGTCCTCTATTATTTAAACTTTGTGATTTTCAATGTTATAAATTGTAATTTTGAGGTGACAAATGTTGTTTAAAACAATCGTGATATGGTTGTCACAATATCAAGGGCGACATAGTAGTTACTTAATATAGTTGTGCATAAGCTTTGATTAAATAAGTCTATGTGGTGCAATGTGCGTGTGTATGATCGATTGCGTAGTTATATAAAAATCCTAGTGTAGGTTCTCATAAATCGGAGTAGAATGAATATCATTCTACTTACAGCCGTTAAGCGAGCTCTAAGGCTGATTGATACGATGGCATTCTTATCTTGTATAGATTAAAATTATTTTTCCATGCAGGTATGACCTCGGGTCATATATTAAATTATCTGTTTATGATTGTTTGGGTGTGTTGCTACGAATTTCTGTTCGGAAAAAAATTTTATATAGTCGTAGTTGCTACCTAGTGTGTCATCAATTTTTGAGGACGAAAATTTTATAAGGTGGAGTGAATATCATAACCCCAAATTTTTGGGAACCGTGCTCATCACATATCATACACTTGTATTTGTGTTTCACAAGGAAACAAAAATAAACTACATATACACACTATGTGAGTATATGTGAAACTTTCTGGCTTTCACTATATAAGTGAAAGTGGGGAGGAGAGTCTCTCCTACGTAACCTAAATTAACATAGATAGAAAGAAGGAAAAATAGAGAGAAAGAGGAGAAAGTTTACGAAAGAGGAGAGATTCTTAGTTTTTGCTATAGAGAACCTTGAAGATCTTCACGATTAGACAAAGCTTGGATCAAACCATAGGAGACCTATCGAGTAAGGTATGATTTCGATGTTTATGGATGCTTTAAATAGAGTTTAAACTAGGGGTCGAATGATCCTAGACACTATTAAACCTCTCATGAGGAAGGTGATAATTTCCGAATGACTGGAGAATATACACCTTTTTGTGGCTTGCTCAAGCGGTCTAAATGGCTCGCTCGAGTGAGGGCTGAGAGAATATTCTAAGCATATTCGTGTCCTGGACTCGCTGAAGCGAGACCCACAGTGAAGGAGGAAATCGCTCGAGCGAGGCATCGCTTAGAGCTCCAGGCACCTTGAATTATAACCGCTTGAGCAATGAATGGTGCTCGCTCGAGCGAGGAATAATAACTGCTCGAGCGATGAATAGGGCTCGCTCGAGCGATGAATAATAATTGCTCGAGCGATGAATAGTACTCACTTGAGCGATGAATAATGACCACTCGAGCGAGGCCAAATAATCTCTCGCGTGAGGAATTACCCAACTTTCTCATTTCTTTTGGTGTAATTCATGAGAGCTGGATTTCCAAAGGTTCTAGAGACCTTTCTGAGTAAATTCGTGTCTCATACAATGTAGGTGTGACGTGAGTTATTACGCGTAAGCTTCTACGAGAAAGGAACGTGTTGGATCGTATTTGAGGTAGGGAATATCTTGAAACATGTACCTTAATTTGTCAAAATCATGTATGTAGAGTATTTCAATCATATAGAGTAGCTCAAGAGAATAGTCATATTAAATGTGTTTGCAACATGTGTGTGTATATGTGTGAATCTAAATGGAGGTCATGAAGTCCCCAGGGGACATAGATTTGTAACAATGGGCATCAGAATGATGCATTAAGCCAGTAGCATCCCAGGGATGCAGATGAAGTCAAATGATAAAACAAAAGAGGAATAAGAAGGCCTAATGTAATATAATTAGCACAAACATAGTGAATAACTATATGTAGAGCACACCTTATATTTTTGTTACTTAAGGTTTATTTAGAATACCCCACCGACGTGGCAGGATACCCACGACTGACTCGACAGGATATCCGTGACCGGTACGACGGCCAAACCGTATACCCTAGCACATCCCAGGGATGTTAAATTGAGGATAGACCCCGCCGCCTAAGAGAAAGGGGCCTGGGTAGTATTGAATTGTAACACATAACAAATGTCTATTTAGACGACGATGGTGGGTATTCCATCGAGGCTCATGCTATATTACTCGGGGACTACTTAAATTAAGATTTAAGTGATTAGGCCAAATCTGTTACTACAATAGTAAGAGGAGAATAAATAAAGTCATGCAAAGTAACAATGTATCCATCATTTTACTTCCTTGTGTTTCAATTTGTCTTTCAGCAGTTCTATCAGATAAATCATGCTTTTAAACTGTTTTTAACATACTTGTGAGAGCTTAATCTATATGTTCATTGTGTTTCCCTATTGAGTTAGGATGTAGCTCACCCCGCGGAGACTTCTGGAGACGTTGATCCAGGGGATTCAGATTACGTGCCCAAAGAAGAGTCAGAGCCTCCTCCTGAGGAATTCTTCTAGGAGACCCATTACGTACTTTGAGAGTGAGTTGAGAGTATTAGGTACGGCTTGGTATGTCAAGCCTCTTTATTTGAATGTAATTAAATATCTTTATTCTTTTGACAAACCGTCTAGGGTGAACTGTTATCACCGACGGTTTGGTTAAGTTTCATGCCCATGCATTGGCATGGGACAAGAACTGCCTTTAGAGATCCTATTTATTTTTAAATGTATGAGTACTTGTTTAGAGTAGATACACGTGCCTTAATTGCGGTATTTGGCTTGTATATACCAATGCTTCGTACAAAATCACAGGGCACGACCTTGAGGGTCGTGCTGATGGCGCAGGTTTCGGGGTACCGAAATCCGGGCTGTCACATTTTCCCACGCATATGCTAATCTATAGGCTATATCATCTGCTATGTTAAATCATCCAAAACAAAATTTATGTTATCCAGGACTTGCAGGTTGGTTAGAAAGTTGTTTGGTTAGAATAAAAAGTTGTTGAGCTAAAGATTTAAGATAAAAAAAATTAATAAATTTGTCATTTTATGGAATGACTATTTATTTTTGAACTCACTTTATGAGAGGACTAAGCCCATCACCTTCCCAACCAAGCTGAAGCATTTGATATACTACCTTCAAAATCAATGCCACAATAGAGCAAAACAACAAATTATGATATGAGGGAAGCAGGAAGAAATAGACAATGTTCGCTAGGACAAAGGAAAATCAAGAAATTGTACCTTCAACCTCTTCGACTCTAGAAAAGAAATCCTGTAAACTCTTTGCAAACTTTCACGGTCTGATTTCCCTCTCCAATGGGACGATGAAGCCTAGAAATTTCACTAGTAATATTAATGACACATACATATAAATAGCTCAAATTTAGCCTAATTGTCCCATATGTCTTTTGTGACAGCCAGGATTTCGGCACCCCGAAACCAGCGCCGTCAGTGGGTTGGTGCTAAGGCCAAACCTCGAACGGAATACTTGGCATATTATTCGCATAGCAGAAACTAAGTAGAAACATACTAACTAACTAACATAAATAGAATAAAGAGAAGGAACGTATGTGTTTCACAAAAAGCTCAAAATGACGGCTCTAATTCCATATGAATGCCTATGGAAAAAGAGCCGACCAGAACCATCGGTAAGGACCATTCCTTACCGAAACATGGTTCACCAAAAAGAATTAAGTTATAATCATCATCCAAAATAAGTATCCTTTACATCATCTCAAAATTCTAGTCTCTCAACCTAAGGCCAGATATATTTGACATCACACACAAGAAACAACCCTCAGGGGGGATTTCTTCCGGATCCTTACCAGGTGAACAATCAGGATCCTCTCTCTGTAAGATCTCCGTTCCAACGCCTTCACCTGAACCTGTGACATTTAGTCGAGGAATGAGCTTCATCCAAGCTCAGTAGGAAAAAACTCATAACATGCTTATTATAAACATCAATATATATCTTATGGCATAATGAAATCAAATTGGTCAGAACATATGCCCAGTGTGATTGTCATGGCATGAGATACACATACGATGCTTGTTTGGAATTCATAAAACCTGTTCACATCTTTATTACAACATATGAAAAGAAAACTTAAAAGTGCTTTACTTAAAGTATTTGAATGAGGAACTATAGCCTCAAACCTCCGATGGAATACCCACCATCGTCGCTCATATGAACCATTTTCACATATATCCAAGGTCCCATAAAGTTGGACACTTGGCCGAACATAATTACCATTATACGGTAGGAGTCACAAATCACATAGCACAAAGGATGTATGGATTGGCCGCCTTACCGGTCACCGATATTCTGCCGCGTCAGCCAGGTTATACTGCCACGTTGGTCGGGTATTCACATAGAACCTTAAATAGAAGTGCATACATATAGCTTATCGCCGTGTAAAGTGATAATTATAATTTAGCTTAAAGTTCGGAATGAAGTGTGAAGATCACACACCCACACATATTGGATTGAATCTTGAAAGATTCCATAACTCTTGCATAATTCGGAAACATACTGATACACATGCCTTTTCAAATTGGAGTCATAAGCTAAATTCACATAATTGAATCAAAGAGAGCATTATAACATAGCACACATGCTAATGTAGTAAATGCACATGGTATCAAGTTTTTCTTACCTCGAGATCTTAACCCGCACGCGCTCAATCCGCCGTTTGGGTTTGCCCTTCGTCACACAACACCAAATCACCTAAACATGTAAAATTCATGGTTCACACATTAGAACGATGCTAAACATACTATGACAACTCCCCTCAAAATCTCACAATCAAAGCTTAATAAATTTCCGAATCTGGCAATTTCGATCGATCGAATCCCTATTTCGATCGATTGAAACCCGATTTCGATCGATTGAACTCATTTCGATCGGTCGAACTCCTCATAACAAATATCACTTCTTAATTTGATCGAACGATTTCCCAGTTCGATCGAATGAATCACAAATTCGATCGATCAAAAATATTTCGATCGATCGAATCCTTCAAAAACTAAATAAAAATCTACACAATTCGATCGAACAAATTTTGATCGGTCGAATCCTCACAGAAGGCTTTTCCAAAATCTCTGTTCTCTGCGTTTCGATCGATTGAGTGTGAGATTCGATTGATTGAAATACACTTCGTTCGATCAAAACTCATTTCGATTGAACGAATTTCTTTAGACTTCGAATTCTTCCTTCTTAAGTCTATTTCGATCGATCGAACCAATTTTCGATTGGTCGAAATGAATAGATTTCATCTGTTCTTGGGTTTTCGCACTCGTTCTCTTTTCTTTCCCAATTTAACCTCATTTCTTATGATTCTTTGATCCAAAATTGAATAAAACAACACTAACATAATTCTATACCTTGATTTTATCCGAATCCTCGATCCTTGCTTCAAAATCGTACTAGGGTTCACCAAGAGGACAACGGCTTGTTCGTCGCTCCAAACCCTTAGCAACTAGCTTCGAGAACGGAATGCTCTTGCATTCAATGCGCATTCAAGACCCTTGATTCACCCTCTCTCCTCTTAACTTCTAAATGATGAGCAATCAATAGGGTTTTAAATGCAAATACAATGAGGCATTTATTTCCTTTTTAACCTAGTCCTAGGCTTCGGTACAAAATGGCTACTCCGTGGTTGGGTGTATGCGGTTCAATAACCCATAACCTAACCTACATACACAAAATTCGTTCCGTCGGATTTGATCTGTAGACATTACATAGTCCATCGGCACAGTCCTCGACGTACAGATCGTCAGACACGCATATCGAGGCATATAGTTCATAGGTCAGAACTCAAGGACATTACAACCTTACCTTTAAACAAGCAAATGCTTTTACAAAAGATGTATTTGGTATATGTGGTTCGCGACAAAGATCAACTAAAGGCCCACATTTGTAAACAGTGATGGTCTTGTCTTCAGGCAACTCACTAAATATTTCAACCTGCACAGAACAGTTGTGAAATATACAATATAATATATTATCTATGCTGCCATTCCTTTTTTAAATATTAAAAGAGTGAAATTCTTTGAAATCCTAGAAGGTTGTTCAAAAAAAGAACATTTAATTTGAAACCAATTATAAAGTTAAATGCCTGTGGGGGAAAGATGATGTCAAAAGGCAGTGATGACACAAAAGGAATGCTACATATATTTGGGATTTAGAAGATGCAATATGCAGCACCATTTACCTTAAAATTATTCTCAGCAAACATCTCGAGAGCTTATTCTCTCAATACTTCAATGCGCTCAAAGGGTTGTTTTTCCTGCAAAATCAAGGACATGGGCAACATATAAGTGTCTAGTAGCAAGAAAATACATCTAACGGGAAACATTTACTGCAAATAAACAAAATTATTTGTATGGCATAACCGGATTGACCAATTTGATCGATTAAGATACGACTTCTGAGAAGCCAATCCCAATACCGAGAACCATATAAGCAGTTCTTATGAGACCAACCAACTCAATGCCCTTTCTAGGAGTTGGCCATTTTATAAGGTTTCCTTAACGATTCGGTGACAATTTACTTTTCGAAAACAAAATTTGATGGTTTTTGCTAGATCAAAGTTTTGTCAAACTTTAAGTTCATCTTTTAATTAAAATAATTCTTTAGCTAAAGATATATTTGAAGTCTAAAATAATTCTTTAGCTAAAACAAGCACCGTCCATATATGCCAATTTAATAAAAACTTTCCAACATAACTTCCTTTGACAATGAACAATTCAAAGGACAAAATAACACACTTCAACATATTAAATCTGGTTACTCTTTTTAAGTCGCAATCATAAAAATGCAACTGGCACTTCACATTAACCCATCTAAGGAGAAAATTGAGCATACGTCCATACCATTATTCCCCCTTACCAAGTAAGCACGCACGATTAGAACCTCCAAAAGTTCAAAATGTTAGGTATCATAAACACAGAAGCATGAGTCATGAGACCATTTAAATACAACAGCTAACTCGTATTAGCATTTGGAAATAGTTTACTTGATTTGATTCCAGAGTTAATGATTGCAATCAAGATACCCAATAAAAATTCCCTTCCTTATAAGTAGAAGCCAAATTATCAAAGGGAATAAGAGAACTCCCTACCATCCTTTTAGAAGTCCTACTTATAGTTCTGAGTTTTCTAAAACAACAATGAACCATAAGAGTGAGTAGTGTAGCTTGACCTCTAGCTTGATAGTGGAATGATATGTTGGAAGTGCTTGTAAATATTTTGAGAGAATTAATCGATCAATATCTCTTGAATGAAATCATCACCAATCCTCATCTTAAACCAGTCAGAGCAGTCTGGGCACATAAAAGTACCAGCACTTTGAAGAAGAGCTCTTATTTGTTACAAAAGTAAAAATTATTGTGACAGCCCAAATTTTCCCAACTTACTTTTCCATAGGAGTTTTTTTTTTTTTCCAACCTTAAGCTAATCAAATATGGGAAAATCCGGACCGCCAGATCACAGAACACAATCTGATACAGAATGTACTTGGTATAAACACACCTGAGCGGAATCAAAATAAGTACATATGGCATAACAAAAATATAAAACTCCATTCTATATCGAGAACACGTAATCCAAAGGAAACAAGCTAAACCACCGATGATGACTAACCATCACCTAAACAGTGGTGTACAAATACGTACAAAACTCAAGTCTCCGAAGTCACTGTGCCAAAACCAAGTGAGCTTCTCCCTCCAGTAGGTAACTCTGATTCTCCTCAAGTCCAAGGTCCCGATGAAAGGCTATACCTGTGACGTATAGCCTAGGGTGAGCTACATCTAAGCTCAGTAGACGAACATCAATAGCAGTTACATCTTACTAATGACAAAGTTCAAAGATGAAGCAGGTCAGATATTAAAAGATGAATTTAACAAATTTAACATATCAGACGCTTGATAGCAGAATAAAAGTAATAACACGGCAGATATTCGATAACAGAGACAAAAGCTTGTAATTCTTATTCACTGTGCTAAAATTCCAGATTTTTGTGTTCACTTCACTCATTGCGTTCACATCACTCACTATGCTCACTTCACTCATTGTGTTCACTTCACTCATTGTGTTCACATCACTCTATATGCTCGCTTCACTCATTGTGTTCACTTCACTCATTGCATTCACATCACTCACTATGCTCACTTCACTCATTGTGTTCACTTCACTCACTCTGTTTACTTTGTCCATTGTGTTCACTTCATTCAATACGTTCACTTCACTCACTATGTTCACTTCACTCACTATGATCACTTCGTTCACTTCACTTATGTATGCTATGCAATGCGTACGGATCGCCCCCGTATAGGCCCACTATGTATGCTATGCACTGTACACTGTGTACGGATAACCGCCGTACCGGTCCACTTGTCAATGTCTACTCATAGTCAAATTTCAAATATGTTCTCACTATTCACATTCACTCTCAGATATAGGGTTCAAGGTTCATACTTAACAATTCAACACTAAGTCTATCTGGTTTCCAAGGTTCAGAGTTCAATTATCCATATTCTAAACTTCACCTCAACTAATAATTTGCCTTTCAATCCTTAATCAAATTCCAAAACCTTACTTCAATTTTATCACATCAAATTCAATCCCTAGTTATAGTCAGATAACATTACCCAAAAATCCAGAGATTCAACTTCCTATAGTGTCTATTCAATTTGTCGAAATAGAGTCCCATATTTATTCTAATTCAAAGTTTATATACAGGTTAAACAAAATGGATTAGAACAAAACAGAATGAATTAGATTAAATCATACGAAACAAAATGAATCGGATTCAAAAGTTGAAAACAAAACAGTCAGCTCATAGGCGGAAATAGAACAATCAGAACATACGTGGAAACAGGACAGAAACAAAACATATCAGAACATATGTAGGAACATGACGGAAATAAAACATGTCAAAAGAAACAAAGCGTCAGATTGAAAATCAATGAAACCATGAATAAATTTATAAAATGTAAATTTTGTTGAGTTTCCCCTACCTTAACAGATCTTTCTAAGCAATTCCAACGTTGTTTCAAAGCGATCCAGAAGTTCTTATCCACGGCCTCCACTCTTAGTCTACATCACACATATGATGATATATTAAAAATTGATCCTAATTATTAATAATATTGACGTATTTAAGTGTTTTCTTAAAATCGAGGCAGAAATGGGTAATTTTGTATTGGCTTAAAACTTGACCCAACTTCCCATTTCATTTTGACCCTCAAAACATTTTATTCAAGAGTTAGTTAATTCATAAGAAAGTTAGATCTCGTCGTACTATTTCCAATGCATCAACAATTGCATCAATCAGAGTTCAGGACAAAGAGTTATGGCCAAAATACTGAAGCTATATCGATACTTCAATCAAAACATGCTAACTTAAAACTTGGCCTAACTTCCAGCTTAATTTTGATCATCAAAATAATTTATCCATTAGTTAGTTAATTCATAAAAGTTATAGATTTAGTTGTTTTCTTTCCAATGCCATAAGAATCGTGTCAATCGGAGTTCGGAGTAAAACGTTATGGCCAAAATACTGAAGTAGTGTCGGCACAGTCAATTTGATCGATCAAACCATCATATTGATCGATCAATTCCACATTGATTGATCAATTTCACCCTTGATCATTCAAACATCACATTGATAAATCAATTTCACCCTTGATCGATGAACCCATCACATTGATCGATCAATCTTCAAATTGATCGATCAATGCTATCGGGAATGAACTTCCAGCAAATAAACTTTCTGTTTTTATAAATACATATATAATTTGATTGATCAACCACCTAATTTGATAGATCAATACCAAATTTGATGGATTAATTACCTAATTTGATTGATCAATACCCAATTTGATCGATCAATCACCTAATTTGATTGATCAAAACCTTCAGAAATGCACAGCCATAAGGCTTTTTCATTTTAATCTATTTTCTTCCAAATCTTCTACGATCTTCATCGAATCACACACATATACACACTAAACTAAAACAATGATTTATTATATAATCTAAACCATTAAAATCAAAGAAAACTAACCTTTCTTTGATTGATTTCGTGATTTAGTAGAAATATTGCCGAACGAGGGTTTTGAAGCGAAACCTTCATATTTCTATGGAGAATCCACAAAGATTGACCACAATGAACTTAAGATGACATTGCTCATCCTTACACGTCGATCTTAACCTCTTTCAAGCACAGGAAATGATCATGAGATGATCATTCTTCGAAAAATAGGGTTTCCAAGGAAAGAGGGTTTGAATGGCTTAAAGTTACCTGGATCTCTAACGGTTGAAATTCAACAGAGGTGGATACTCAAGAACTGTTACTGAATTTCTTCCTCTACAATGAGAGCCTTTGATATCACGCCCCCAAAGGTTTCCATCTCCCACATCACCACGCTCTGCTGTATACCAGGTCGTAAATCAAGCTGAAATTTCCTGGCCCTTATCAATTCGGTGGCCACGTGCTGAGGTGGAAATCGCGATAATCTATCGAACTCAACCTCGTATTCTCTTACAGTCATCATATTGTACTCAAGTTTTATAAACTGTACCTCCCACTGATGTCATATGATCCTGGGAAAGTATTTATTATTAAATGTCTCTACAAATTCTGCCCAAGCCTATTGCGTATTGGGAAATTCCAGCACTCTAACTCTAAATACTGACTTCCACCACGGGGCAGCTTCTCCGTCCAGTTTGAAGGCTGCCCACCGTACCTTCTCAACTTCGGTGCATTGGAGCACCTCGAAGATCTTTTCTGTAATATCCCTGATATTTTTGGCATATTTTTCGTTTACCTCGATAAGCGTGTTCAAAAATTATTGAAGGATTTTTTTGAATTTTAGAAAGCTAAGGTTATGATGGGAATAGTGACCAAAGAATTTTTGTTTTGGACTTGTGTAAGTCATATTTTCGTTGATATATACATTGAGTAATCTTTGAGCGCTTAACACCGAAAATAATTTCAAGTTCAATGGATAGAATTTTAGGTAAAATATCTTGATATTTTGGTGAGGAGATTTTAGCTTATAAGAGAGGCTTGGAGGAGAAGTTTTACTTCTCTCCCTCTCGTTTTGATCTAGAATTTGAGCCCTTGCAACCTTACTCCTTACCCTTGATCTCACATCCTGTGTGATTGTAAATTCCTCTCCCCATCTCTACCATTGATTAGAATTGTGTTTAAATTTTGATCGGTTTGAACCATTGAAAGAGAAAAGAGATGTGGAGAGTGATAAGTTTTGTGTGATCTTGTTGGTTGTTGAGGCAGTGGCAACCTCATTATAATCATGGACTGATTAGGAAGCTCTGGTCTAATTAAACTTCGATGCTTGATTCCGGTGCGTGATTTTGTGCAACGGGAACAAGGGATTAAGCGATAAGAGGTAGGCCTTTAAACCTCCTTGTGTCATTTGAATTCATATTCTGTTTAGAGTAGTTTATGGTGTTTTTAGTTTGGATAAGAAGGCTATGGTTGAAGGAGAAAGAAAAGGTTCCGAAGATAAATTTTTAACAGCCACAGACCTGAAGGAATTCGAGGGTTGAAATGTGATTTTTAAGGCCTGATGTAGTTTTCAAAATTCGAGGGTCGATTTCCAATTCGCGGGTCGAATTTGGAATTCGACCATCGAATTGAAAATCGAGGGTTGATTTTCTGTTTTTCATGCCTGATGAAATATTTGGAATTCGATGGTCGATTTTTGTTCTGTTTCTGTCCTTCGAAATTTTGGCTAAAAATTTTATAGGTAGACTTTTGGTTTGACTTTTGGTCCTATATTAACACTGAGAGTGTTAATCTTTGGAGGTTTTGAGTATTGGGAGTCCTTGGTGAGGACTGCTTATGCTTGTTTTTGAACCTTCTTTGTTGAGGTAGGGGAACCCTACACTTCATTTGCATTCTATTATAAGTAGGAACTATTTTTGACTGTTTTAATAAGAAGCATAGTTTTTGGACCATTGTTTGAACACAGCATGAATAAGAATCTGAAAATATTATACAAATCAGAAATTTGAAAACTTTGTTATGACTAAGAACTTTGTAATTTGAACCTCAGAACCTCAGTTAATTTTTGAATGAGAATTTCGAATCAGAACTCTGAAAAATCAATATTATGTTATGAATAATAAGCTTTGATATAAGTTAGAATTTGCATTCAATTTGAGGTACATACGAACGATGCCCTAGATTCTACCAACTGTGTTGACGGTATTTATTTTGGCGTAAGTTTCCCTCATAGCGTAGGGGCTTGTTGCACTTTAGAAAATGGGTTCATGAACGATGATGGTCAGTAGGGTTTCCCATCGGTCACGTAGTCCGCTCTCATGCTATAGGAAATTTGAGAGATAAATTAGGTTATAATTTTAAGACAAGAAGCATGCTAATTCTGAAGATTTTGAAAACATCAGATGAATATTCTAGTTTTGACTCATGATTAGAACTAGAGATTTAGTTTGCAAAGCATCTTTTGAAAACCATATTTGATCCGATTTCTGTCTTTTGAAAGCCTTTACTTATAATGAAATGCAAATAGATTTGTTTCCTCTATTGGGCTTTGTTGTTAGCTCACCCTCGACTATACGTCATAGGCGCTGAGACTGACCTAGGGTCAGAGGATCTGGAGGACTCCGATTACATTCATGAGGAGGAGTTGGATGCACCTGCTGAGGAGTTTTTCCCTTGATCCTAGATAATTTTTTTTGGTACTTTTGTTAGAATATTCTTTGAATATTGGGCCTTAGGCCATTGTTTTGTCATTTTGATATCACACGAGGAACCATTATTGTGAACTACTATTTTAGGTGTTGGATTGGGCATCACCGGTGGTTCTTCCTGGTTCCTCAAAGTGATATATTTTTGTAGTTAAAAGCTTTTGTTTTTTATTATTCTATGCTTTGCCTCTGTCTTTAGATCATTGTTATGTTGATGGCTTCTATTTGTTACGGCTTATTGAGAAATCAATAAGTTGATGAACCGACCTTTCCTATACCTTAGGGATTGGAAAAGTCGGGTCGTCATAGTTGGTATCAGAGAAAGGCTCTAGGTTTAGAGTCTTAGGACTAAGGGTTGGATTATTTTAACAATCAATACTGATCAATTGTTATTGTTTTTCAACAATGACAGATCAGCATGTCTCCACGGTTTAGAGGCAGAGGTCGAGGTAGAGAAGGACCTCGTATGGCTCGCATTGAAGAGATCGATGAGGGCATAGGCACCTCATATGGCAGAGGGAGAGTTGCGTCTGGTCCTAATGCAGATCCTTTGGGAGCTGCTAGGCCTGAAGGGGGAAATGTTGACCAGGTGTTGGCAGCCTTGGCCAACAACATGGCTCAACAGACTGCAGCCATAGACCGACAGACTGAGATGCTGGCAGCCAGGAGGATTCGCCGAGTTCAGGAGGATGAGACCTCCTACATTCTCAGGGCAAACGGATCCGATGGAAGCCGAGGCATGGCTTGATGAGATCGAGAAGATTTTTGAGGTGTTGCAGTGTACAAATGTTGAGAAGGTATGCTGGACATCCTTCAAACATTTAGGTGAGGCCAATCCGTGGTGGAAGTCTGTTTCCAAGATGAGAGAGCAGGACTACCCCAATACTCCATGGACTTGGGCAGATTTCGTGGAGATGTTCAACGATCAGTATTTTCCAAAGATCGTTCGTAACCAGTGGGAAGTCCAGTTTATTGAGCTGAAACAGAACGAGATGTCGGTGCGCGAGTATGGTGCTGAGTTTGATAGACTTTCCCGATTTGCACCCTTACACGTGGCCACTGTGCTAATGAGGGCTCAAAAATTTTAGAGAGGTTTGAGGCCGAATATTCAGGAGAGGGTGTCGATGTGGGAGATGGAGACGTATGTGGGCATCATGGCAAAGGCCCTCATTGCAGAGGAAGACATTCAAAAATAGTACATGAGGCGAGAGTAGGGAAATAAAAATCGGTTTGGCCAGGGATAGTTGAGTGCTTCAGAGCATGTGAATAAAAAGCCGAGGTCTCTAAACCTCCTCCCTATCCTAGACCGGTTTGTTGCTTGGGGACGATGTCGTCTTCCTATCAGAGACTGCAGAGTTCGTCACCAGGGCGACCTTTCAGAGCCGGGAGCACTACTGCGAGTGGAGCTTTTGTGGCTCAGGGTTCAATGCGAGGATCAGCTATTACTCCTATTTCTACTCTAGTTTGTGCAAGATGTGGGAAACCACATAAGACGGAGGATTGTCGACGGAACACTGGAGGATGCTTCAGGTGTGGACAGATTGGTCACATGATCAAGGATTGTCCTACAGTTGAAAAAGGATGGACTACGTCAGTCTCTACGCTGAAGTCAACATGACCTACAGTTCAAGGTCGAGCTTATGCGGTGATTGCACAGGATGCCCAAACGTCAAATGACGTAATCCAAGGTATCATTAAAGTTGAGATTTCAATTCTGCATTGATTCTATTATTTAATGTTTAAATCCATTCAAGTAAAATTTTAAACAATATTGGAATCATTGCATATAATTAACAAACTTTTTAATAATGGTACCCTTATGATGAGTCGTCGAGGCGACCTGTGTAAAATTGAAGCACGAGTACTGATAGACCCCGGGTCTACACACTCATTTGTTACTCCTCTTTTCTCAGAGAAGTTGGGTATCACTCTCGAACCCCTTGCCTTCATTTTGGACGTAAAGATTCCTACGGGAAGTTCGGTATGCACTGATACAGCATGTCAGTCAGTCATCGTGATGATTGATGAGCATGAGACAGTGACCGACATGATTACATTGAGTATGGAAGGGTTCGACATCATTCTCAGAATGGATTGGTTGGCAGCTTATCACGCGAGCGTGGACTATCTACGAAAGATCGTGACCTTTCGACCATCAAAGTGAAAATCCTTCCGATTCTGTGGAGTCAAATCAAAGGTTGCACCGTTGATTTTAGCCATTAAGGCCGAGCGCATGATGAAGAATGGTTGGAGCGGGTATCTGGCCTACTTGCAAGATTCTACAGAGAAGAAGAATGACTTGGCTCTTATCACGGTGGTCTGTGAGTATCCTGATGTCTTTTCAGAGGACTTACCTGGATTACCACCTGATCGAGAGATTGAGTTCGTGATTGAGCTAGCGTCGGGTACAGAACCGTTATCTAAAGCTCCATATCGGATGGTGCCTGCTGAGTTGAAAGAGCTCAAGGAATAGCTTCAGGAGCTGTTAGACAAAGGCTCCATTCGACCGAATGTTTCTCCTTGGGGTGCACCGATTCTTTTTGTGAAAAAGAAGGATGGATCGATGCGTCTGTGTATCAATTATAGGCAGCTCAACAAGATGATGATTAAAAATTGTTATCCTCTTTTGCGAATAGATGACTTGTTTGATCAATTGCAAGTGCAAAGTTCTTTTTGAAGATTGATCTGAGGTCAGGCTATCACTAGCTCAAGATCAAGGCAGAAGATATATCCAAAACTACGTTTCGAACGCGTTATGGCCACTATGAGTTTTTAGTGATGCCATTTGGATTGACGAATGTGCCTGCATCTTTTATGGATCTGATGAACAGAGTGTTCAAACCACATCTTGATAAATCTGTGGTAGTTTTCGTAGATGACATCCTCATCTATTCGAGAACTCAAGAGGAGCATGTGCAACATATGAAAATGGCTCTTCAAACACTTCGGGATCATCAGTTGTATGCCAAACTCAGTAAGTGTGAGTTTTGGCTTGATCAGGTCAGTTTCTTAGGCCACGTCGTCTCTGAAGCGGGTATCTCAATGGTTCCTCCAAAGATAGATTATGTGGTGAACTGGGAACAACTTACGACAGTTATAGAGGTCCAAAGTTTTCTTGGTTTGGCAGGGTTCTATCGGAGATTTGTCGAGAGTTTTTCGAAGATATCGGGTCCACTTACACAGCTCACGAGAAAGAATGCGAAGTTTGATTGGACAGAGCAGTGCGAGCAGAGCTTTCAGAAGTTGAAGCGTCGATTGACTACCGCTCCAGTACTTGCTATACCTTCCGGTAGTGGAGGCTTTGCAGTGTACAGTGATGCTTCTTATGGCGGATTAGGCTGTGTGCTTAATCAACACGAGCGGGTCATTGCGTATGGTTCTAGGCAGCTAAAGGACCATGAAAGAAACTATCCGATGCATGACTTAGAGTTAGCAGCAGTTATATTTGCCTTGAAGATCTGGAGACATTACCTCTACGGTGAGATATTCGATATATTCACCGATCACAAGAGTCTCAAGTACCTATTCACTCAAAAGGACTTGAATATGAGGCAGCGACGATGGATGGAGTTCTTGAAGGACTACGATTTCTCGATTCAGTACCATCCGGGAAAGGCGAATGTCGTTGCTGATGCTCTTAGTAGGAGGTCTTCAGTACAGCTGTCACATCTTTTTAGCAGGATTTTGAGATGGAAGCTTTTGGAAGATATGACTTTGGGCAGCTCACGGTTCGATGTAAAAGGCTCGGGAGCATTGATGGCCACACTTGTATTATGCCCTACGCTCTTCGAGAATATCAGGAAGCTTCAGATGACCGATGATGAGCTGATGGCAATCAGACGAGATGTGGAGAATGGCAGTAAGAAGGATTTCTCTATTCGAGTAGATGGGACCTTGTTGTTTCACGACCGTGTATGCGTACCGTCGAGTACTAAGCTTCAGGACACCATTTTGGAAGAGGCTCACAAATCCATGTATGCCATACATCCTGGTAGCACCAAGATGTATCAGGACTTGATGAAGAGCTTCTGGTGGTGAGGTTTAAAACACGACGTCGCTGAGTACGTAGTGCCGTGCTTGGTTTGTCAATAGGTTAAGGTTGATCATCAGAATCCACAGGCCTATTGCAACCTTTACCTGTGCCTAAGTGGAAATGGGAAGCTATTTCAATGGATTTCATTCTGAGGTTGCCGAAAACACTGAGGAAGAACAATGCCATTTAGGTCATTATCGATCGGCTAACCAAGTCTGCACATTTCCTGCCCTACAATACTACGTATACAACCAGTAGACTCGCAGAGTTATACCTGAAGGAGATAGTTAGACTACATGGGATACCAGCTAGTATTGTGTCAAACAGAGACCCGTTGTTTACTTCACACTTTTGGGAGCGATTTCAGGAAGGAATGGGTTCTCGTCTTGACTTTAGTTTAGCGTTTCACCCACAGACGGACGGCCAGACTGAGCGAGTGAATAAGATCATAGAGGACATGCTGAGAGCTTGTATGTTGGATTTTTCACGGGTCATGGGACCAACACTTACCTCTGATTGAGTTCGCTTACAACAATAGCTTCCAAGCTAGCATCGGTATGGCTCCGTTTGAGGCTTTATATGGACGATGGTGCAGATCGCCGTTGAACTGGGAAGAAGTGGGTGAGAAGCTCATTATTGGACCTGAGATAGTCGAGCGTACGACCGATACGGTTCGGTTGATTCGCGAGCGACTACTAGTAGCCCAGAGTCGTCAGAAGAGCTACGCCGATCTCAAAAGGCGACACGTGGATTTTAAGGTAGCCTTGAATACATTAATGTGTATTTAATCACTTTATAAGTATTCCACGTCGAAGTTGCCGCTAATACTTGATTTTTCAGGTCGGCGAGAATGTTTTCGTTCAGATTTTGCCTACGAAGGGTGTTATGTGATTCGGGAAATGAGGGAAACTGAGTCCTCGGTACGTTGGGCCTTTTGAGATATTAGGCCGAGTCGGAGAGGTTGCATACCGCGTGGAGCTACCTCCGCAATTGTCAAGCATGCACAACATCTTCCATGTGTCGATGCTGCGTCGATACATACGTGACCCGACTCATGTACTTGATTACCAACCCATCGAGCTTCAGGATGGTTTGACGGTGATTGAGGACTCCGTTCAGATCTTGGACAGTAAGGAGCAGATCCTTCGCACTAAGAGGATTCCTTTAGTTCTCGTCCGATGGTGGAATCATACGCCGGAGGAAGCCACCTGGGAGCGAGAGGCTGAGCTCCAAGACCAATTTCCGAGCCTATTCACTTAATTTTTGAGAATTTGGGTGTTGACTGTATGATTGATTGAATTTTGATGTACTTACTTGTTTTATATATATCTGTAAATTTTGACGAGTAATTTTGGCAGTCCAAAGTATGTTAAATTTATGCCTGTTTCAACGCCCCTACTTTATGGAAAACTGGAAAAATTTTGCGAGTCCGACCACACCCGGACTTGTAAATTCCAAATGACTATGTGAAATAATTCAGAAAATTTTTAGGCTTGTTATTTAAAATTTACATGCAAGATTCGGCTGTGATACTGCTGTCATAGTCAAATACGGTGATCGGCGTGAAATGGGCTCAATGGTGGTCCATTTGGACCCAAAGGAATACTTTAAAATGTCATTTGGACATTTTTTGAAGGCCACAGGTATAATGAAATTTGAGGGTCGATTTTGGATGTGCAGTCTTAGGCAGTTTAGGCCAAAATATGGCCTGAGAAATTTCTGAAGTAATCGAGGGTCGATTTGAAATTCGACCCACGAATTTGAAATCGAGGGTCGATTTTATCGTTTTAAGTGGGGCTCAGTTTTCGGGTTCTGTCATTTCGTGCATTTTCCAACACAGTAAAGGCTTAGGGTTTTCGAGGGTTTTGGGAGTTTTGGGGCTGTTCTTGATATTCTTGGCTGGATTCAAGGGGATTTCACTCTGATTGCACAAGGGGCTCGAATTTCTTGTATTGGAACTAGATTGGGGCTTTGCTCAAGGTATAAACCCTCTATTTTGTGGATTACAGTTCCTATTTCTGCAATTTTGTTCTCTCTTGTTTTCTTTAATATGGGACCTAAAAAGCAAGCTCCCATTCGAAATCCAACCTCTAAATGACCGGCTTCAAAGGCTGCGTCGTCAAGCCGATCTAAACAGCCAGCCCCACAGCCCAAATAGCCACTTTCTCAGTCGGCTCCACCACCCCCACAACCAATTCCACCACCTGTGTCCCCTCCAATCCGGGAGCAACCCAATGAATTTTGGGGCATAAAGGTCTTCGCCACTGAGTATGTATTTCACCCTGAGTTGTTTGATCAACAAACAACTACTCAGTCGGCGGCGGAATATTTAGAAAAAGTCCAATTGACTTCACTTTGTACAGCCTTTAGTGACCATTTTTACCCTTGTTTGGTGCGCCTATTTTATCAACACATGCGCCGCGAGGACGGGAAGAAAATATATGCTTCGATTGACGGACGGGATTATACCTGTGACCTAGAGGACATTGTCGTGGCAAGGCGTTGCCCTATGGCACATTCTAAGACAATGGGATTGGGTCCTCCTTTCCCTAAACCTGTCCTTTTTCACAACGTTATTACCCAAATGACCCAGGGTCATCATGGGTCGGGTAAATCTATTGTCCGTACACACATGCCCGACTCTATGTAGCTTTTGGACAAAATATTCAAGACAACCCTTTACCCGTTTGGTCACAAATTTGAGCGTGTCGGTCCCCTCCAGCAAATTCTCTTTGCCGCTTACAAGGAGCGTTGGTTTAGCGCCCCTGAAATTATTTTGAAAGGCATTATTAAGGCTTAGGAGAAAATGAGGAAGCAAGTGAAGAAACCGAAAAAGGGCATTCCCTATGCTTGTTTGATTTCCGTTATGATCGAGATTTATCGAGCGGGCCCCGCGTATGATATTCCCCCTACCGAACCGAAATCTACTGACGGTCTTAAAATGTATAACCTTGTCAATTGGGGTCAGACCTACAGTAGACTTGTTAAGACTCCCAAGGAAGTAGTAGTTCTTGATGAGAAAGCCGAGGATGAGGACTCGGACTCGACACATGTTGCCCCAGAGACTGCTGCTCTTGCACCCACTCAGCCCCCACAGAGCGACATACTCACGCTCTCAGAGTTTACGAGTCAGATGACTGCGGTGAGCCGACAGATCTAGGAGATCACATAGCATACCAGCTCCATGCGTCAGGTGTTGGACGTTCATGGCGGGGCTCTTACTTACTTGATGTAGCATGCGTTCCCCACCGATTATGCTACTTATATGGCCAACATCCGTGCCTCTGTTCATCGCCCTTCAACATTGGGCACCGGTTCTAGCATGCCTACTGAGGCCGGAGAGGATGGTTCAGGTGACGACGCTGATGATGGGGACGATGACCAGGATCAGGCTGGTCCAGCTACTGCGGGGGAGTTTTAGTGTTGCTTTGGGGGATGTGTTTTTTTGGATATTTTGGGGCATGTACTTATTATTTTATGCATGGATTATCTTAGGACCTGGTGGTCCTACTTTTGTTATCTTTTATATTCTTGTTTTAGCCTTTGGACCTGCTAGTTAATTTTGTTTTGTCTGGTATATTGTGCAATGGACCTTGTCATGTATATCTATCCATGGTTTTATCTTATTCTTGTGGATTTCGTTATATGGGTTTGCATTGTCAGTTTAATTTCTGCTTCCATATGGTGGGATCATCTTCTTCTTGTGGATTCTGTTTTTGCTTTCATATTGGTTGTTTTCATGAGTCACTGTGCTCCGGTCTTCCGGCACTAACACTTGGGGCGTAGGCATCCATGTACGGATGCAATCCACTACGGCCCTTCGGGTGCCACATGCAGTACATCCAGGTTACTACGGATCCCACCCCTTGACTTGCGTGCCCTGCCAGATTAGCGCACGGTGACCCATGTTTTCTTTTTTGTTTCGTTGTACGATATAAGTTGCATTACATTTTCGAGGACGAAAATTTCTAAGGAGGGGAGAATGTAATATCCCTGATATTTTTGGCATGTTTTTCGTTTACCTCGATAAGCGTATCCGAAAATTATTGAAGGATTTTTCTAAATTTTTGGAAAGCTAAGGTTATGATGGGAATAGTGACCAAAGGATTTTTGTTTTGGACTTGTGTAAGTCATATTTTCGTTGATATATACATTGAGTAATCTATGAGCGCTTAACACCGAAAATAATTTCAAGTTCAATGGATAGAATTTTAGGTAAAATATCTTGATATTTTGGTGAGGAGATTTTAGCTTATAAGAGAGGCTTGGAGGAGAAGTTTTACTTCTCTCCCTCTCGTTTTGATCTAGAATTTGAGCCCTTGCAACCTTGCTCCTTACCCTTGGTCTCACATCTTGTGTGATTGTAAATTCCTCTCCTCTTCTCTACCATTGATTAGAATTGTGTTTAAATTTTGATCGGTTTGAACCATTGAAAGAGAAAAGAGATGTGGAGAGTGATAAGTTCTGTGTGATATTGTTGGTTGCTGAGGCAGTGGCAACCTCATTATAATCATGGACTAATTAGGAAGCTCGGGTCTAATTAAACTTCGATGCTTGATTCCGGTGCGTGATTTTGGTCAACGGGAACAAGAGATTAAACGACAAGAGGTAGGCCTTTAAACCTCCTTGTGCCATTTGAATTCATATTCTATTTAGAGTAGTTTATGGTGTTTTTATTTTGGATAAGAAGGCTGTGGTTGAAGGAGAAAGAAAAGGTTCCGAAGATAAATTTTTAACAGCCACAGACCTGAAGGAATTCGAGGGTCGAATTTGGAATTCGACCATCGATTTGAAATTCGAGGGTCGAAATGTGATTTTTAAGGCCTAATGTAGTTTTTAAAATTCGAGGGTCGATTTCCAATTCGAGGGTCGAATTTGGAATTCGACCATCGAATTGAAAATCGAGGGTCGATTTTCTATTTTTCATGCCTAATGAAATTTTTGGAATTCGAGGGTCGAATTTGAATTCGACCATCGAATTCAAATTCGAGAGTCGATTTTTGTACTGTTTCTGTCCTTCAAAATTTGGGCAAAAAATTTTATAGGAAGACTTTTGGTTTGACTTTTGATCGTATATTAATACTGAGAGTGTTAATCTTTGTAGGTTTTGAATATTGGGAGTCATTGGTGAGGACTGCTTATGCTTGTTTTTGAACATTCTTTGTTGAGTTAGGGGAACCATACACTTCATTTGCATTCTATTATAAGTAGGAATTGTTTTTTACTGTTTTAATAAGAAGCATAATTTTTGGACCATTGTTTGAACACACCATGAATAAGAATCTGAAAATATAATACAAATAAAAAATTTGAAAACTTTGTTATGACTAAGAACTTTGTAATTTGAACCTCAGAACCTCAGTTAATTTTTGAATGAGAATTTCGAATCAGAACTCCGAAAAATCAGTATTATGTTATGAATAATAAGCTTTGATATAAGTTAGCATTTGCATTCGATTTGACATACATACGAACGATGCCCTAGATTCTATCAACCGTGTTGACGGTATTTATTTTGGTGCAAGTTTCCCTCATAGCGTAGGGGCTTGTTGCACTTCAGAAAATGGGTTCATGAATGACGATGGTCAGTAGGATTTCTCATCGGTCACGTAATCCGCTCTCATGCTATAGGAAATTTGGGAGATAAAATTAAGTTATAATTTTAAGACAAGAAGCATGCTAATTCTGAAGATTTTGAAAACATCAGATGAATATTCTAGTTTTGACTCATGATTAGAACTGGAGATTTAGTTTGCAAAGCATCTTTTGAAAATCATATTTGAACCGATTTCTGTCTTTTGAAAACCTTTACTTATAATGAAATGCAAATAGATCTGTTTCCTCTATTAGGCTTTGTTGTTAGCTCACCCTTGACTATACGTCACAGGTGCTGAGATTGACCTAGGGTCAGAGGATCTGGAGGACTCCGATTACATTCCTGAGGAGGAGTTGGATACACCTACTGAGGAGTTTTTCCCTTGATCCTAGATAATTTTCTTTGGTACTTTTGTTATAATATTCTTTGAATATTGGGCCTTAGGCCATTGTTTTGTCATTTTGATATCACACGAGGAACCATTATTGTGAACCACTATTTTAGGTGTTGGATTGGGCATCACCGGTGGTTCTTCCTGGTTCCTCAGAGTGATATATTTTTGTAGTTAAAAGCTTTTGTTTTTTATTATTCTATGCTTTGCCTCTGTCTTTAGATCATTGTTATGTTGCCGACTTCTGTTTGTTATGGCTTATTGAGAAATCAATAAGTTGATGAACCGGCCTTTCCTATACCTTAGGGATTGGAAAAGTCGGGTCGTCACATTTTCCATCTCATTCAACCACTTCTCGGCCTCAAGTGGATCGACTTGTCCCGAAAACCTTGGAGGATGCATCTTTCTAAACTCCGTAAATCCTGAAGGTTGGTTTCTGGCTGCAAGTAACTCTGCTTGCTGGGCCATTGAGGCTGTCTGTTGAGTCATTGAAGCTGTCTGTTGAGCTATATTGCTAGCCAAGGCTTCCAACACCTGTTTATTACTACCACTATCATTCCCACATGACGTACCCTCGCCTTCAGGAACATCCATCATGCGGACCGTTCGCGGTCTACCTCTACCTCCTCTGACACGTGGAGCCATACTGATCAGCCATGATGAAACAAAATTTTATTAAAAGTGATTGTGAAGATCCAAAGCCTTAATCTTAATCGAAGAAAATCTAAGCTTCTCTATGCGTCCTACGTTTTGTCAAAACTTAAAGTCATATCCGCAGGTCTCCCATAAAACCTAAAGTTGAAGCTCTGACATTAACTGCAAGACATGGTGTCACAGAGGACCTGTCCATATGGTGTTCTTCAGGATCTAATACCATATCTCTGATTTCCCAGAAGACCTAATGTCTAGGCTCTGATATTAACTGTGACAAAGCCACAGTTGTGTCTCCTATGCCCTGACAGAATTTACTGCCATAGCTTTGGGTCCCACCAAGACCTAATACCTAAGATCTGATACCAACTGTGACAGCCCAAATTTTCCCAACTTACTTTTCCATAAGAGTTTTTTTTTTCCAACCTTAAACCAATTAAATATGGGAAAACTCGGACCGCCAGATCGTAGAACACAATCTGATATAGAATGTACTTGGTATAAACACACCTGAGCAGAATCAAAATAGGTACATATGGCAGAACAAAAATATAAAACTCCATTCTATATCGAGAACACGAAATCCAGAGGAAACAAGTTAAACCACCGATGATGACTAACCATCACCTAAACAGTGGTGTACAAATACGTACAAAACTCAAGTCTCAGAAGTCACTGTGCCAAACCAAGTGAGCTTCTCCCTCCAGTAGACAACTCTGATTCTCCTCAAGTTCAAGGTCCCGATGAAAGGCTACACTTGTGACGTATAGTCTGGGGTGAGCTACATCTAACCTCAGTAGAAGAACATCAATAGCAGTTACATCTTACTAATGACAGAGTTCAAAGCAGAAGCAAGTCAGATATTAAAAGATGAATTTAACAAATTTAATAGATCAGACGTTTGATAGCAGAATAAAAGTAATAACAAGGCAGATATTCGATAACAGAGACAAAAGCTTGTAATTCTTATTCACTGTGCTCAAATTCCAGATTTTCGTGTTCACTTCACTCATTGCATTCACATCACTCACTATGCTCACTTCACTCATTGTGTTCACTTCACTCATTACGATCACATCACTCACTATGCTCGCTTCACTCATTGTGTTCACTTCACTCATTGCGTTCACATCACTCACTATTCTCACTTCACTCACTCTGTTCACTTCGTCCACTGTGTTCACTTCGTCCACTGTGTTCACTTTGTTCACTTTGTTCACTACGTTCACTTCACTCACTATGTTCACATGTTCACTATGTTCACTTCACTCACTATGTTCACTTCGTTCACTTCTCTTATGTATGCTATGCAATGCATACAAATCGCCCCCATACGGGCCCACTATATATGCTATGCAATGCGTATAGATCGCCCCCGTACAAGCCCACTATGTATGCTATGCACTGTACACTGTGCATAGATAACCGCCGTATCGGTCCACTTGCCAATGTCTACTCACAGTCAAATTTTAGATATGCTCTCACTATTCACATTTACTCTCAGATACAGGGTTCAAGGTTCATACTTAACAATTCAACACTAAGTCTATCTGGTTTCCAAGGTTCAGAGTTCAATTATACATATTCTAAATTTCACCTCAACTAATAATTCGCCTTTCAATCATTAATCAAATTCCAAAACCTTTCTTCAATTTCATCACATCAAATTCAATCCTAGTTACAGTTAGATAACATTTACCCAAAAATCTAGAGATTCAACTTCCTATAGTGTCTATTCAATTTGTCGAAACAGAGTCCCATATTCATTCTAATTCAAAGTTCATATGCAAGTTAAACAAAATGGATCAGAACAAAATAAAACGAATAAGATTAAAGCATACTGAATAAAACGAATCGGATTCAAAAGTTGAAAACAGAACAGTCAGCTCATATGCGGAAATAGAACAATCAAAACATTCGCGGAAACATGACAGAAACAAAACATATCAGAACATATGTAGGAACATGATGGAAATAAAATATGTTAAAGGAAACAAAGCATCAGATCGAAAATCAATGAAACCATGAATTAATTTATAAAATATAAATTTCGTTGAGTTTCTCCTACCTTAACAAATCTTTCTAAGCAAATCCAACGCCGTTCTAAAGCGATCCAGAAGTTCTTATCCACAGCCTCCACTCTTAGTCTACATCACACATATGATGATGTATTAAAAATTAATCCCAATTATTAATAATGTTGACGTATTTAAGTGTTTTCTCAAAACCAAGGCGAAAATGGGTAATTTCGTGTTGACTCAAAACTTGACCCAACATCCCACTTCATTTTGACCATCAAAGCATTTGATTCAAGATTTAGTTAATTCATAAAAGAGTTAGATCATATCGTATTCTTTCCAATGCATCAAGAATCGCATCAATCAGAGTTCAGGACAAAGAGTTATGGCCAAAATACCGAAGCTATATCGATACTTCAATCAAAACGTACTAACTTAAAACTTGGCCTAACTTTCAGCTCAATTGTGATCATCAAAACAATTTATCCACTAGTTAGTTAATTTATAAAAGTTGTAGATTTAGTTGTCCTCTTTCCAATTCCGCAAGAATCGTGTCAATCGGAGTTCGGAGTAAAAAGTTATGGCCAAAATACTAAAGCCGTATCGGCACAGTCAATTTGATCGATCAAACCATCATATTGACAGATCAATTCCACATTGATTGATCAATTTCACCCTTGATCGATCAACCCATCACATTGATTGATCAATCTTCAAATTGATCGATCAATGCTGTCGGGAATGAACTTCCAACAAATAAACTTTTTATTTTTATAAATACATATATAATTTGATCGATCAACCACCTAATTTGATCGATCAATACCAAATTTGATCAATCAATTACCTGATTTGATCGATCAAAACCATCAGAAATGCACAACCATAAGGCTTTGTCATTTTAATCTATTTTCTTCCAAATCTTCTACGATCTTCATCAAATCACACACACATACACACTAAACTAAAACAATGATTTATTCTATAATCTAAACCATTAAAATAAAAAAAAACTAACCTTTCTTCGATCGATTCCGTGATTTAGTAGAAATGTTGCTGAACGAGGGTTTTAAAGCGAAACCTTCTAATTTCTATGGCGAATCCACAGAGATTGATCACAATGAACTCAAGATGACGTTGCTCATCCTTACGCGTCGATCTTAACCTCTTCCAAACACGGGAAACGATTGTGAGATGATCATTCTTCTAAAAATAGGGTTTCTAAGGAAAGAGGGTTTGAATGGCTTAAAGTTCTCCGCATCTCTAACGGTTGGAATTCACCAAAGGTAGACACTCAAGCGATGCCGGCGTCATGTGCTTTGCAAAGGTTGCCTAGATTGCGGCACGATTGCAATCTCACGGTCAAAAATCTCACAAGGCTTGAAGACGATGAGCTTCCAAAAGTGGGGCTCGGTTCTCTTTCTCTCTTCAAATTTCCAAATGGCTAAACTTAGCCATTAAGCAACCCATTCTCTCTCTTATACCCTAAAATCCAACCAAAATATCTAGATATTTTTACACCAATTTCTATCCACTTACCTTAGACTTGGCTTCGGTGTTGAGCGGCACACAGTGCGTCAGTGCACGACATTCACACTAAAGGCCCAAATGCACATTTAAACTTTAATCCGTTTGCACAAAGTTATCTTCATATCATTTAATGATTTATTATTACATAAAAACCATGGAGACATCGATTTCCATGTCGGACACATACACGGGGTCAGTTGAGTTTGGGCTCGAATTTTTTTCGGGTCATTACAATTATTGACATACCATAACTAGATTCATGAAACTTTTAAAATTTAGAAGAATTAAAAAAAATATCGTTGAAGCAAAAGTAGGCAGTCATACCTGCTTTTCATCTTATTTATTGGTAGTAACTACTTCCCACAAGTTTGGTCCCATATCATAACCAACTGAAATTCACAGATTATTAGGTGCACTGGCACAGGAAAAAATTTCAAATGCAAAGTTAGGGGAAAATGCTGCAAAAAATCAACTTTAAAATGAAAATGAAAAAAAAAACAAAAATTGCTGCTAAAAATTCAATTAGTAGAATAGAAATTAAAGAAAAAAAAATAGAAAAAATGTCACAAAAATTTAATTTTTTTCCAACAAATATTAGATTTTTTGGTTGTTGAAAGTGCTAAAAAAGAAATTTTGGCATTCGGATCACCATCTTTCACAGAGCCATTGGTAATTTTGGAAGTTAAGCAAAATGAAAACCTTTTAAAAAAATAGTTTTATTTTCTGTATTTTTTCAAATTCTGCAGTGCAAACGAAGAAGAGTAGGTGGCAGAGAGAGAGAGAGTACCGCACTAGTTAGAACCCATTTAGGTATTTCCTCAAACTGTTGGAATGCAGGTCGTCTAGAGTTTCAAAGCCCAAACTCTGCATCAATACTTCTTGTTGCTCACTTCCATTTATACATTGCAGATGATTGAAATACGATGAAATCGGGGCTGAGATGAAGCGAAATCGACAGAAAACCCTAAATTAAAATCATGTCCGAATTGGGAAATTAAAATAAAAAAATTTCAGAGATCTATCATTTTAATATGTGATTTGACTCTGAAAATGCCTAAGTCTCCTTCGTTGCACTCGATTCCGTCATTACCGAACTAATCGAGTTCAAACTTGGGTGACAATTGGGAGAGATTTTGAATATTAGGTCTTTGGAATCACAGAGAGGTGGAGATTTCGATTTTGATGGGGGCTAGGGTTTCGAAGAAGGAGATGGGGGCTAGGGTTTCGAAGGAGACGGAGGCTAGGGTTTGGAAGAGAGAGAGAGAGAGAGAGGAGGAGGAGGAGGAAGCAGTTTCAGAATGGTAAAAAACAAAAACAAAGTGGTTTGGTTGGGCACGATATATTATAGCGTGGTATGGTGGCACTACAAAATGGGTTGGCTGTCGGGGGTTGGCCCAACTATTGCTAGCGGTGTTTATTAACTGCTCTGAACTACAGTCGGGAAAAAGGGGTTTCTTGGTAGTGTCGAGAGAAGCCACTTGCGAATTTATTCGACGCCCTAAAACTATCGGAGATCTAGCCGTTCATAAGAACCCTAGTCTTCTAGATCCGTGATAGGGAACTCACACTAAAGTAACGCTATTTTGGGCAGGAATTAAATCACCTAATTGAAATTTTAGAACTTTCCGTGATAATTTGTTATGAGAAATTATTATTTTTTAATTGATTAAATTAATTTTAATTCTAATCTCAGCCCTAACATTGCATTTAGTAAGTTCCCGCATCACAAGGCCTTCCATCTTCAGACCAATCCCACCAGGTATTTTACAAAGCGTCATCGACGACCAAATTTTGGAATCTTTGCCAACTTTTGTCTAACAGGGCATTTTTTGTGGCCGAAAACAGATGATCACTGAGGGAAGATGGCAAGAACTCATCAATAGAAGGATACCGATGATTACTCTGACACCGGGCCTAATGGTCGGCATACTCCGAAACCGAACAGATCGAGGAAGAAGCTTACTTAAAACTTAAAAGTGTTGATTTTAGCTAAGTGTAACTATCTCTAGGTGATGGGTCTTTGCAATTTCACTATCATTTTTGAACCCAGAAGACAACTCATTATCCCATGTGTCCACAGTCCATATTATTAGCATAGTATATGTACAAATATGAGGTTAAACCTTGCATTTAGCATCAAGTGACCCCTGTAAGTGAAGTAACTACAGATTTATATTCAAACATGCTATTTGTGAAGGAGATCAAAATTGGTAAAAAAACATAGTTTTTTCAGATCATCCATACCACATATATGGCGATCAGATCGTCCACTACTGTGGCTCAAAATCAAATCGATCAAACAATTATAACCGTTCAATCACAAATATGGAAAGCTCGTAAATACTGGCAATTATCCATGTTAAATAAAAAAGTGCATTAATGAGATGCTAATAAATTTTACAAATGTTTACATCTACTGTAAGTCTGTGACATCTTGTAACTTCTGTGCATATGTTCTATCTGAATAAGGTGAAGACAAGCAAAAATAAACACTATACCTCAAATTATTTGCCTTCATAGTACAGATCACCATGTGTCTGTAGCTATTAATTGATGGTACGCATCATGGAGGACCTGGAAAAGAGGAATCAGTTCATGGGTGAGAAAGATAATCAAAACACGACATCATTTGCCTAAATTATAATTCTAGCTATTAATTGATGAAATTATAACATATTGTTAGGACACCATGAAATACGTAATAACTCGGGGTTAGAAAACTTCCAGACATAACACCTAAGTCAGTAGGTAATAACACCGTGACTAATGATGTCTTTGCCATGAGTCAAATTGTTCTAACATAGAAATTGTTTACTAAATAATTATTGTCCTCCATTGATTGCATTGATCAGGTAAGGAGAGATATACCTAAAACCTGTAATGTGCATATATTGCAGAGACTGAAGAACAAGCTGAGCTGATAATTAAGTTTGAGCGTAATTTGAGATTACTTTTTGAGATGTGTGACACATGAATGAAAAATTGACTTTCTGATGGTGTTGTTTCATTATTAAAAATAGTGAAAGCTTTTCATCATGAGTGCAAACAGTAATTGGTAGGTGCTGATACAACAATCCTTTACTACATTAAAAGCGGCTTTTTATAGCTGCTCCCCATCTTTTAATCAAATAATTCCAATTTAATTTTAATTAAATTAAAATAATTTTTAAGTATGCTTAACTCTTTGTTTCACTTCTCTTTTATAGCAACTCCCCATCTTTGATGGTTTAACCATTTGTTTCACTTCTCTTTTACAGCTTCTCTTTTTTTCACTTTTGGCATGAGCCTAACTCAACACTACAGAAACCATACTCCTTTCATGCATTTGATCAGACAAGTTGCCTACACTAATAACACAGCCGATCCCAAAATCTGACCATATTGTTTTTTGCTTGAGGCAGGGGCTAAATCAGTTCATTAACATCAGAGGCCCCTTAAAAATACCATCAAAATGGGACCATACCACGTCATAAGACTAGTATAAATCGGACCATGTAGCACAAACTCAACACTCACTACGTCAAAAACCTTAAAAAAAAAAGAAAAATAAGACTGTTTTTTTTTGTCTTAAAATAAGACTAAATTTAACCGTCTTAAATTTAGTAATAGGACGGTCTATTGCTAACGATGATGTGAAAATTAAGGACGGTATATAAGACCTTATAAGCCGTCTTATTATCACGATCGCTAGCTATACCCATCGAAATAAACACCCACTCACGCTATTATAAACTAACACCCAAATTGGTCTTTATATTAGCTTTTTCTCAACAAAAAAAAAAAACAAAAAAATAGGGTCCCTATATAGCTAGCCGCCTAGCTAATCTCCCTCTCTCTCATCCCGACTCTCCCTCTCCCTCTCCCTCTCCCTCTCCCTCTCTCTCATCTTTCTAAAAAAAAAACCCTATATTTCCGATCCAACCCGTCGACTTTCCTTTGACTCCCAGTGCTGCCGGCTTCGACTATCAACTTTGTTGCCTTTGATCGACGACCATTGTTGCGGGACTCGACTTCGATTGCTGCCGGCTTTGATTTCCACTGGTAATAATTTTTTTTATTAATTTATTTTTGTTCTAAAAATAGTTTATAGATCTGAAATAGATCTTTGGAAGGTAATATTTTTGTTGTTATTATTATTTATTTTTTTTCTAAAAACAGCTTATAGATCTGAAATAATCTTGATGGGTTTCTGTTGTTGAACAACTTATATTCTGATCAAACACGAGTTTTAAATTAAAAAAAAAAAATTGGGTTTAAAAGGTAGAAAAAAATAGGTTTAAAACGTGTTTTAAATTAAAAAAAAAAAATTGGGTTTAAAAGGTAGAAAAAAATAGGTTTAAAACGTGTTTTTTGTGTGTGGAATAAAAGGGCAATTTTCGTAAATTTTTTCTTTTGGAGTTTTTCCAATTCTTCAAAAAACGCATTTTTTAAGGAAAATTGGGTGTTTGGTCACTATAATATCCCCTCTTTAGATCAACTGTGAAAATAAATTTTCTCTATTTTCTGTTTTTAGAAATCCTTAAGGATGAACCCCAGGTAGCTCGTATGCCCCAAAGGCATAACGTGGCACCCAAAATGGCATTATGGACCAGCTTTGGCTTTTGAGATATAACCTTTTTTGATTATTTTCTAGCTGACTTGCTGTTTATGAGGGGAGGCCCAAAACTCATATTTCCAACTGACTCATATGTACAAATTTCTAAGGGTTAGGTTCAAGGGTTGGTGCAGATCCATTTACCAACTTCAAAACAGAAGTTCTAAATGGAACTTGAGATTAAATCTCCCCCCACAAAATACAAAACATTGAAGATCATTAACTGCTTTGAATCAGATGACAGAGATCATTTTTTGTCTCAATCTTTCGCACAATAGATCTTGAGATTTTATCTGTACCATCAGACAACTTGATTTTGATTCCATGTGGCACACATCTCTAAAAATTATTCGAGAATCAAGTTTAATGTATGCCATGATCATTGTCATTCTTTGGGATGTGTGACATGTAGAATTAAAATCTGATCGTCAGATGGGAGGTCATGATCTGGAGATCTGTTGTACCAAAGATTCAAATGAAAAATGATCTTCATCATCTGCTTCAAAATACTCAATAGTTTTGGACTAATTTTAGTGGGGAATATTAAGTGTTTCATGGGGAGGTTAGGAAGAGTGGGTAATGGTAGAGCATCCTTCTAGAACTTTGTTAGGAAGAGTGGGTAGCTTGTATTTTTTGACAGTTGTTGAAATAGGCCAGGTTTCTAACTACGTATAATAGAAAGGAGGCATGAAGGTGACAACATGTGAAAGCAAATATTCTAATTTTTTAAGGTAAGTAGGTAGCCCCCATTATTAGCACCTAAAACTTCTACAAAAGTTAGGCAAACAACCATCACTTAATGCATTTTCAGTTATAAATAAATCAAAGAATGTCAATGTATTTGATGGGTATCAAATTTCTAATATTATTCACCAACTTAATGCAATTTATCCCTTTCATATTATATATATATATATATATATATATATATATAAATTAAAGGGTCCATGCATTTTGGGTTGTAGAGGTCCAACTCTACATAGTACATGCTAGTGTAGAATGTGCAACATGCAACGTGATATCGAGTCTCCCTCTCTCTCTCTCTCTCTCTCTCTCACACACACACACACACACACACATATATATTAAATGGTCCATGCGTTTGAGTTGTAGAGTAGAGGTCCAACTCTACATACGAGTGTAGATAACATGCAACATGATTCTACATACATACATACATATACACATCTAGCATACATGATACATACATACATACAGTTATATACACTATCTGATCTACATTTACATGTAGCAAGAGTTGGTGTTAGGTGCACCAGTCATGATTCTACACACTCAACATATTTCATCAATTTATACATTTAGTGTAGACTTGTCCATCACTTAGATTGGATTCAGCCCAAAAATCATGCCCTTAAAGCAATTTCTAATGTTCGATCAAAAGCCTGAGGGCTCCTTCAAATGAAGGGCTAAACACCATGTAGGCAACAATTCATACAAAGGCAAAAAAGTTCTTAGATAGAATGGTTAGAAACATCCAGCAAGAATGACTTTTGATTAAAGCCTATCCAGCGGCGTAGCCACATAGAAGGGTGTGGGGGCTCAAGCCCTCATTTAACTCTAGACTTTCTATAAAGTATGTTTCCTATATAACCTTTGTTTGTGTATAAACTTACAGTCAGACTTGATCGGAGGTTGAGTCGATTCGGAAGGATTGAAGTGAATTAGCTCTATCTGACCCCATTTTTCGGTTTGGATTGGGCATATATCCTTCGCCTGTTGGGTTGGGTTGGCTCAGGTCAGGTACACCCAACGGTCAAGTTAGTTAGAAAGTACGAAGGGTTGGGCTGACCTAGATTTTAGCCTGACTTGACCCATTGATAGCACTAGCTTTAGGTGGTCAAACTAGAATGCTAATAATGGCGTTTGGGTCCTGTATTCAACACATGGCATCAATACACATTGTCCATATGTATAATAACTTGCCCAAAATTGCAATCTCTTTTATTTTTGATAGATAATCATGAGATTTAAACCCCTGAGCTCAACACTACACGCTTGAGAGCATCATCACTGGGGTAAAGATCAAGTTCTCAAAATTGCAGTAACTCACATTCTTTTATTTTTAAATAGCGAGTAATCTTCATGTGTTGACGTATTTCGAAATATAATTTATTATATTCTCTTTAACAATGGACTTATTTATTGTAGAAGATGTCTTGATACCCATACCTCCGAGCAAGGAGTGGATGGTATTTGGAAGGCATACACTAATACATAGAAGGAGTTAACTCATTCATTTTGTTTATAAAAGCCAATAGCGATAAATTAGGGACCGATGATTGGTATTGTTGTCCTTGTAAGAAGCGTAATGTAATGTTGCGAAAGGAAGGAAAACACTTGCCGTTATTAAAGAACATTTAATATGTGATGGCATATGGGAGCAGTATACGACATGGGTCCATCATGGAGAGAGCTTTCCCCAAAGGCATATAGTTTGAAGGGTCGACACCCATTAATAATTACAGTAATAATCAAGTCCCAGAAATTATGAATATGGTGAACAACACATTTGGTCATCTACCTGAAAATCAAGATGGGATCAGTGAGCATACATTCATGGATGAAGTGGTTGGAGATGTTGAAGATGATTTATCCGATAAAATTAATTTTCAGAAGTTGATGGAGGATGCAGTACAACCTTTATTTCTGTCATGTGAAAGCGAGAAAACTAAATTATCGATTTGTTGAGTTCTTTGAGCATGAAGCGAGACATCAATGGTCGATAATAGTTTCCGAATTGTTAAAGTTGATTAAAAGATTTTGCCCAAGAGAATACTTTGCCAGAGACAACATATATTGCTAAGAAAATGATCAAGTCCTTGCGTATGGAGTGTGAGATAATTCATGCATGTCGGAATGATTGTATACTTTACTGGAGAGAGCATGCGGAACGCAATGAATGTCCTACGTGTGGTGAAAGCAGGTGAAGCCGGTGTTTGACACAAAAGTGAATAGTAAACGGGTACCGTGGAAAAAATTAAGATATTTTCCATTAACTCCTAGGTTGAAAAGAATGTACAGTGTACCATGGATTGCAAAGGATATGACGTGGCATGCAAAAGCTGGATCAGTACCCAATGAAGCAACCATGCGCCATCCTGTGGATTCGTCATGTTGGAAACAAGTAGATAGTACATGGAGTGACTTTGCTGTCGAGGAACGTAATGTTAAATGCAGGACTTACACAGATGGATTCAATCCTTTCGGTAATAAGAATAACTCCTACAGTTGTTGGCCTGTCATGATTGTTCCGTATAATCTTCCACCCTCTTTATGCATGCGGAAAGAGTTTACGATGCTATCACTGTTGATTCCTGATAAAAACGGTCCTGGACATGACATTGACATCTACTTGCAACCGCTCATTAAAGAGTTGAATGATTTGTGGTCGACCGGAGCAGTTGTGTACGACTCTTACACTCAGAGTAAGTTCACTATGAGAGCTATTCTGTTATGGGCGATCCATGATTTTCCAGCATATGCTCATTTATCGGGATGGAGGACCGCTGAAAGATATGGTTGTCCTGTTTGTTGTGAAGGGACAGAATCAGTGTGGTTGACACATGGAAAGAAGTTTGCTTACATGGGGCACAGAAAATTTTTAAAGATGTCGGACCTCCGTAGGCATAAAAAATCACAATTTAATGGCAAGGAGGAACTTCGTTTATCTCCTCGGCGCTTGAGTGGTTCTGAACTACTATACAAATTACAAACTATCAAGACCAAGTTCGGAAAGGATCCAACAGGCCTGAAGAGAAAGAGGTGTCAAAATGATGATATCCCATGGTCAAAGAGGTCATGCTTTTTCGACTTGCCATATTGGGAGGTTTGTTATAATCTTTTTTTGACTTACATTTTATACTTTATTCTTCATATCCATGAATCTTACCTATTGAAATGTCCTTTGTGTGTACAGAAATTACCTATTCGCCACAACCTGGATGTGATGCACATCGAAAAAAATGTGTGAAACTCTCTTTGCAACAATTATGTACATAAAGGGTAAGACTAAGGATGGACTTGCAGCTCGTCAAGACTTAGAGTATATGGGATTCATTGGTCGTTGGAAGAAATTATGGCCTGAAGTTAGGAATGACAAGATCACTTGTCCTCAAGCTTCGTACACTCTTTCCCCAATAGAGAAAAAAATAGTTTGTGAGACTTTATATCATTTAAAGGTCCCTATCGGGTATAGCGGAAATTGGAAACATAATGTGAATTTAAAGGATAGGGAACTAAAAAATCTCAAGTCGCATGACTATCACATCCTCATGCAACAACTCCTACCTGTTTTACTGATGCATGCTTTTAAAAAGCCAGATCAAAAGGCACTGCGTGCCGCTATTCAAAATTTGTCAATTTTCTTCAATGTGTTATGTTCGAAGGTCATAAACCGTGTAGAACTAATGAAGATGAAAGAAAATATAGTCGAAACACTATGCGTATTTGAGATGTACTTTCCACCTTCTTTTTTTGTATCTATGATACATCTTGTTGTGCACTTGGTGGAGGAGGCTCAAATTTGTGGACCTGTCAGATATAGATGGATGTATCCTTTTGAAAGGTAAATAAAATATCCAGATATATGTTTATTTTTAGTTTGACTCATTTGATATTTATTCTAATTAACAACAAATGTATCAGGATGATGAAAACGTATAAACGATACGTAGTGAATCAAAGCGTATCGGAAGGATGTATCACAGAGTGTTACCTAATGGATGAAGCAATGACATACTCAATGAATTTCATACTCGACGGTAGTAACGGAAGCCATAAGCGAGGACGTTTGGATGATCAGAGTGAATGCGGCTATCCTATAGATAAAAAAGGAAAGCAATATTTTCTTGATAATGTAAAGTACCAACAAGCAAGGAAATGGGTATTGAGCAAGTTTGCAGGCAATGCCGAGTGGGAAAAGTAAGATTTCAATTAATTATGCAATTAGTTTGTGAGTTAGGTTAGTTCACGCTCACAATCATCAAAATTTTTATGTGCAGGAAGTACCAGTCATACCGACAAAGCCACATACCTGCTATTCAGGGTAGAAGTAATCTGCGTAGAGACATGGTTATGGAATACATTCCGTGGCTTAAGCAACAACTACAAATCAGAAGATTTTACCTTGAAAAGACTTGTTGATGGTCCAAAGTTTACAACAATTTCATATAATGCATATTTTGTAAATGGGTATGAATTTCATACAGCCGAGTCGGAAAAGAATATGACGACACAAAATAGCGGAGTCTCCTTGACAGCTTTAACTACACGTGTGTCAGGCCCTAGGGATACGAACCCCGTGGTTGAGGATGTCATGTACTACGGTGTCATCCAACAAATTTTAGAGTTGGATTACTATGACTTCAAAGAAACAGTATTTTATTGTGATTGGGTACGTGTTGATGATAGTATCAATGGATGTAAAGTTGACCCAAACACAAATTTGCGGATTGTTAATTTAGATAGATTACAGAGAAAGACAAAAGAAGAAGATGAACCATTTATCCTTGCTTCTCAGGCAACGCAAGTATTCTACTGCAAAGATCATACGAAGCCCGATGAGGAGAAATCGTATGTTGTCTTGGATGCTCCAAAAAGAATGAAACAGAATGTAGATGCTTATGAGGACCCATTAGTCTTGAAATAAGAATGAGCAATTCTCTCTCATAGAAGACGATGACATAGAAGATGTGCAAGGATGAATGTTTGATCAATATGGAAAGATTAATTTTTTTAAATAAAATAGTATTGTTTATCTTCATTGTTGACTTTGTTTCACATTTATCTTTATAAGTTTGAGTGACATACATCATTGAACTTGTTATTGATTGTTTGATCAGTGTGCAATGATTATTTTTTCCAAATTATAATTTAAAATGGTTATCTTCAATTGATTACTTGATTGTTATCTTTATTAATACTTTATATTTTAGATTCATATGACTATATTGTTTGGTGAAATTATATATGACAGTGATATATGGCCCCTATTGAGGTAAGTTTCAATAGTTCTGGCCCCACAGGGCCCAATGCCGCACAACTGGCCTCATGCATTGGTCGTATTATGAGGATATACATTTCTCCAACTGTAAAAAAATGGAAAGAAGTTCCCTTGGAGGTTAAAGAGAAGGTTTGGGATGTTGTCGCTGTGAGTATGTTTGAATCATTTATACCCCATTAATTTTTCAATTAAAGTAAATATTCAATTGCTACTAATTAAATTACTTTGTTCGCAGCTTGAATATATTATTCCGGAAGAGAGGAAGGAATGGTTTATGTCTAAGGTGGGCGACCTATGGAAAAAGTGGAAGAGCACCCTATACACCAACCACTATAAAAAATATAGTAATGACACAGAGAGAAAAGCTAATACGCCTCCGGGTGTTAGAGAGGAAGATTGGAACTTGCTTATCACTTACTTTTCCTCACCCGAATACCAATCAAAGAGTTTATCTGGTAGTCAGAGTAGGAAAAGGATGAAAAGTATTCACCGATCCGGCAGAAAGGGGCAGGCTAGAGTCGCCGAAGAATTGGTATGTGAATTGTTATTTATAATAATAATATTTCATTATTCACTAAATAATCCCTAATCTATGTTGTTGAACCTTTATGAGCAGAGGGAGAAAACTGGAAAGAGTCCTGATAGGACAACTTTATGGTTTACTTCCCATTCGGGAAAAGATGGCACTGCTTTGGACCCATATGTGGTAAGAATAATATCATTTGGTTATATCATCTAAATATATCTTCACTATTTTTCATTTATCTTGTAGATTGCAGTCAAGGCTTTACATACTTCAAATCCTGAAACTGCTAAGAAAGATTTAGACCATGACACTATTGCCACTGTAAGTTTTTTAACCTTCACTGAATCTCTAAATTGTTTTACTGAAAATTGTTCTATATACTAATAATTTCATTTATAGATACTTGGACCTGATTCAAGAGGTCAGGTGAAGGGAATGGGTTTTGGTGCCTCCAAGACTCGGGTCAAGTACACGACACCTTATATTAGCACGATACGAAAGCAACAGTCAACTCAGGAGACCTTGCAGTCCCAATATAGTAAGTTATCCGAGACTGTACTTCACCTGCAGGAGTGGATGAGGAACTCACAAGCCCCTCATTCTAATATTCAAACACCTTCCACCCCCCAGAGCATAGGTTCATCTTCACAGGTATTAATTTAATATTTATTCATATTATCCAATGAACTTTAATATTTGATTTTAATAATATTATTTATAGGTTCCCCCAACGGGTGCATCTACAACACAACAAGGTGGCCGTTGTAAATTGATATGGAGGCATGATATCGCCGCCGAGGGAAGACTATCAGCGACACATGCTGAGGAGGGTTTACATGACATCATTGTAGATACTGTCTTCTTTCCTGATGTGCAATTGCCAGAAGAAGAAGGAACCTTAGGAAATGCAGTGGGAAACATAATTCAGTGGCCCACCCATAAAACCCAATTTTATTAGATTCTTTCTGCTAGACATGCCCGTAGCATATTCTTTTACTTTATGTTACTTGTTGGACCTACTGAGACATCTTATAATTTCTTGAACTTTTATTTATGTTTTTGCTTAAATTAAGATAATGTTAGGTTATATTTATCTTAATTAACCCCTTTTTAACTCCGCCAATACAATGTCGTTTGTATTGCCGGTTCCAAGCCCGGAAAAAGGAGGAGGGAAAAGGGATTGTTTACCCACAATTCCTAATTTTATTATGAATATGACATAGGTAATTAGTCTGGACTCTAGAAACAAGGGTTCCAATTCTAATCTTAATTTTTGTTTTCATTGGACAGACCTTCTTAAGACAGTTGTAGTAGTGTAGTAGCTTTGATCATGATGTAAAAAGTGAGTTCTTATTTCTTCACTTACTATTTCACCTATAATATTTTATATTTTTATATTTTTAAGGGTAAGTTTAATTTCAGCTTCTCTCATTGCGATTATGAGTCTCATTGCAGTATTGTAGCAGTTTTTTAGGGTTGTAGATCAACATATCTTGATCTTACCCCCATTGGAAGACCCTCATCTTGATGTGCTTGAAGGAAACCATAGTTTGAAGGTAGATTTCTCACTATTCTGGAAAATTTATTGTTTGAGCAAATATTTGCTTGAAAAATCTTGTTTTTGGACATGTTTCTTGAGTTTTCTTTTGAAATTCATGGGTTTTGGAACTATATGATAGCTAATTTAGCTGTGAATTGTTGGCCCTAGTTATTTTCAGGTATCAATGGTATACCGGCCTTTGCTGTTGCAAACGGGAGGTGCCTCATCACCAATTGTGCAATAATTTATCGAGTAGCGACTACTTATCGCAATGCATCTCCATTTGGTCTAGCATTGGGATCACTTCAGGAAGGTATTAATAGTAATTAGTAACATACATAAATGTTCATCTCTACCGAATTGACTCAGCTTCTGCTTCCAATTACCTACTTTACTAAATGATCTGAATCTTCAAACTTCACTAAATGCTGAAAGAAATTACCAAATATGTCATTTTAGTTCCTGATCTTTGCTTGCAGCTCACTTACATTTAGGGAAATTCAAAATATTCTATGCAACCATTCTGAAACTTGCCAATAATTTTCTTGGTGTAGTTCCAAGGATTTTCCCATATTCTATCTTCTATCTTCTTCTTAATTCTTTGGTGGTTTAAGGTGTTTAGTTTAATTCTGTCCTTTGAATTATTGGTTGCTTTCATGGTTGTTGGAGCTCCTTTGAGAAGACCCTTTTTATCCAAAACCTCTTTCAAATCCTTTTATTCTTTGAAACCCTCCATTGGAATCAAAAGACACCATCATGGAATGTCGTTTGATACCCTAGGCTAGAGGGAAGTCAAGTTTTTTTTGAAGCATCAGTTAGGATTTGGATTATGATGTTCTCTGGGAGAAATACTCATTAGATTGGTGACAAATGTCACCCATCCATAGAGATTTCTAGAAGAGAGGTTAGAATGAAAGGAATTTTATAGTAAGGTTGGATTGAGAGGTAGACGTTTTTTTTTTGGGTAGAATTATAGTATAATGTCATTATAATCTATGAAGTTGCAACAGATCAAAGAAGGCATAACGAGATGCTCTGCCCAAGTGAAACAAAAGGAAACAATAAAAGTAAAAGAAGCATGATAAAGGAAAAGAAAAAAAAAATACAGGATGACTAACACACTGGCCAGAGAAACAAGAATCTCGGAAGCTGTAACCATCTAGCAGGACGAAGAAGCCAAGCACTACCACCCGATGCCCTCAGTGATGGCTTCCATAGTGAAGCAGCGAGTCTTGAAATTTCCACAAATAACTGCTAATTCTAGAGACTAAGCGGGACTGAAGACACACCACGACATATGCTAATCCCCGAACCACATCAAGTACGAATCTGAGATATGTCTCCCGGAATCCCATTACAAGAAAATGTGCTAAACTAATTCAAATTGAGAGGTAAAATTAATAATTCATGGAGTTCTAGGTTTTAAAGGGTTGGATATGTTTTAGGGTAATAATATGTTTTTCATCAGTTAAATTGGATTCTAAAGGTTTCTAAATGGATAATTGGGTTTGATCAAACAGCTTTCAATTGCAAGTTAAAACGATCTGTTGTGATTGGATGGTTTCCGATAATTGAAGGGGAAATTTGATTTATAATTTTTTATGGGGATTAAGGAAAGATTTTGGGAGCATTCAATCAATGGACAGTTTCAAAATTAATTTTGGTCAAATTTTCTAAGTACTCTTCCCTATTTATGAGGTTATAAATCATGCTTGAATATTAGATGGTTCCACGTTTATCTTATCCATGTCGGGCATGGATATTATCCATATCACCCGAAAGCAGCCAGATATTATCCCAGTACTTTGGATATAAAACTTTCTTACATTGGAATTTTGTAATCTTGAGGTGATTGGAAAGCTAACTAGATAACCTATCAAATTTTAAGTTTATAATGTCAAAACTCTTTAAATCCGATGAGATATAGTTCTCCAAACTTGGGTCAAATAATGGGGACTGACAAGAGTTAGTCAATGCCCAGAAGAAGTTTTAGTCTTAACTTCAAAATTTTATATCATAATTCATAAATTCCAATTCCTTTAGAAAGAGGACTCAAATACCTTTAAAGTGAGGAGTTTCACATTTTTAGCAAATTCTTAACCGGTGATATATCAATCTTAAAGCTAAGCCCAATTGGAATGCTTGAAAGACTGAAAGCTGTAAATATTCTTTAAAACCTTAAGTTTGACTATGAATAATTGATTGACTACAGCGCAATTCTACAAAGTTGTTTAATGAAAGCGTTCACTTAGATAGTTAATATTCAATTTGGCTGCTATATTAAATCAGTATGGTGGTGTACAATTTAACAATATTCTGAATGATATTTATCTTGGGATAATATTGCCTCGGATGATAATCATGTTCTTTTATTAATATTACAGCCTTTTATGAACAATGTAATATGTTGTTTTTAGACGTTTTGGGTTTTGGTAGGAATGCATTAAAGCATAGGAGTTATCATCTTTCATATTGATGTCCGACTGGTTGCTGTATCAAGTACTTATATTGGATTACTGGACTATTGCTGTATTATTTTACATGCTTGTTTTTGTTGATTGTTTATTGTTCTGCATTTTTCATAATTAATCACATATGATACCTATCATTATTTTGAGTTTATATTGTAAATAATGCTCCAAAAAATAATATTCATAGAAGTGGTTTACATGAGTCCTTATTTAAGTACCTATATTGAATTTATGGACTACTGCTTTATTGTTTGGACAGCTTGTTTTGTGTTGATCTTTTTCTTGTTCTCCATTTGTTATAATTAATGATATTGCATACCTATTATTTTTTGGTAATGTATAATATCATACTGTTTCTTTTGGAGTTCTATCATTTTAAAAATGTCTTGCACGGTATATCTATTTATCTTCTTGTTTTCATCATTGTTTTACACGTGTCCTGCTTATGGGATTTTGTGTGCATGAAGGTACACTGGGCTGGGTTTGACAAGTTAGAATGTGAGAAGGATGTTGTTCGGCGAGTTCTCTTATTGGGTTACAGGTCTGGGTTCCAGGTTTGGGATGTTGAAGAGGCAGATGATGTGCGTGAGATAATATCCCGACATGATGGTCCTGTTTCTTTTTTGCAAGTGCAACCGAAGCCATTAACATCAAAGAGGCTGGAAGATAAGTTTGCAGATCAACGTCCATTGCTGGTTATTGCTGGAGATGGAGCTCTTTCCGGAAATAGTAATATTCAAGATGGGGTTGGTTCTCCCTGCAATGGGAGTGTCACGAATTCCCATGAGCTGGGAAATGGGATTTTCATACCTTCAGTTGTTCGGTTTTATTCTTTGAGGTCCCATTCTTATGTGCATGTCCTGAAGTTCAGATCGGCTGTTTTCTCAGTAAGGTGCAGTCCTCGAATTGTTGCTATTTCTCAAGCAGCTCAGGTATGTGTACTTGTTAGTGTTCTCTGCTCATATTTATTGCACAATCAGAGCAGTTGATGAATGATTTATTTTGCAGATACATTGTTTTGATGCTGCAACGCTGGAGAGAGAATACACTATTCTCACTTACCCTATTGTTCCGGGGTGTCTTGGTTCCGGAGGTATTGGCTACGGGCCTCTTGCAGTGGGTACTACGTGGTTGGCTTATACTGGTAGTCCAGTTGTACTTTCAGATACTGGCCGTGTTAGTCCACAACATTTGATTCCAGCAACAACCTTTTCTACTTCTCCATCAAATGGAAGCCTTGTTGCACACTACGCAAAAGAGTCAAGCAAGCAACTTGCAGCTGGTATTGTAACTCTTGGGGATATGGGATATAAGAAGCTGTCAAGGTATTGCTCAGAGATTTTACCTGATTGCAATAATACTTTAAAAGCTGGAAATCCCAACTGGAAAGCAAATGGTACTACTAATGGACACTTGCCCGACGCTGAAAATGCTGGAACGGTATGCATTGTGCTATTGAGATTACTGTTTTAAATGTGACACTTGGACTTATGTCAACCACAGAATAATGGCCATTAGAGGAGAAGAATCGTCCGACCGGTGCACTCTAATATCTATCATTAAAAATAAGCACAACTGTCCATATTAGAGTACATAGATTAAATGTTTAAATATCTAATCAGAGTGTTCTTTTCTAGTGTAGCTCCCAATATGAGCAACCTTTTTTTATGATGTGGGTTACCCGACACTTCACTATCTGGCCTACAAATGGGACTGTTATGGCCTAATCTGTAAAAGGGGAAGTCATATTCCATTGTTGCTTTTAAAAAGATCAGAACCAGAGTTTCTCACCTTTCCTGATGCATATGTTACATATCATATATGAAAATGATTCCGCAATACTAACATGAATTCCGGTCTTAGAAGCATTCATTCCAACTGCATTTTGGGGCCAAAATACAAGTCAGACAAACAGTTTTGACTCATATTAGTGGCCATACAAACCAATAGATGGTGTCTATTTGCGAATAGAAAGGCATATATCATCCAAATAGGCAGGCCCTTCCTTCCCTTCTTTTTTTTTTTATTTAACACTTCTTGCTGTCATGCTTAGGCTGGAAAACTTCTTCTCAAACAAAGTCCAAGCAAATCTCCAAGCTTCTTCCAAGGTTCAGCAGTAACCCCTAGTCTTTAACCTAGTAAATTATCTAATAACAGTGTTTTGATTCTGTTTAATTTATGCTCATGTAATTTTTATGTCATCCACGCTGAATTTTTTTAATGGAACTCAAATAATCTCTATTGCCCAAAACAATCTAAGATTATTATTATTATTATTAATCTTATTCTTATTTATTTGTTTAATACTCAGATCGTTTCCTGCATTTATGATTTGCTGGAATTGAAGACCTTATATTTTCACCTGAAATAAAATGCAGGTTGGTCCTCTCCGATGTTGGCCTGGGGGTTTATGCTTATCTCGGTCAATTGGAGACATGGATGTTGGAGAATTTATAGTTCCAATACCGTATGTTAAACAAGTAAAGGTATAACTGTTTTTTATCTTTCAGCATTTATTTGGTATTTAGGATTCTTTCAATAGACAACTCTTTAACTCGCCAATTCCTATTGTATTTTAAATACTTATATCTAATTTAGGAAGCATCGAGGTCAAGGGGACTGAAAGATGACACAACCTGCATAGTTGTCGACATAATTCCACATGATCACGTTCTGGACTGCCTACTTCCTTACCCAAAAAACAAAATAAGCTTAGATCTATTATATTCATCAAGAGGTTCTGTGATGCTGCGAATAAACTGGCAAAAAAGCTATCAGCTGTTGGGAGTGGTTGAAGAACTATTTGAAGAAGGCTCGACAATGCTTGCAGAAAGGTTAGTATATTGTTCCAACTCTTGTCAACTGTATTCAGAATTTTATTTTTCAGAAATTGGATTCTTGATTTTTTGTTTGTCCATTTGGCCAATTGCATATTGATGTTAGTTAATTAGTGTGAAATGACTTATATATTGGGCATGATCAAATTCTTCAACAGCACTCCACCAAGGAACAGCCAGGGAAGTATTAGAGTTGCTATTAGGTGAATCACCAAAACAGTGAGCAGGTCAATCAACTGCTAAAAAAGTAAAAGAATGTAATCGCATTGATTTGCTGCCCATAAATATCTGTACATCTCCTGAGGGACCAGTTCGTCAGAGGGAGATGGACCCATGCATGTTGTGAGCATGTCTTAAGCATGCCTTCACCCATGTCTTAAACATGCATTAAACTGGCCTTAAACAAGCCTTAAGTATGCCTTAAACTGGCCTGCCAGCTGATATGTTCCTATCCCACATAAACAACTCAGGTCCAATGCAGATAAGCAGAGTCCTAAGAGCTGAGCCTGTCTTTAAACCTGAGCTGCCAACCAGCCAGCCTTGGTTGAAAGATTAACCTCGGGCTGCCTTCTACATTTTGATTTGTCATCATCTAATTTTGATTTTATCCTTTTAATTCTCTCTTCAATGAACTCAAAATCTTATGAAATTATACTTTTTCAATGCAGAGTGGCTAATGTGGCACCTGGAGGAAAAATAAAGAATTCATGTGGGTTCCTTCCTCTTCCAAAATCAAGCATTTCCGCAGGATTGTAGAGGTTGATCAAGACCATCAAGAGCTTCTCCCAAATGTTCGGTAAGTAGCCGATTGAGAAAATTTGATTTAAATATGACTCCATTATCATATTTATCGCTCTTATTTTTTTTTTTAAGTCCACGAATGAAACTTCTCAAATTTAATTAAAATTCCAAAAGACATCAGAGGCAAAAGCATAATTATCTATATTTTTGCGATTTTATATAAGTGGGCACTTTTTTCTTACAACACAATTCCACTTATATAATCCTTTTTTTCCTTAAAATTAACACAGTATTATATGATTTTTTTTTTTTTAGTGGGCAAGTTATACAAAGAAGAGAGGTTGGAGAGATGGAGATATAAGGCTTCTAACAGATGTGAAGCATTTAACAAACATAGGATGGGATGAGTCCACTACAACTAACATAATGAAGAATTGGGACGACTTCAAAGTTCTTGAATTGCTCTCTCTTCCTTCTATCTCTTTTCGGCAATTTGAGCTTGCCATGGTTGCACAAACAAATGCAATTTGAGTTTGCCATGATTCTATTAAGATTATTTAAGGAGATTTATGATGATGATGTTGTTGTTAATGTGTGTGTTTTATATGAACTTGTATAGCTTTCATTTTTAAGGACATTTATGATAATGATGTCTGTCTTTTATCAAAACCTCTACATCAGGAACGATTCTAGTGGGCATCTCCCCGTTTGTAATGACGGTATAAACATGACAAGGGCAATTTTTTAATTGCCACTATATATGTGTGTGTAGTAAATTTTTTTATTAAGTTCATTTGTACTTTTCCTTTGGTTAAGTAGGGTAAATTTTCATTGAATAAGCAGGGTAAATTTGTGGTTTTACTATGAAGTATTTTTTATGTCCATTTATAATTTTTTGATAAATGGGCAGGGTATTCTGTGGTACAGGCCCTTCCTAGAATTATAAATATTTTTTTTAATTACGATTATTAAAAAACGACTGTCTAAGGCCGTCTTATTTTCTTATTGTTTTCCAAAATTTAACAAATACGACAGTCCCCGACCATCCTATTTTAGCCGTCATTCAAATGAGACAGTTCACAAAGGACGATCCGATATAATAAATAAGACAGCGCATGACCGTCTCTAAATAAAGGACGGTTTGTTAGAGACAGTCATGAGCCATCTTATTAAATGGTTGGTGACCGTCTTCAATAGTTCATATAAGACGGCTACGGACCGTCGTATATTAGGACTGTCTAAAACAGTCATTTCGTACCGTCTTATTTATGAAATATAAGACGGTTGCGAACCGTCTTATATATTTAAGACGCCCAAAAAAAGAACGAACGTGAGGACGGTTTTAGGCCGTCTTATTTATTAAATAAGACGGCTTTGAACAGTCTTATATTGTCTATTTTGACGTAGTGACTAGGCTAACTAACGTCATCAGCAGGATTAATCAGTTCACCACAAATTAAATTAACCAAAACACATAAAAATCATAATTTTTTTAAAGAAACTAAATACCCATAAATTTATATATAAACCAAAAATTCTAATAAATTAAATTAACCAAACACAAACAAATAACCAGATCTGGTTTGCACGAGATTGATTAGAAATAAAAAGGGATAAAAAACATCTAGATCTGGTTTGCACGAGATTGGTTAGAAATAAAAAGGGATAAAAAACTTCATCTAGATCTGGTTTCATCTATATCAACAATATTTATATATAAAAAAAAGAGTAAATAAGAAGATCTATAGAACTAAGACCTCAAATATATCTTCTAGTTCTTCTCAACAAAATATCCCCCAATCTCCACCGATCTCTTTGTATTAATGTGCCGCAAATCTTCTATTTCACCTCCATTTTTCTTATTGATCATCAAACCAGTAATTAGGGTTCCATCTGCAAAACCATGAATATGTTGCTTGAGGAAGAAGAAGGCCATGGAGTTAAGAAAGTAGAAGACGATGGAGCTAAAGAAAGTAAATAATTTGAGCTTACCTTATGAAATAGGGATCTTGTTATGCAAAAACCCCTTACAAGGTGTTTGCACTTCCAATCACGTTGATTGCTTTCACGTGCGAAGAAGACAACCAATAAACCAAATAACCAATATCATAAGAAAGTAGATCATACCACAAACAAGAACAAGATTTACGTGATTCGGCTTAAGCCTACGTCCACAGGCAGTCAAACAAAGTGTTTCTACTATCGCGAAGAAGATGTACAAAGGCTACAAACAATGGAGATTGAATTCTCCAATCTTACCCAACAAAGGAGAACCACAAATACCGGTGCGCAAAAAAAAAAGACTCACATGCAAAACTAAATCCCAAGTTCTCTCTCTTACCAAAACAAAACCCAGATTCTCTCTCTAACTCACATGCACCAAAGGGGATCTCACTTCCAAAAACCCAAAAATCCCACTCGTCCAAAAGGATTTCTCACCTATTTATTCTTACCTAGCTTCCTATTTAGACTAGGACTCCTTTTTTATAACAAGTTTTTCTCTCACACTAAATAACCCAAAGAGAACCCACGTTCCAAACTCTCCCACTTTCCAGTTTTGGTTTGGACTCTTATTCTCTATCTTTTAGATCTTATTTAATAGGATTCTATTTTTATCCAAACCAAAAATAAGAAGGGTCAAACTAAAACAGCTTGGGTTAACTTGTTTAAAGCTAAACCGAGTTGATACCCAACAATCTCCACCTTGGCGAGATTTGCAAACCAACAATAATTCTCCACCTTGACATGAAATCTCATGCCATTCAAAGAAATCAAGCATCTTCAATTTCAACTTCAAAACTGCCTTTAAACGTGCCCACCGACTCCAATGCACCCCGGAAATGCCAAACTATCAGTGTACTCGAAAGTGTCAACCTGCCAATGCACCTGAATGTGCCAAACTATCAATGCACCTGAAGTGTCAAACTGCCAACGCACCCAAAAGTGCTCAAATTGCCAATGCACCCAAAGTGCCAAACTGCCAATGCAACTAAATGTGTAAAACTGCCAATGCACCTGAAGTGCCAAACTGTCAATGCACCCGAAAGTGCCCAAATTGCCAATGCACCTGAATGCCAAACTGCCAATGCACCAAAAGTGTCAAACTATCAACACACTCAAAAGTGCCCAAATTGCCAACACACATGAAGTGCCAAACTGCCAACGCTCAAATTGCCAGTGCACCTGAAGTGTCAAACTGCCAATGCACTCGAAAGCGCTCAAATTGCTAATGCACCTGAAAGTGTCAAATGTCCGCATAGGCTCCACCGCACCCGAAAGTGGCCAACTGCAAATGTTTGCAGGATTATTTACAGTACCAATCTTCATATTAACAATGGTGGCTACTCCACCTAGCACAATACTTCTTTGCAATTAGCACTACGTGAAAATGAAGAAAAAATAACAGCCGATGACTGTAATTTTTAAAATTAACGACAGTTTTTAATCGCCGAGTGGGCTGTCATAAAAAATGTTGTAGTAGTTATTGATGACGCATTGTAGTGTCGTTTATTTTCTCAAACAACGACAGTCATCAACTGTCGACCAATAATGATTGTTTTAAGCAATCGTATTAAATATCTTTTTACAGAAAAAAATATGGCATCTTTATTTTTAAACGATGTATTATGATAGTTGTTTTCGCGTTCAAACAACGACAACTTTCGAAAGCAGGGAAAAAGGACAGTTTGGAGTAGTTGTTTTAATATTTTATTTTAAAAAATAATAATTTAATTTCACGATACGACGATTATATACATCGTTTATTGAAATTTTCATCTGAAAAAAAAAATTAAACTAATAATAATCCAGATTCACAAATTCTCCGTAACAAAATTTACAACTTTAGATAAATATATGGAACATTCATCATTCTTACAACTTACAATTTTCACATAATTCATAAAAACATAAAATCAAAAAAATCAAAAAACTTCTAACTGTATCCGGATACAAAGAAAACTCTGATTTGGGGTCTGCTTGACTTTCAAATGCTTCAAGAGAAATCTCTTCATCTATTGGAAAAGTTGAAGGCATGGTCTGCAAATAAAAAAGTACATATTAAGCTCATACAAGTTTTCAATAGATAATTCTTGTAAAAGGGTAAGATTATGACCTCATCCTGAGACTTATAATCCTTTGATCCAAAAGGGGATATTTTTCTTGGCGTCTCCATGAACAATTGAACTCCTAATGGGCATACACGTTAGGCAAAATTTCATCTAACAGCTGCTTCCTTGCAGCATATGAGTATGTTTGTAAAAGATGCATGAGTCAAAAAAACATGTTTTAATACTATAATGAACCATTTCTGGTTGGAAATGTACTGAGTTTTATATGATGTATAAGATATTTATAAGAGGGATTTACATCTGACATAGTTTCCAAGCTCTCCATAATCCAAAATGTAAGAAAAATATTACAGGGCAAAGACGTTTCTCACCTCTTTGGCCAAAAAAAGAAGCTAACAAGCACAAGAATTAGGGATATATTTTTACCTCTGCAATCATTGGAATCACATCATTGAGCTTGCCCACTGATCAACCAACACGCTGCATTTTAAAAAACCCAATCAGTGAATCCATTTGGCTTTGAATTGATTAAGATACTCAAACTGAGTGGTGAGGATTTGTGTTACGCAGCTAAGTGTTTGAATGGTTTATACTCAGGCCGAGTACTGAGGGCATGGAACCCATTAATGGAAAGCCCTGGTACCCTAACCGAGGTAGTAGTGTGATTGCTGACGACAATCCAAGTAGCTCAAGCTGTATCAGTCGAGACCATCCACGTTTTTTTTATTTTTGATCAGTAGAGACCATCCATGTTGATGGCTCACAGCCAACATTGATCAAGTAATAGATGATGCTGGCTGCTAATTGGAGCCTTCAAATGGATGGATAAAATCTGTTTTGTGGACCATCAACATGGTTGGAAGCCAATTTTGCAGGCAGCTTCTGTGACGTGATATGACTGGCTGCATACATAGTGGGGCCAAGCACTGCAACTTGTCACACTGTGCCACATCAGCTGCCTGCACTTTATCTCAACAGTGGTGATGGGGCCATCAATATTGTACACCTCAGGTGGCATGGTTTAAGAAATAAAAGATTCCTGATTTTCTGCCTTCAAACAAAATATGCACTAAATATTGGATGAATCTTTTCTACATGAAGTGTTTGGGAAATAGGGGATATTCATCTTATCTACATGAAGTGTTTGATGAAATTGTATGGTATGTGTATCAAAACTTTAGAACAATGCAAACAGAACTCAGAGGTATCTACTGTGATTTACTCTGGGAAAAAGTTGGTGAATCAATGCTTCAATAGAAAATAGTGGAAGAACCAGTTCCCAGAAAAATATTTATCTCTTCTTGAAGTCCTGGTTTGGAATTACTTATCTTTTTACATGTAAGCTGAGATAGAACCTGTGACCTCAAGATTGCATCATTAGTTTGCAGTTACTTTTTTCCATGCTAATTCTATTGAGCATGGCTTGAGTGCCACATGAAATAAGGAGGACGTGCATATATCATAACAAAAAATAAAAAAATAAAAATAGATCTCTGCCATCTGCTTTTTAGGACGGTGAAAAAAACTAGTTTGAACCGCCCACCTTCTAATGCTGAAAATAACATGGTAATCCAATTTTGAAATTTATTTTTTTGAAATATGATCTATGTACACCACCCTTGCTCCACGTAGCACCCAAACCATGTTTTGAATGCCACATGAATTAATAGGGAAGGTTTTTTACCCTTGAGAAGCTAACCAAGACTCATACAATGATATGCAGAGGTGTTGTGGAAATTTGGTAGATTCAGTCTGAACAAATCTATCTATAGATGTGACAGCCCGATTTTCCCCGATTCCACAAAAACCTGCACAATATTTTTTTTTCTTTCTTACATCATAAACTCAGGGAAAATTGGACCGTCAGGTCGCACATATCACGATCTGAATACAAAATTTACTTGGTATGCCAATAAAGGTAGAGTCAAAGTAAAATATAACAATAATAAAGGTTCTTCTATATATAAAGACTGAATAAAATGGGCCCACAAGAAAACCACCGGTGATGGCCGACCTTCACCTAAACAGTGGCTTCAATAATATACCTACAGAATAAATCTTAATACAGTAATAAATCCCTGGACATACCAAATTCATAATCTAAAATACCTCAAAACATCTATTATATAAACTCAAAACATACCTATGTCCAAACCTCACCTAAGGTAAAATTTCCTAAACGAGAGATCCTAAGCCTTTCTCCGCAGCTGGATCCTGATCTATACCTGTACTTGTGACGTATAGTCGAGGGATGAGCTACATCCTAGCTCAATAGGGAAACAACTGAATGAACATATAAGTTAATCTCTTACATATATTTCATGATATTTAGCAGCATGATGTATCAATGAATTAACTGAAAAATAATTTAAATGACTGAAAAGATGCACTGGATGCTACTGTTATTTTACATGTGTTCATTTGTTCTCAACTTGCTCATATAAGACAATGATTTAACCTAAAGACTTAAATCATAACTTAAATATTCCCCGATTTACTATAGCATCGGGCGCCCGATGGAATACCCTCTATCGTCGTCTAATTAGACCATTTTCATATCCTTTTTCATTCATTCAATACTACCCATATCTCTTTCTCATAAGCGACGGGGTTTAAGTCTCATACATATATCCTTGGGATGTGCAACTGATGTACAGATTGGCTGTCATACCGATCACAGATATTTTGTCGAGTCAGTCGTGGGTATCCTGCTATGTCGGTGGGGTATTCTCCAAACCTTAAATATCAAAAGTACACTACATATAGTTATTCATCATGTGATTATACTAATTATAATAAATTAGGCCTTATCAATTCTCTTTCACTTTTCTTTACATTATCCATACATCCCTGGGATGTGACTAGCTCAATGCATCACACAGATGCCCATGTAACATTCACATCCCCTGGGGACGTCACATGCTCATATTACACTTCATTTCCTTGCTTAGTATTCACACACACACACATAAACTTAAGATTCATATTTTCAATGCATAATTACTCTTTTCTGTATCACTACATATATGATCTTGCAATTAAAGTACATGTTTAAGGTGTTCCCTACCTCACGCATGAAGCCGTTCAAAGCGATACCACAGTCCTTATCAATGGCTTCCCACCCTTAATCTACATCACAAACACTCCATGATACATTAAAAATTAACTCTACTCACTAAAAATCTAGACTTATTTAAGTGTTTTTCTCAAAATCGAGGCAAAAATGGGCAAGTTCATGCCAATATAGAGTTTGATGCAACTTTTCCCCTAAATTTTAACCTTTAAAATGTTAGATTCATGAGTTGGTCAAAACATAACAGTTGTAGAGTTCGTTTTCCTCTTTCTAACGCTATAATAATTGCATCAATCAGAGTTTTGAGTAAAAAGTTACGACCAAAATACCGAAGTAGTATCGGCAAACACAATCAAAATCGATTAATTGAATTTCTAAAATCGATTAATCAAAATTCTAAAATTGATTAATCGACCTAAAATTGATTAATCAATTTTCCAAAAAAAAAAGTTTTTTCAGCCAATGGCAGTGCCCAGTCAATTAATCGATTTAAAATTGATTAATCGAACCCAAAAATTGATTAATCGAAATTTTATTCAATTAATCGGTTTCATGCTACAGTTATGAGATTTTCTTTCTGTCAAAAATCGATTAATCGATTTCCAAATTGATTAATTGATTTTGACAGAAAACCAGCCCTTTTCAGGCAGTTCATCTAGCTTAGTTTTCTCTCTAATTTTTCTCCTTTTATTTCTTTTAATCCAACATTTATACATTAAATTAAAGCTCAAATTTCACACATATCATCAATTAACAAAACCTTACCTCAATTCCAACGTATGAGTGATTCAAGGGCTTGGATCTAGAGCTAGGGTCCCTACCTTCAACTCCACGAGATCCCACGTGTGATTTCGACGGAATTTAAAACTTGTGTACGGTCTTCAATTTGCAATCCCACGCACAAATCTTTTGCATTTACTCTCAAGCATTTCCTCTTCTTTCTCTCTAACCTCTCTCTCTCCCTTCTTAAATTTTTAACCACCAACCAAAATCAAAGAGAAATAAGTTTCTCTTCGCTGTTATCCTATTTAACCCAATTCATGTTTTGGTGTAAAACACATACTTTTCCAATCCCTAAGGTATAGGAAAGGCCGGTTCATCAACTTATTGATTTCTCAATAAGCCGTAACAAACAGAAGCCGGCAACATAAGCAAAGATCTAAAGACAGAGGCAACATATAGTAATCTAAAAACAAAAGTTTCATATAACAAAAAGAATATATCACGGTGAGGAACCAAGAAGAACCACCGGTGATGGCCAATCCGATCACCTAAAATAGTGGTTCACAATAATGGTTCCTCGAGTGATATCAAAAGAACCAAAATAATAGCCTAGGGTTCAATATTCCAAAATAATATTCAGACAAAAATACCAAAAAATACAAGATCTAAGATCACGGAAAGAACTCCTCAGCTGGTATGTCCAAATCCTCCTCGGGAATATAATCGGAGTCCTCCGGATCCTCTAACCCAAGGTCAGTCTCAGTACCTGTGACGTATAGTCGAGGGTGAGCTAACAGCCAAGCTCAATAGATGAAACAGATCTATTTGCATTTCTTTATAAGTAAAGGTTTTCAAAAGACAGAATCGGATCAAATATGGTTTTTCAAATGATGCTTTCCAAAGTAAGTCTCTAGTACTAATCCTGAGTCAAAACTGATAATATACTCTAATGTGTTCGAAAATGTTCTGATTTAGCATGCTTCTTGTCTTAAATTTATAACTTAATTTTATCTTCCAAATTTCCTATAGCATGAGAGCGGACTACGTGACCGATGGGAAAACCCTACTGACCATCCTCGTTCATGAACCCATTTCGAAAGTGCAACAAGCCCCTACGCTATGAGGGAAACTTGCGCCAAAGTAAAACCGTCAACACGGTTGGTAAAATCTAGGGCATCGTCCGTATGAACCCTAAATCAAATGCAAATGCTAACACATATCGAGCTTGTTATTCATAACATATTTCTGATTTTTCAAAGTTCTGATTCGAAGTTCTGATTCAAAGCTTAACTGAGGTTCTGAGGTTCGAATTACAAAGATGCTTAGTTATAACAAGGTTTCCAAAATTTCAGATTGTATCATATATTCATAATTTTATTTATGGTGTGTGCAACAGAATTTCTAAAATTTACCCTTCTTAATTTAAATAGTCAAACAAGCTATACTTATAATTTAATGCAAATTAGAGACCAGGTTCCCCTACCTTAACAAGGGAGTTCCAAAAACATGTACAAGCAGTCCTCTCCAAGGACTCTCAATAGTCAAAACCTACATATATTAACACTCTCAGTGTTAATATAGAACCCAAAAATCAAACCAAAAGCTTGCAGAATAAAAATCCAACAAACTTTCAAAAGCCTGAAACAGGACAGAATTTGATGGTCAAATTCAATTTCGACCAACGAATTTCAAAACTTTCCTTCAGGCACACAAAAACATATTTCGACTGTCGATTTGAAAATCGACAGTCAAATTCCAAATTCGACAGTCGATTTTCAAATCGATAATCCTCGTGTTTGTGTCATATCCTTTCATGTCCGGATTTTTTTCTTCATTTCCAAACACAGCCCACAGATCTCCGTTAAACATACTACATACTATTCTAAGCAAAATAAAAATTTAAAGGACACAAGATAGTTTTAACAGCCTACCTCTTGTAGCTTAATTCATTGCTTCCGTTGCACCGATTCACGTCCGGAACAAATCTCCAAGCTCAAAGGTTTAGATCTTCAAATCAGTCCATCAAAAGGGGTGGCTACAGCCTCATCAATCAACAAGATCACACAGATTTTCTCACTCTCCACATCACTCTTCTCTTTCAATAATTCAAACTGATCAGAATTCAAGCACTAATCTAATCAATGGTTGAGATGGAGAGAGGAACTTTTAAGCTCTCAAGATCTAAAGATCAAAGGCAAGGCAAAACAAAAGTTGCTAATTCTAATTCAAACGAGAGGGAGAAGTGTAACTTCTCTTGCAATTCTCTTTCTTATAAGATAAAACAATTTCTAACAAAAATCTAGATATTTTTGTTTACAACTTATCCTCTAAATTTGCAAAATATTTCATGTTGAACACATACACCTATCCTATTGTGTAAGTTATCGTTTACTTGACTTGCACACCTCTCTAGGCTAATTCCTTTGATCATTAGTCGTATTATAGCCCTAGCTTATCAAAATAAAATATTTCACGATATTTTTCGGACACGCTTACCGAGGTACATGAAAAATACGTCAAAAAATATCAGGGATATTACACATACAGCCATAACAGGTGTATGTGACCTTATCATAAGATCCACACCACACACCTAGGTGTATTTTCACCTTAAACCTAATCTAATCTAAGTCATCAAGTTGACTTTCACTTGATCACATAAGTGATCAGGCGGGCACGCATCCCGAGGTACACTATTCAAAGTCGGACACGCATCTCGAGGTATACTCTTTAAAGTCAAACTTTTTAGGATGTTACAATAGAAGTACATAAAAAAGGACTTTTTGGCTAGATAAATATATCCAAGATGAACAAATCTATCTATATTCCTTTTTTACAGTAGAAATTTGGTAGATTCAGTCAAGGACAATCAGACTAGAGAGGCTAGAATGAGCTCATCCAAGATGTTTCTAATGATGCCGCCTACCAACAACCACAGGACTTTGAGTATGCAAGAGCATCACTATGAAAGCTGGACCTTAATGGCACTCACTTGATAGCCATCCTTAATGAGCCAAAACCACAATCTTCAAGCACCCCTTTCCATCATCCAAGCAAATCACATCAAATCACATCAAAAGGCATTCCAAAATTGAACCAATTTAGAAGTTAGTGGATATGAAGATTAAGCAGGTTGAATGCCTTACACTTGCAAAAGGGATGAAAATTATGAACATAGAAAACTTTGAAACCATTGATACAGACTCCTAATTATCTTGGAGTAAAGGAATACAAGGCAAATAAATATTAAATAACAATAGATATTCATCTTAGAGTTTAAGAATGCACTATAGTAACAAGTGAATCAGCCACCCCTTTATCTAAAGCATTTTTTCCAAATGATCAAAGAGGGATTCATCAACATCTCTGAAAGGATACAAAGCTAGCAATGCCATTGTTGCATCAATGATGCAATGGTTTATTGTGAGCTTCATCAACTAGTATTGACTAGAACATACTTGTTTCAGCATGGAGATAACAAGGTACACACATGAATGCTATCAATTAGAATGATACTAAATTGTAATCAGCAGGGCAACAACTATATATTATTTAATTGATCAAGCTGCTAAGATGAACCAAATTTTAGAATCAGGAGACTTAATTAGCTATATATGTAAACCATAAGAGAGAATGTACTATTGAACATCTGATGTTGTTGTGATTCTAAGCTCTACGTCGATCAGGTTGATTAAACCTCCTCTGCATCAATTTCACTAACTTGAGTTGCAAGTGTGACCCAGTTGCCTCCATTGGGCCCTGACGCTTTAAGGATGTTCAATAACAAAACCGATCTCACATTCACACTTTACCATTAGCAGAGAAAGACCTATATCACAAGATTTCTTTTCAAATCTAAAACTGAACCGAAGCCAACTTTTGATTCTAGTTTCGGTTTCAAAAAACTAAACAACAAACTAAACATAAAATTTGTATCAAGAACTAGCCAGATCCTTAGAAAAAACTTAACTTTCAATAAATGCTGATATTTTCATACTAAAGTAAGTGATATTGTAAGAGGAAAGTATGGTTAGCAGAGAATTTGTATTAAGAACTAGCCAGATCCTCGGAAAAAACTAAAATTCCAATAAATGCTGATATTTTCATACTAAAGTAAGTGATATTGCAAGAGGAAAGTACAATTGTAACACAAAAGCAAGCTTCTATTAGCTCTAAAAAAAGAAATGATCTTATCCATTGGTCACAAAGGGTGAAATTGAAGATGGTCCACAATATTCGGTTCTTCATAGAGGAAAGAGGAAAGAAAAAAAAGACATTTATGAACTAGAATCCAAAAAAGGTTAAAGAAGGAGAACCCACCTTCTTTTTCTTGTCATTCCTGAAAGTCATCTCTAAAATCTCTAGTTTTTTCTCACAAAAGAGAATGAGAAGATTTAAATCTCAAACCTAACAAGAAATCTAAGAAAAGGACAAAAAAACCCAATAATATAAACTTTTCAATATAGATATTGACATTTGAAGGAAGAAATGGAGAAGAAGAACTAGAAATATTGATGAATCAGAATCCAAAAACAGTAACAAAGACAAGAAACATACCTTATTTTTATTGTCATTCTCAAGTTTTTTGGATTTCAATTAAATGCAAATGCAGAACTATTGCCCAAATAGATCCCTATAATCAAAGCACAAATAGAAACAAAACCCATTCATTAAACCAAAAATAATCAATGAGGTTTTTGGAATTAACTTCTAAAAATGAAAAATGGGAGAAGAAAATCCATGAGACTAACAAACTAGACCCTCTCTTCTACTACACCAAGAGATTGAAAACAACCCATCAACCAGACCACCATTAAAAATCACAAAACATCACAATATATCTCGAGATACACGAAACCCATTAACCAAAAATAAAAAATAAAAGATGGAAGAAGAGGAAAAAAGGAAAAGAAAAGAAAATACTTGGGAGATTGGAGACCTAGAACTTGGTCCACTTCCTTAAAAACATCAAGATATGCAAGAATTTATACTAAAGATCCGTGGATAGTAGTTCTGTTTTCGCCGAAGGTCCTTTTGCTTTAACCAAAGGTTGTTCTTTCTATTGATTCTCTTTGGATTTGAGTTCCTTGAGGCGATTCTCGATCAATTTCTCGATCGACGAGAAATGATTTTTGAGATCCTTCCATTGAAGTGTGAACGAAACGAGGGAAGGAGTGGGATTGGAGATCTTTGAAGTTTCTTCTTTGCCGCAGTGGATTTTAGGGCTTTTGGAATTGATTTTGGGGAGGCCATTTGTGACAGCCTGTCTTTTACCTTTCTCGTAAATGGGAAAGGTCACGCTGTCGGATCACCTAACATAATTCTGTCATACAAGGGCATCGTGTATAAAATGTTACATATGCGGAAGCGAATTGAATTAACTCTGATACGTAGAAATATGGCAACAACTAATATTCATTCATTTATCTAAAGAAGTAAATTGAACAGGAATATAAACAGAAACTTATACATGAAGTAGTAAACTATCTTAAATCACACTGCTGTTTAGACATGTTTAATATTTAAAAACAAATCTCTCTCTCTCTCTCACCTCTCAAGGAAAGAAGTCCTCAGCAGAACCTTCCTCCTCGTCCTCTCCTCAGACTGGTAGGTAGGAAAAACCTTGTGCTCAGGGTCTTGAGCAATATCTACAGCTAAGATATAAAGTCGTAGGATTAGTTATCATTAAAGCTCAATAGAGAAATTTAAAGTGCTAAGTTATATGTTAAATTTCCAATTCACTTTTAAATGCCTAAACTATAAAATAAAACACATTATATCTTACCTTGTATCTATTCTAGCAACATTTAGCATTTATTCTAGTAGCATATAGTATAACAAGCAATAAATCATGCAAATATTATATCATGTTGATAGATTCATGCTGAACAAATATGAGAAATCATACTGACAAGGAATCATGTTAGACAATTACAGAAATCATACTAAAATAAGACATACAAAAAATAAGAAAATCAAGCTCATGAGTTAGCGGGATCACTTGTCAAGCTCTCGAGTTAGTGGGATCACTTGGACCGAGAAAATCCAGCTCCCGAGTTAGCGGGATCAATTTGACAAGATATCAAGCTCCCAAGTTAACGGGATCACTTGGACGAGAAATCAAACTCCCGAGTTAGCGAGATCACTTGGATGAGATATCAAGCTCCTGAGTTAGCGGGATCACTTGATTCAAGATGAAACAAAGACGTGTACATGACATCAAGGATAATAGGACATGAACAATACATGGTAACATATATGCGAGCACATCGTGAATAGATATTATATAGTAAAACTGATTTGAATAATTGAACTCACATGATCATATATAACTGCAATTATCATAATCATTGATATTCATGTATCCAAGGTGAATTAGCATCATAATTACGCAAATCATACATTAAGTCTATAGCTCTCAAAGATGATCTAACACCATCAGTCATAGTCAAACTTTGAAAACTAGTATGTGCATGCATTAATCATACGTCACATTTGAACGTACATCATTATTCATCAACATTCATTAAAACTGATCTAGTAACATTCTTACATAACCCACATATAGAACTGAACTATTTTGTCGTTGCATAATCGTATATCGAACTGAATTTCATAGCATGACCATATGTAATACTGATCTTATTACCATCATGCAAAACTAGCATATTCATTCATTAAAACCATCATGAGTTGAGTCATGCAAAAATAGTCATTTCAACTTACTCTATCATCTTTATCAATATTGACATGAGCATAGTTAAATAAAAATCCTAATTATCATATCATCAGTATACTATACATCAAGCATCATGAATAATTATACAAAAGCATACGTCTAAACTGATCTTCCCGTCATCATGTACTACTATACATCCAACTGAATTTAGCTTTTTCATGCCTAACCATTCATTGAACTGAAACTTTAATAAGCATATGGGATCATCCATCAAAACCAACTAAATGGGCGTTTCATCTAGCTGACATAGCTTAGTGAGGTAAAAATATTTCTGTTAACTAACTTTATCAAAATTGGTTCATCACTGAGCTGTACTTAGCACAATCTTTTGACAGGCTTTCGTATATCAGATCTGGATATCGGATTTGCACTAGTTATCGGATTTCTTTATCTTTACATAAACTACATTAGCATATATGGAACCATTCATCGTACTAGTTAGCACGAGTTATGAGATATCTCTACTTCTTTTATATTATCATGCTAATAAGAAGAAAATAAGACATGACGGAGAATAAGATACATCAGGTCTGTAAATCATCATGCACTCATGGAACTTGTGGATAATAACTACTGTACCAAATAAACTGAAAATCTTCGCCTTATACCAGATCGAATATATACATCAATCATCATCGTTCAATCTGACATGCACCTATGTAGGTATCTAGTGTACTAATATTATCCATATACATCACTTTCACTTTGGCATCACTGTCCAATCATGGACATCTAATCATGGATATCCTTTATGTAAAGACCCGTATTTTGAACCCGAGTTAGACTGACCCTGTGTGTGTATTCGGCTCGGCAACCGACGTCACCATTTGTTTTGGATTTTTATCTAGATGTGATTGTGCGGACAGATTTTAATTTAGAGCCCATTTGGACCCTCGTGCGAAAGTTGTGCACCGACCTCGGTGTAGCCGCTCAACACCGGACTTGAGTTTTAAAATTAGAAGTGTATAATACATAAGATGTGTGTGTGTATTTTACTTTGTGAGCAATCCTATTATAAGAAGGAATTGCATTCCCGTATTATACTAGGTTTTGTTAAGAGAGGATACTTACCCAACCGTGTGAAACTCCTTCTTCTCTCTTCTTCAATCATCGTAGATCGGTTTAGAAAACCTCCTTCTCTAGTACCCTCTTTGTTGAAAACACTTAAACCTTAGAAAGAACTTGAATCAACCTTGGATTCGTAGTTGGCTATTGGGAGAGGTTGAGATCATTGGGGGCGTGTTGGAGCTGTCTCTGTGAACTCGTGGGATCGATCGCGGCGCGAATCGTTGAGGAAACCCGTCGGTTTTTGTCATCGCTCGAGCAAGGTATCACCGAACTCCGATATTGCCTTAGTATTTTAGTCTTAACTTTTTATTCCGAACTCTTATTAAGACGATTCTTTTTGCGTTGGAAAGCTAATAGAAAAATCTACAACTTTCATGTTTTGACCAACTCATGAATCAATCATCTTGATGGTTAAAAAAATATGAGAATGTTACGTCAAATCGCTCGAGCGAGCTATTATCATCGCTCGAGCGAGGTATCACCGAACTCCGACATTACCTTAGTAATTTAGTCATAACTTTTTATTTCGAACTCCAATTAAGACGATTCTTTTTGCGTTGGAAAGCTGATAGAAAATTCTACAACTTTCATGTTTTACCAACTCATGAATCAATCGTCTTGATGGTAAAAAAAATATGAGAATGTTACGTCAAATCGCTCGAGCGAGCTATTATCATCGCTCGAGCGAGGTATCACCGAACTCCGGTATTGCCTTAGTATTTTAGTCATAACTTTTTATCGCGAACTCCGATTGAGACGATTCATTTTGCGTTGGAAAGGTAATATAAAAATATACAACTTTCATGTTTTGACCAACACATGAATCAATTGTCTTGGTAGCCAAAAAAATATGAGAATGTTACGTCAAATTCTAGGATTGGCGCAACTTGCCTGTTTTGACTTGTTTTTGAGGAAACGCTTAAATAGGTCTATATTATTAGTAATTAGAGTTTATCTTAATGCATGAACGTATATTGTGATGTAGATTGAGGGCGAGAGGCCATCAATAGGACCTTGCTTGACTTCGCATAACTCCGAGTTTTAGGTAGGAGAATCTCATCTTTACAGTATTTTATTTTAATTCGCATGGATATTTTGAATTAAAATCTTTGAACTTGCATATGCCATTGAAATCACATCTGTAAATTGAAATTGATATGAATGACTAAAAATCTAAATCTACCTGAATCCTGAAACCTGAATCTGCTTAAGCTCTGAAGATCTGAAATCAAGAACCTGAACTATGTATAAGAGACTTCCATCTGATTATATTAGTATCTGCATTTATTTTATGATTGACCTGAACGACCCCTCAAAAATTCCTGAACAACTTCCTGGCACAAGTTTCCCTCATTACGCAGGGGCTTGTTGCATCCTGAAAAAGGGTTCATGAATGACGATGGTAGGTAGGGGTTCCCATCGGCTATATTCCTGCTCTCGAGATATAGTTTACTCGGGAGGTATTTTAAGTTGAGGATTAAGTCATGAATTACTGAACTTTGCATATAGAAGTTAGAGAAACTAAGACATAAACATCAGATTCGTTTGAAACTGTTTTCACACATTTAGAAATAAATCTTACATATGATTTCCGCACCTAAATTCGCTTATTATCCGCTTATATGTTTGACAAGCTATATTCATATTTGTTTTGAAACCATGTTAGTTAAAGAAAATGTCGAGATGTCTTTCTTCATCGAGCTTTGTTGGTTAGCTCACTCCGACTATACGTCCATGTGTTCAGTGTATTGACGTGGCTATTCGAGTATCGTGAGTGATCCGACTACGTGCACGAGGAAGAGCTTGAGGTTCCTTCCGAGGAGTTTTTCCCAAAGATAGAACTTATCGATTTTCTTATTTGTGGTGAGAGTTAGACTTGAATTTGTGGGCCCATTTTAGTTGGATACCATAGTTTTATATTTGACGTTGATTTCTGTTATGAGCCATGTTTCGATGATGGTCGGCCATCATCGGTGCTTCTTTCCTTTTAATTGCTACCGCATTTATTTTAGCTATGGATATTTATTGCGCTTTACTCTGATATGTGCCCTGTTTGTCCGGCTTATCGTTTATTCGATAGGTTACGAACCGCCTTTCCTATACCGAGGGATTGGAAAAGTCGGTCGTCAGCTTGGTATCGAGCCATGGTTTTAGATTCTCTAAGGACCCATGAGAACTAACCGTGACCCGACCTTCAGATCGTAGTCATGTCGTTAGGTCCGTAATCACTAGTCTGCTTTTGTAATTGTCTTTACAATCAATGTTGACCGATGTTGTGGTGTTGCCAATGATGTATCAAGATGGCCCTCAAGATTTAGAGGCGCAGGCAGAGGTAGGACGGTTTTAGTATTTATTGGTCTCAGTGTCAGAGACGAGGCAAGAGGTGGATGTGAACTTTTTCCACGCCTATCTATTGCTCAAGCCGTACGAGGTCTTCTATCCCTAGGAGAGCTCGGAGTTTGAACAGCAATACGTAACTGAACGAAGTACCGCATCTATGGCTCAAGTGATCGTGATCGCCCAAAGAAGCGAGCTGATTCTGGCGACAACAACAACAATCATCGATTTTAATTCAGGAGGATGAGACCTCCAAATTTTTCCGACGGACCGACCCGATGGAAGTCAAGGTTGGTTGGATGAGATGGAAAAGATCTTCGAGGTGCTTCAGTGCACCGATGTCGAGAAGGTTAGATGGGCAACCTTCAAACTGGATGGACAGGCTGGACCATGGTGGAAGTCCGTGGCTAGACACCGGGAGTAGGAGTTTCCCAATACTCCTTGGACATGGGCTGAGTTTATCGAGGCGTTCAACGATCAGTACTTTCCCAAGATCGTTAGGAATCAGATGGAAGTTCAGTTCATCGAGCTGAAGCAGGGGACAATGTCAGTGCGTGAGTATGGAGATGAGTTCACGCGATTTTCAAGGTTTGCACCTCAACATGTGGCCGCCGATATGATGAAGGCCAGAAAATTTCAGCCGGGTCTTAGGCCGAGTATACAGGAGAGCGTGGCTATGTGGGAAATGGAAACATATGGAGGAGTACTGTCAAAGGCCCTCATAGCAGAGGAAGAAATTCAAAAGCGGTTTTTGAGAAGCAGTCAGCCGAACAAGGACAGGGTTGTACAAGGGCAGTCAGGTACTTATGAAAATAAGAGGGCCAAGTTTACAAAGCCGCCAGTGAACCTTACTGAACCTGCATTTTCTAGACCAACATTTTCTTCTGGACCGACCCCTTATCAGAGATTGGCAGCATCATCACCTGTGCAATCTGTACGACCAGCGGGTTCTAATGCTAGTGGAGCTTCAGTGGGACAGGGATCCTCTCGTGCACCATCTTTTGTTTCGGTCACTATGTGCCTCGGGAAACCACACAAGACCGAGGATTGTAGGAGGAACACTGGAGCGTGTTTTCGGTGTGGCGCAATCGGACACATGGTTAAGGATTGTCCTCAGGAGGACAAGGGAAGAACTAGTTCGGCTTCTACTCAAAGATCGACCCGACCTACTGTTCAAGGTCGAGCTTATGCCGTGATGGCTCAAGAAGCCGAAACGTCGAACGACGTGATCCAAGGTATTATTAAAAGTTGAGATGTTTTCTTATTTTATGTGTTATATATAATTGCTTGATATTTAATAAATTTTGTTAATAAGTTATGGATGAATACACATGCTTAGAAACTTTTAATTGAAAACGCTTGTCTAAACTAAGGTACCCTTTTTATGCATCGAGGGAGCGATGTAAGCAAAACCAGCAGTGTTGATAGACCACAGGTCTACACATTCTTTGTTACTCCATTGTTCGAGAAGTTGGGAATCATTCCCAAGGCCCTTGATTTCATCTTGGCAGTGTCAATTCCTACGGGCAACTCAGTGAGCACCGATACCATGTGTCAATCAGTGATTGTGATGATCGAAGACCACGAGACAGTGGCTGATTTGATCATTTTGAGCATGGAAGGGTTCGACGTGATACTAGGGATGGATTGGTTATCTACTTACCATGCGAGCGTGGATTGTCTTCGAAAGATTGTAACATTCCGCCCGCCGAAGAGAAAATCTTTTCGATTTTGCGGAGTCAAATCTTGTGTGATACCGTTTATCTCTGCCATTCGAGCAGACCGTATGATGAGGAACGGGGGTTATGGTTATCTGGCCTACTTGCAAGATCATAAGGAGGAGAAGAAAAATATTACAGATATTACGATTGCTTGCGAGTATTCAGATGTTTTTCCTGAAGATCTACCTGGATTACCACCTGACAGGGAGATTGAGTTTGCGATTGAGTTAGTGCCGGGTACTGAACCAGTATCAAAAACTCCGTATCGAATGGCGCCTGCAGAATTGAAAGAGTTGAAGGAGCAGCTTCAGGAACTGCTAGATAAGGGCTTTATTAGACCGAGTGTGTCACCCTGGGGAGCACCGGTTCTATTTGTAAAGAAGAAAGACGGTTCAATGTGGCTTTGCATCGATTACCGCCAGCTAAATAAGTTGACAATTAAGAACCGTTATCCACTTCCAAGAATTGATGATCCTCTCGATCGCCATAAGGAGCAAGGTTCTTCTCAAGATCGACTTGAGGTCGCTACCATCGGTTGAAAGTTAAGTCTCAAGACATTGAAGATGCTGCTCGTAACCCGATATGGGCACTACGAGTTCTTGGTCATGCCATTTGGGTTGACAAACGCACCCGCGTCATTTATGGACTTGATGAACCGGATATTCAAGTCACATTTGGACAAGTCTGTAGTAGTTTTTGTAGATGACATCCTCATCTATTCAAAGACGCGAGAAGAACATGAGCAACATCTGCGAGTGGCTCTACAAACCCTTAGCGACCATCAGTTATATGCAAAACTTAGTAAGTGTGAGTTTTGGCTTGAGCAGGTCAGTTTCCTAGGCCATGTTATCTCTGAGACCGGTATTATAGTTGACCCAGCCAAGATTGAGTCAGTGATGAATTGGGAACAGCCAAAGACCGTTACAGAGGTTCGTAGTTTCCTCGGTTTGGCAGGATACTACAGAAGGTTTTTGGAGGGCTTCTCCAAGATATCAGGTCCTCTTACACAACTTACGAAGAAGAATACTAAATTTGATTGGACAGAGCAGTGTGAGCAAAGTTTTCAGGAACTCAAGAAACGATTGACTACTGCGCCAGTACTTGCTATACCATCAGGCAGGGGAGGCTTTGCAATATACAGTGATGCATCATATGGGGGTTTAGGCTGTGTGCTTAACCAGAATGAGAGAGTCATTGCTTATGGGTCTAGACAAATTTGAAAGACCATGAGAAGAATTACCCGACGATGATCTTGAGTTGGCGTGAGTGATTTTTGCTCTGAAGATCTGGAGGCATTACCTTTATGGGGAGACCTTCGATATATTTACCGATCATAAGAGCCTCAAGTATCTCTTCTCACAAAAGGAGTTGAATATGAGACAGCGTCGATGGATGGAGTTCTTGAAAGATTATGATTGTACCATCCAGTACCACCCCGGGAAAGCAAACGTAGTGACAGATGCGTTAAGTCGAAAGTTCTCGCTTTTATCACATCTCACCACAAGGGTGCGACGATGGCATCTTTTGGAAGATATGGCTCTAAGTAGCATGAGATTTGACGTAAAAGGTTCAGGTGCATTAATGGCTATGCTGGTGATTCGTTCGACCCTCTATGAGAACATTCGCAGACTTCAGATGACGGATGATAAACTTATGGCTATCAGACGGGATGTGATTGGGGGAAGCAAAATAGATTTTTCTATCAAAGATGATGGCACTTTGTTGTTTAGAAACCGGGTATGCATACCAACTAGTACTGAGCTTCGGGACACTATTTTGGAAAAGGCTCATAAGTCTATGTACGCTATTCACCCTGGCAGTACCAAGATGTACCAAGACTTAAAGAAAAGCTTCTGGTGGAGAGGTTTAAAGAAAGATGTCATTTGTTTAGAGATGTCTTGTGTGTCAACAAGTAAAGGTGGATCATCGAAATCCGGCAGGACTGTTGCAACCACTACCGATACCTGAGTGGAAATGGGAGGCTATTTCTATAGAGTTTATTTTGGGATTGCCAAGAACATTAAGAAAATACAATGCCATCTAGGTCATTGTGGATCGATTGACTAAGTCCGCACACTTCCTTCCTTATAATACGTCGTATACCGTCAACAAGCTCGCAGAATTATACATCAAGGAGATAGTTAGGTTGCATGGTATACCGGTCAGTATCGTCTCCGATAGAAACCCGATGTACACATCTCAATTTTGGCAACGATTTCAAGAAGGAATGGGCTCTAGGCTCGATTATAGTACAGCATTCCATCCTCAGACCGATGGGCAGACTGAGAGGGTGAATCAGATTATAGAAGATATGTTACGTGCTTGAATGTTGGATTTTCAGGGGTCATGGGACCAACATTTACCGCTGATCGAGTTCGCCTACAATAATGATTACCGAGCTAGCATCGGCATGGCACCCTGAAGCTTTGTATGGACGACGTGCGGTCTCCGCTTAATTGGGAAGAAGTGGGTGAGAAACTCATTTCAGTCCCAAGATCGTGGAGAATACAACCAAGACGAGTTGTTAATCCGTGAGAGACTACGAATTGCTCAAAGTCGTCGAAGAGCTACGATCTGAAAAGAAACCATATTGAGTTTAAGGTGGGAGATAACGTATTTGTCAAAATCTCTCCTACAAAAGGCGTGATGCGTTTTGGGAAGCGTGGGAAGCTGAGTCCGCGCTATGTTGGACCTTTCGAGGTATTGGGCCGAGTCGGCGAGGTTGCCTATCGAGTAGCCTTGCCACCGCAGCTATCGGAACTGCACAACGTGTTTCATGTGTCCATGTTACGAAGATATGTTAAGGACCCGACTCACGTATTGGACTACCAGCCCATTGAGCTCCAAGAAGACCTATCCTTGGTTGAGGAACCGATACGAATCTTGGATCGTAAAGAACAAATCTTACGGACAAAGAACATTCCCTTAGTACTCGTGAAGTGGCGGAACCATTCTTCAGAGGAAGCCACATGGGAGCGTGAAGCGGAGATTCGCGAGCAATTTCCACAACTTTTCGAGTGAAGGTATATTGTAAACTATAGCTATGTAAGAAAACCATACGTACCTTTAAATTTTTGAATTTGCTTCTAAAAAAAAAAAAAAAAAAGGAGAATTTCTTCAAATTCTTCAATGTTAAATTGGTTCATAACATCGATGTTTTACATATATATCTATAACGATCACAAAATAAAATCTTAAATGTCATATTTATTCATTCTCGGTTAGAACCGTATGTCTGTTGGAACCCGTGTCATCAGTTAGAACATGTTACCAGGCACGTGATCATGCTTTTGAATAAGTGTTCGATTCTGACATCTGAAATTTCTGCTCAAATAATTACCAAAAGGGTGAGGTAGGTGTGTGTGCTAGGTTTGTGTCATGGTGAAGTATATTTCCGACACTTGGGAAGGTATGCATCCATGTACGGATGCAATCCTCTATGGCGTATGGGATGCCACACAGGTACATCCAGGTTACTACGGATCCCGACCCTTGAAAGCGTGCTTGGTGAAGCCTACCGCATCGCGACCAAAGTTCTTTGACTTTAGACTGTTTCGATTTTGCTTTATACTGGTGTTAGGATAAGGACTTACCGCAGTTCGGTTTAGCTATCCGTATATTTTCGAGGACGAAAATTCCTAAGGAGGGTAGAATGTAAAGACCCGTATTTTGAACTCGAGTTAGACTGACCCTGTGTGTGTATTCGGCTCGGCAACTGACATCACCATTTATTTTGGATTTTTATCTAGATGTGATTGTGCAGACAGATTTTAATTTAGAGCCTATTTGGACCCTGGTGCGAAAGTTGTGCACCGACCTCGGTGTAGCCGCTCAACACCGGACTTGAGTTTTAAAATTAGAAGTGTATAATACATAAGATGTGTGTGTGTGTTTTACTTTGTGAGCAATCCTATTATAAGAAGGAATTACATTCCCGTATTATACTAGGTTTTGTTAAGAGAGGATAGTTACCCAACCGTGTGAAACTCCTTCTTCTCTCTTCTTCAATCATCGTAGGAGATCGGTTTAGAAAACCTCCTTCTCTAGAACCCTCTTTGTTGAAAACACTTAAACCTTAGAAAGAACTTGAATCAACCTTGGATTCGTAGTTGGCTATTGGGAGAGGTTGAGATCATTGGGGGCGTGTTGGAGTTGTCTCTGTGAACTCGTGGGATCGATCGCGGCGCAAATCGTTGAGGAAACCCGTCAGTTTTTATCATCGCTCGAGCAAGGTATCACCGAACTCCGATATTTCCTTAGTATTTTAGTCATAACTTTTTATTCCGAACTCTGATTAAGACGATTCGTTTTGTGTTGGAAAGCTAATAGAAAAATCTACAACTTTCATGTTTTGACCAACTCATGAATCAATCGTCTTGATGGCTAAAAAAATATGAGAATGTTACGTCAAATTGCTCGAGCGAGCTATTATCATCGCTCGAGCGAGGTATCACCGAACTCCGACATTACCTTAATATTTTAGTCATAACTGTTTATCCCAAACTCCGATTAAGATGATTCTTTTTGCGTTGGAAAGCTGATAGAAAAATCTACAACTTTCATGTTTTTACCAACTCATGAATCAATCATCTTGATGGTCAAAAAAATATGAGAATATTACGTCAAATCGCTCGAGCGAGCTATTATCATCTCTCGAGCGAGGTATCACCGAACTCCGGCATTGCCTTAGTATTTTAGTCATAACTTTTTATCTCGAACTCCGATTGAGACGATTCATTTTGCGTTGGAAAGGTAATATAAAACTCTACAACTTTCATGTTTTGACCAACACATGAATCAATCATCTTGATAGTTAAAAAAATATGAGAATATTACGTCAAATTCTAGGATTGGCGCAACTTGCCTGTTTTGACTTGTTTTTGAGGAAACGCTTAAATAGGTCTATATTATTAGTAATTAGAGTTTATCTTAATGCATGAACGTATATTGTGATGTAGATTGAGGGCGAGAGGCCATCAATAGGACCTTGCTTGACTTCGCATAACTCCGAGTTTTAGGTAGGAGAATCTCATCTCTACAGTATTTTAATTTAATTCGCATGGATATTTTGAATTAAAATCTTTGAACTTGCATATGCCATTGAAATCACATCTGTAAATTGAAATTGATATGAATGACTAAAAATCTAAATCTACCTGAATCCTGAAACCTGAATCTGCTTAAGCTCTAAAGATCTGAAATCAAGAACCTGAACTATGTATAAGAGACTTCCATCTGATTATATTAGTATCTGCATTTATTTTATGATTGACCTGAACGACCCCTCAAAAATTCCTGAACAACTTCCTGGCACAAGTTTCCCTCATTACGCAGGGGCTTGTTGCATCCTGAAAAAGGGTTCATGAACAACGATGATAGGTAGGGGTTCCCATCGGCTATATTCCTGCTCTCGAGATATAGTTTACTCGGGAGGTATTTTAAGTTGAGGATTAAGTCATGAATTACTGAACTTTGCATATAGAAGTTAGAGAAACTAAGACATCAAACATGCATACATTCTTGAAACTGTTTTCACACATTTAAAAATAAATCTTACATATGATTTCCGCACCTAAATTCAGTTTATTATCTGCTTATATGTTTGACAAGCTATATTCCGATATTTGTTTTGAAACCATGTTAGTTAAAGTAAAATGCCGTAGATGTCTTTCTTCTCATCGAAGCTTTGTTGGTTAGCTCACTCCACTATATGTCACGAGTGTTCGTATTGGACGTGGCTATTCGTGGTTGTGAGGAGATCCCGACTACGTGCCTGAGGAAGAGCTTGAGATTCCTCCTGAGGAGTTTTTCCCAGTATAGAACTTACTGATTTTCTTATTTGTGGTGAGAGTTAGACTTGAATTTGTGGGCCCATTTTAGTTGGATACCATAGTTCTATATTTGACGTTGATTTCTGTTATGAGCCATGTTTCGATGATGGTCGGCCATCATCGGTGGTTCTTTACTTTTAATTGCTTTCACATTTATTTTAGCTATGGATATTTATTGCGCTTTACTCTGATATGTGCCCTGTTTGTCCGGCTTATCGTTTATTCGATAGGTTGGCGAACTGGCCTTTCCTATACCTGAGGGATTGGAAAAGTCGGGTCGTCACACTTTATCTTTTAGTTATTCTCAGATGCATATAATCCTTGATCATGTATCAAAAAGAAATACTGATAAATATATTGAGGCATCATGAGCATAATCAATTTACACTGAGGATACAACACAATTCAGTCTCAATGAATCGACAACACAATTCAGTCTCAATGAATCGTCAACACAAATTTATCATTTATCTAAATGAACTTTTTAACTAACCTAGTCTAGGAAAGCTATGTGTTTACGGAATACCTTTTGGTGATCTTGGGATCTCGACGGTGAGGTGTCGGGCATTTATTGACGTTGCCCTTGTCGAGTTTGTGACCTACGAAACTGACCTTCACTGGACTACGCATAACTTCGTTGAACTCAACTCAACGGACTCATAGTGTTGAAGTGAAAGTGTGAAGACAAAAGTGCATCAAGTCAGGGTTTACACAAAACACTTAGCAGAGATGGAGAAATGGGTTTGAGATGATAGCAGTAGTGGTCGATGTGCATCCGTTCTTTCGACTAATTCATGGCCAGCAAAAGAAAAGAGCTGGTACGATTTTTTTTTTCTATACGATGTCTCTTCACTTTACGTGCATGGAGTCGAAGAGTGACTCATGCACCCATGGAGGCTTCTTAGTAACATAATCAGCTTATAAGCTGATCTAAGTTGCCTTCCCCTACGCAGCCCATATTAATCAAGAGTGTATAGGCAAATAAGTTAAGTAAGGCTTACTTCATGTATTACTCTCATATATTTTGTGAAGTGTATATGTGAGTAAAAGCTAGAATTCCATGCAATGTCTGCATGGGTTTTGTTTTTAGTGAATCTGCCTACCAATTAAACTAGGTTTGACTTTGGGCTTGAGAGATTAGCTACCCAAGTTGTCTTTAGTGTAAAGCACTTACACTTATAACTAATGTGTGTAGAAACTACTTTGAAGTGCTCAATTCACTTGTGTAATGACTGCCTCCAGGATAAGTGTATGACGAGGACCAATTTGACTATCCAAACTTGGTACTCATGAATGTAGAGAGGTCCTTTGTGTATTAGTTAACTCAAGGAACTTAATTAAATATGTGAATATCGTTGCCACAATTGTTGAGGCAATATACCTTACTTCCCTCAGGGACTGAGGCAACCTCTGGGCTTGCCTCAGGAGCTAAGGCAACATACATTGCTTGCCTCAAGCGCCTGAGGTAATTGATTTCATTGGCCTCAGTTGCCGATGCAAGGCCATCAGGCCTTGGTTGGCATTTATTTATCTGCACTAATGGGTCTTGGGTCAAAGGGTCGACTGCCCTCAGTGTCTTGCAATCCTATGCATTATTTAAATTGTGTTACGCAAATTTCCATCCATAGGAGGGCTTCGAATATTTTAATTTCTACCGAATCTCCGATCAACTGTTGTTTCCCTTAATACTTAATACTGGGCTACTAGGGCTCCACTATTTAACAGTCATCATCAAAATGTCAAATCAATTTTTTGTGTTACGTTTGTGGCACAAGCCTGACCCTACTCAAGTCAGTACCCAATGTTGTCAGGATAAAAATGTGGCAGCTGTCACACTCTCCCCTACTTAAGGGATTTTTCGTTCTTGAAAATAAAAGAAGGCAGGGAAGTGAGATCAGATTCGGTTATATGTTGAAGGCATCCATTATAAGACAGAGTAAATATGACTAGGTAATAATACATAATAAAATAAACATATAACAAGATTTAGAACAATATAAAGTAAGTTGAATCATGTGCACTATCATGTGCCAATATATAATACACCAAAATGTAATATCCATCTATTTCTCTACTTCAATAAATGATGTACCTTAGGGAAATAAATGGGGATACTGAGCGTGAATATCAGTTTCGCGTTCTCAGGTAGCCTCATGTGAACGGTGATTCATCCATTGGACCAATACAAGTGGAATTGTGGAGGTAAAGCAACTCAATATGCCACTTCACTAACTCTGCCCAAAACTTGAAATGGTCTGGCATAGCGAGGACTTAACTTGCCTTGTTTCCCAAATTGCATAACGCCCTTTTTGTTAGAGATATTTTGATAAAGACATGATTGCCGATCTGTATGGTATATGGTAGCGATCAACATTATGCTTCTACTGACTTTGGTATTCATCAGTCGCTCACGAATGACGTATACAACTGCATTGGTACTTTCAATCAAGTCAAGGCTTAAAAGAAGGCGTTCACCAGTTTCTTTCCAATTAATCGGAGATTTACATCGATGTTTATACAATACCTCGAATGGTGCCATGTCGATGCTTGATTGAAAACTGTTATTATATGCGAATTCGATCAGGGGTAAGTGCTTATCTCATGATCCTTGAAAATCCAGCATACAGGCCCTTACCATGTCTTCTCTCACATAATTTATCCTTTCCGTATGTCTGTCGTTCTGAGGATGAAATGTAGAACTGAATTCCAACTGGGAACCCATTCCTTCTTGGAAACTCTGCCAGACACGGGAGGCATATAACGGATCACGATCAGACACGATACTCACTAGTATCCCGTGTAGTCTGACTATCTCTCTCAGATAGACGTCTGCCAATTTCGACGTTGTATACTTCGTACTGTAGGGTAAGAAATGTACGGATTTGGTGAGATAATCTATGATCACCCAAATCGCATTGTAATTCTTCTGCATACGTGGTAAGCCAAGGATAAAATTCATGGAAATATTTTCATTTTGGGATGGTTAGTGGCTGTAACAGATCAACAGGATGCTTGGGTTTAACCTTCACTTGTTGACAGATCAAACATTAGTTTTACCATATAGGTAGTGCCTCCAGATTTTCGACGTAAAAATGACCGCTGCTAACTCCAGATCATGAGTGGAGTAGTTCTTCTCGTGAACCATATAAGATCACATGTTCTCTCTGATTTAATACACACCCTAACCCACTATACAAGGCATCACTGAATACAACAAAGCCGCCGTTGACTGATGATATTGCAAGGATTGGTGCAGAAGTGAGTCTTCATTTTAACTTCTGGAAACTCTGCTGACATGCCTCATTCCACTCGAATCTGACATTCTTTCGAGTAAGCTGTGTGAGTGGTCCAACAAGTCATGAAAACCCTTCAACAAAACATCGGTAATATCCCGCGAGACCTAGAAAGCTTCAGATCTCGGTTATTGTTTGTGGCTGCTTCCATTGTACTACCGCCTCCATCTTTGCAGGATCAATGGTAATACTGGCTTCGAAAATGACATGGCCCAGAAAACTAACTTGATTCAACCAGAAGTCACATTTACTAAACTTGGCATACAATTACGAATCTCTCAATGTTTGCAATGCAAGACGTGGATGATCATCATGCTCTGCTTTCATCTTTGAGTGGAAGAGAATATCATCAATAAAAACTATGATACACTGATCTAAGTAAGACTTGACGACTTAGTTCATCAAGTCCATAAATGATGTAGGCGCGTTGGTCAACCCGAGGGGATGACGAGAAACTCGTAGTGACCATAGCATGTTCGGAAGCTATCTTCGAAATATCCTCAGCTTCCTTCATCTAGTGATAACCTGATCCTAGGTCAATTTTTGAAAACCATCTTGCTCCTTGTAACTGATCAAAGAGATCGCCGATTCGTGGGAGCTGATATCGATTCTTGATCGTCAGTTTATTGAGTTGACGATGATTAATGTAGAGGTGCATCAAACCATCCTTCTTCTTTACGAACAACACCGGTGTGCCCCACGAAGATACACTGGGTCTATAAACCCTTTGCCAATCCTTGCATATTGAGTATATCGAGTAAGATCAATCGGCTACTGCTTCATAGTCGTCGTGACCTTGGAGTACGACGATGATTAATCGACATACCATGATAGTAGTGATAGACTGTCTAGTCGGGACTGACACATCACAATAAAGTCGAGTTGTTCTGGGGTGGTTCCCAACTTTCCTAACTTTTCAGTAAATTTGGATGTAACAAAGGAATGTGTCAATCCAGGACTTACCAAAACTTGTGCCTCATACAACAAGTAGGCATCCTCTGGATATAATTGCAAAGTACCAAATGTATATATATACTAGTGTTAGCTAACTTGTTCCTAATTAACAAAATATAAAGTTATTACTACTGAAAGAAATAAGATACTAGATGCACGCAGATATAAATTATTTACCTAGATGAAAATAACTTATAACTAAATCGTTCACATACCTTAGATACTATTATTGCTAGTTTGGGCATCTTGTGCCATCTTTGATGTCATTCCCATCATCTCTGGGCACTCCTTAATTCGATGTCCCATCATACCACAACGAAAGCACGCCCCAGACGCTCTACGACATTCGTCCATGTTATGTGTCTTCCCATATTTTTCACAGAATGCTAGCAGAATGGATGAAGAGATGCGTGAAGTTTGTGGAACTCCGAATGCTCCCGTTATAGTAGGGTTCGAGTGACGGAATGACTCCGAAGGTGTAGATATAGTCGGTTTCGGATAAACACCTTGAGCAGGTTGCTGAGATTTGGGTGTCATCTTTTTCGTTTTCACCGTAGGGAAATATTTTATCAGATGTCCTAGTCTGCCACATATGAAATACTCACTTGTGGCCCACCTACATTTTCCCGCCTTGTACTGTATTCTGCACAGTGAGCATGACCCAACGAGTGCGGGCAAAGAAGTGCGTGTAGTGGCTGCACTAGTGTCGTAAGTAATTCAGTCTGCTGGGCCATGGTTCTGACCATTGTCTCCAATAGTTGTCGAGTTTGTTCATGATCATCCCTCCCAGCATGCGCGCTCCTAGCTCTTTTGCGAGGTGCCATAGTGATCTATCAAAATGAAACAAATATTCCAATTAATAGTAATCGTGACCCCCATTATCTCATGACTTAAAAATATTTACATCCTACCTCAGATCCTAAAGGCATACTTCGATCACTATTGATCAATCACTTCCGTTAAACGTGGTCGTACAGATCCACAATAGTGACCGATTACTTCAGTCAAACGTGGTCGTACAAATCCACAGCCTATGCTCTAACAGAACCTACTGCCATAGCCTTAAGTCCCTAGAAGACCTAAAGCCTAAGCTCTAATACTAAATAAACATAAGAAATCTTGCCATATATCCATGCAAGAGTTAAGTCGCCAAAGACTTAACGCCGGGCTCTGATACCATGTGTGACAACTTGACTTTTCCCCTTCTCGTAAATGGGAAAGGTCGCGCCGTCGGATCACCTAACATGATCCTGTCATACAAGGGCATTGTGTACAAAGTGTTACATATGCGGAAGCGAATTGAATTAATTCTGATACGTAGAAATATGACAACAACTGATATTCATTCATTTATCTAAAGCAGCAAACTAAACAAGAATATAAATAGAAACCTATACATGAAGTAGTAAACTATCTTAGATCACACTGCTATTTATACATGTTTAATGTTTAAAAATAAATCTCTCTCTCTCACACCTCTCAAGGAAAGAAGTCCTCAGCAAAACCTTCCTCCTCGTCCTCCTCCTCAGACTGGTAGGTAGGAACTGCCTTGTGCTCAGGGTCTTGAGCAATATCTACAGCTAAGACATAAAGTCATAGGATGAGCTATCATCAAAGATCAGTAGGAAAATTTAAAGTGCTAAGTTATATGTTAGATTTCATTTCACTTCTAAATATATAAATTAAAAAACTAAACATATTATATCTTACCTTGTATCTATTCTAGCAACATTTAGCATTTATTCTAGCAGCATATAGTATAACAAGTAATAAATCATACAAATATTGTATCATGCTGACAGATTTATGCTGAACAAATACGAGAAATCATACTGACAAGAAATTATGCTAGACAATTACAGAAATCATACTGAAACAAGACATATACAAGAAACAAGAAAATCAAGCTTCCGAGTTAGCGGGATCACTTGTCAAGCTCCCGAATTAGTGAGATCACTTGGACCAAGAAAATCAAGCTCCCGAGTTAGCGGGATCACTTTGACGAGATATCATGCTCTCGAGTTAGCAGGATCACTTGGACGAGATATCAAGCTCCCAAGTTAGCGGGATTACTTGGATGAGATATCAAGCTCCCGAGTTAGCGGAATCACTTGATTCAAGATGAAACAAAGACGTGTATATGACATCAAGGATAACAGGACATGAACAATGCATGGTAACATATATGCAAGCACATCGTGAACAGATATCATATAGCAAAACTGATTTGAATAACTGAACTCACATGATCATATATAACTGTAATTATCATAATCATTAATATTCATGTATCCAAGCTGAACTAGCATCATAATTATGCAAAGCAACATCAAGTCTGTAGCTCTCGAAGCTGATCTAACACCATCAGTCATAGTCATACTTTGAAAACTAGCATGTGCATACATTAATCATATGTCACATTTGAACATACATCATTATTCATCAACATTCATTAAAACTAATCTAGTAACACCCTTACATAACCCATATATAGAACTGAACTATTTTGTCATTGCATAATCGTATATAAAACTGAATTTTATAGCATGACCATATGTAATATTGATATTATTATCATCATACAAAACTAGCATATTCATTCATTAAAACCATCATGAGTCGAGTCATGTAAAAATAGTCATTTCAACTTACTCTATTATCATTATCAATATTGACATGAGCATAGTAAATAAAAATCCTAAGTATCATATCATCAGTATACTCTAGATCGAGCATCATGAATAATTATACAAAAGCATACATCTAAACTGATCTTCTCGTCATCATGCACTACTATACATCCAACTGAATGTAGCTTTTTCATGCCTAACCATTCATTGAACTGAAACTTTAATAAGCATATGTGATCATCCATCAAAATTAACTAAATGGGCATTTCATCTAGCTGACATAGCTTAGTGAGGTAAAAGTATTTCTGTTAATTAACTTTATCAAAACTGGTTCATCACTGAGCTGTACTTAGCACAATCTTTTGACATGCTCTCGTATATCAGATCTAGATATTGGATTTGCACTAGTTATCGGATTTCTTTATCTTTACATAAACTACACCAGCATATATGGAACCCTTCATCATACTAGTTAGCATGAGTTATGAGATATCTCTACATCTTTTATATTATCCTACTAATCAGAAGAAAATAAGACATGATGGAGAATAAGATAGATCAGGTCTGTAAATCATCATGCACTCATGAAACTTGTGGACAATAACTACTATACCAAATTAACTGAAAATATTTGTCATATATCAGGCCGAATATATATATCAATCATCATCATTCAATCAGACATGCACCTATGTAGGTATCTAGTGTACTAATATTATCCATATACATCACTTTCACTTTCACATTATTGTGCAATCATGGACATCTAATCATGGACATTCTTTATCTATTAGTTATTCTCAGATGCATATAATCCTTGATCATGTATTGAACAGAAATACTGATAAATATATGGAGGCATCATGAGCATGATTAATTTACACTGACTATATAACACAATTATCATACTACTCAGAAGTGCAATGAAATACTAAAATATAAGTCAGCAAGGTAATCTCCCTACCTTATACCAGGCTTACGTGTAACTGGTTACCCGTGCACGCATGTCTTCAAGCAAACTCGTCATGTGCACCAAATACCTAGGATTTATGGTCATAGTTTTAGTAATTTTAATAATTTATTGGGTCAACATAGACCCCAAATATGAACCATTTATGGTCCCAAGTCTCATGGTCAAACTCAGCAAGTTATCCCAGCAAAAACCCCTGACAGAGGTGTCACCAAGTGCGTCAGATGCAGGGTTGCCGCGGCAAGCAACATAGGTTGTCGCGGTAAGATTTGCAGCTGAGCATGTTGCTGCAACCTGTCACTAATTTTTGACCCTTTAAATGTTAGATTCAGAACTTAGTTATTTCATGAAAGTTATAGGGATCGTTGTCCCCTTTCCAACGCATTAAGAATCGTACCAATCGGAGTTTGGAATCAAACGTTATGACCAAAATATTGAATAGTGGTCTGAGCATAATGTTGCCGCGACAACCCTGAGTACCTTGTCGCGGCAACCATGTAAGGTTGCCACAGCAAGCCTGTCAAGCTTGGCTTGCTGGGGTGTTTTCTACTCCACTTTGGCTTCTTTTACTCAGGTAATTGGCTGGGTCTTTGTATAAATATGGATAATATATTTCATATATATATTACACAGAAAATTGGATTTTCTTATTCATTTTTGTGCAAAATTTTTGGTGTTGTTTATTTACCACTACGGGTTCCAAAATGCATTTCAATTTGTGATTCGTGCTGCTGATTTAGTCTCAGTGAATCGACAACACAAATTTATCATTTATCTAAATGAACTTCTTAACTAACCTAGTCTAGGAAAGCTGTGTGTTTACGGCATACCTTTTGGTGATCTTGCGGTCTTGATAGTGCGGTGTCGGGCATCTATTGACGTTGCGCTTGTCAAGTTTGTGACCTACGAAACTGACCTTCACCGGACTACGCAGAACTTCATTGAACTCAACTCAACGGACTCATAGTGTTGAAGTGAAAGTGTGAAGACAAAAGTGCATCAAGTCAGGGTTTACACAAAACACTTAGCAGAGATGGAGAAATGGGTTTGAGATGATAGCAGTAGTGGTCGGTGTGTATCCGTTCTTTCGACTAATTCATGGCCAGCAAAAGAAAAGAGCTGGTACGATTTTTTTTTTTCTATATGATGTCTCTTTACTTTGCGTGCATGGAGTCGAAGAGTGATTCATGCACCCGTGGAGGCTTCTTAGTAACATAATCAGCTTATAAGCTGATCTAAGTTGCCTTCCCCTATGCAGCCCATATTAATCAAGAGTGTATAAGCAGATAAGTTAAGTAAGGCTTACTTCATGTATTACTCTCATATATTTTGTGAAGTGTATATGTGAGTAAAAGCTAGAATTCTATGCAATATCTGCATGGGTTTTGTTTTTAGTGAATCTGCCTACCAATTAAACTAGGTTTGACTTTGGGCTTGAGAGATTAGCTACGCAAGTTGGCTTTAGTGTAAAGCACTTACACTTATAACTAATGTGTGTAGAAACTACTTTGAAGTCCTCAATTCACTTGTGTAATGGCTACTTCCTGGATAAGTGTATGACGAGGACCAGTTTGACTATCCAAACTTGGTACTCATGAACGTGTAGAGAGGTCCTTTGTGTATAAGTTAACTCAAGGAACTTAATTAAATATGTGAATATCGTTGCCTCAATTGCTGAGGCAGCATACCTTACTTGCCTCAGAGGCTGAGGCAACCTCTGGGCTTGCCTCAGGTGTTGAGGCAGCATACATTGCTTGCCTCAAGCGCCCGAGGCAATTGATTTCACTTGCCTCAGTTGCCAACGCAAGGCCATCAGGCCTTGGTTGGCATTTCTTTATCTGGACTAATGGGTCTTGGGTCAAAGGGTCGACTCCCCTCAGTGTCTAGCAGTCCTATGCATTATTTAAAATTGTGTTACACAAATTTTCATCCTTAGGTGGGCTCCGAATATTTTAATTTCTACCTAATCTCTGATCAACCGTTGTTTCCCTTAATATTTAATACTGGGCCACTAAGGCTCCACTATTTAACAGTCATCATCAAAATGCCAAATCAATTCTTTGTGTCACGTTTTTGGCACAAGCCTTACCCTACTCAAGTCAGTACCTGATGTTGTCAGGATAAAAATGTGGCAGCTGTTACACCATTTCGAAAGAGAAACCCTAGGAAGATTGTAAATAGAAACCATGCTAGAACATAAACCCTAGGAGAGGGGATTTAGAGAAAATTCATCTACAACTTGAACAACAAAGGAAAAGGTTACAGAAGATGTAATAGGATTAATAACAAATCTGCATTTATTTGATAAAATTTGCCCTCTAAAAGGGCCAAATTCATCAACTTGACAAATGTGTTCTCTTGGATAAAGTACATGTGATACCTTGTCTTTGGCCGTAAAGAAGGTTCTGGATGAAGTATCCATAGACAGAAACTTTGGCGGAAGAATCCGAAGGCATAGATATGACATAACGGCAACATGCACTTCCAATGATTTAGAAAAGCAATACTGCAGATAGAAACAGCCAAAATCAGTTTGACATATATGTTTTCAACCAGGCAAGAAGGTGAACGCTAGAAGGGAAAAAGAATACCAAAATTTATATTAGCATCAAGCAATTTTATAGTAGAAATAATTCAACTTTCAATATAAATCCAGTAAATAGACAACATAAAAGATGAAATCCTTTTTAAAAAATTCATTAAGCAAATCGACTTATCCAGGTTAGGGCAACTGCATGTTTATTTATAGAAAGAAATAACTAAAAAAGCTAGTAGCTAGAAAGCGAAAACTCAAACAATAGATAATTATTAAGAAGAGTCTTAACTTGGGATAAGAACTCTAAAATAAAACCATATAGAATCCAAATATTAACCTTGATCCCAAGTCGAGCGTCACGGTGTACCCATCGGGCCACAGGTAATTGTCATATTTTCCTATAATCATTTCTTATATGTTGTTCCTATGTGAATGAAAAATTTCAAATTTTGAACTAGAATTTCTTGATTCCTATATTATTCAAGCATTTTGATGGGTTTAGTGTTTTATCTTAATCCACACAAAAACATAAGCTTAGGACCAGTTTGGACAACCGACTCCTCGCAAAATAGCTTCTGGCAATTCACGTTAAAAAGATAAAAATTAAGTATTTTAAAAATGGCGCTATGGTAAAATTGTTGATAGAGGCATCCTGATCCACATTTCTATATTTAACCAAACATATAGGGTTATAAAACATAGATTGCCTTCTGAAAAAATGGCACAATCCACATTTTATGGCGTTGTCAAAGCAGGCCTTTAATTTAATGAAAATAAATAAATAAATTCAATATCAGTCAAGCAGTTTGATATGTGGCTTATAGTTTTTTTTGTTTGATGCATGGTTCTCAATCATAGATTATAGTTTGTGATTTATGCCTCGGTTTGTAAGTTATGGATTCAGTATGATATTGCCAAACTCACTTTTCTCAGTTATTTTGGTTATTTACATGGTTTTAAACCTGTGTTTTGGAATGCCTCTCAACCAGTCCCCTAAATTGAGACATTTTGTACAAAGTTACTTAGTTCGCTAGTTCGCTCTATTCGTATTCGGGTTAGCAATTTTCTCCTATCCAGCAAACCTGATTCGCTCGGGGTAGGATGAGTTTCAGAATTTCCTAATCAATTTATAATATAAACTTATAATCTTTAATTAAAGAATTGCAAACGACCATTTGTTAAGCTATAAAACTTAAATATTGTAAGGTCCTAGGTTCAAATCCAATCTCTATGTTGTTAAAAATTTGTTTTAAAATAATTTTTTTAGCATTAACTAATAAATTAGCTTGTCATTCTGAATCAGACCGAATTGAACTTTGAATTGATATATTGTACCCAATTCGCTAGGCGAATGAGCAAATTTTGTAGCATAGGTTTTGTAGCCCATATAGGATATGACATGATTCTAAACCTATATGGACTCATCTTGCCTGATTTTTATACCCCACTCTATTCATTTATTCTATACCAAAATAGGAAATTTGACATCTTAGATGTCTCGTTTCAGGTGAAATTTAAAGATTATTTATGATTAGTTATTCATTTTAATAAAAATGGAAACTTTGTTAAAATAATTAAGAAGTTAGAAACTTTGCAGGCACACTCTTATTGGCCTTACATGGTACCATGGGGTATGTACAAAGCTGTCACGTACATCAAGGAGAAGTATGGGAACCCAACCATGATTCTAACAGAAAATGGTATACACTCTGAAGTCAAAATCCTCTGCTTTTTTGTCTTTTTTGTTTTTTTTTTTCAATGCTATTTGATCATTATCGTTTGAGATTCTATTACTGTTGAATCAACAATAAAAAGTAGAGAACAATCTTTAAAAGACGAACCATGATTTATATAAATGACCAAAAGAAGATTTGCTTATTTTCTCTTAATTGAATTTGCAGTCGAGTGTCACGGTGTACCCAGTGGGCCACAAGTAATTGTCATATTTTGTAACGACCCTGATGATTTTTTTATTATCATTGAATCTTTGACTTTTGATGAGAAGCTGAGATTATGGAGAAGTACCTCGAGCTCATTCTCTCATTTACGTAATTTTTTAACACGAAAATATTATAAGGGGGAGAGAATGTAACAACCCACATTTTTTAACTTTATTTAACGGTATTAGATGATGTACCACTCAGTACGTGGTGCTAACGCTCCACACCGGAATCAACCCACTTTAGAAATAGTCTGATTTTTTATATCAATATTAGACTCATTACGAAGTACTCACCGGTATGATTCCAACGATATATAATTTGTCAATTTTTGACAAGAATATAAAAAGTTATACCCGTTTGAAGAGTGAAGCAGGTTAAAGGCCACAATTGTAATTTTGGGAGAGAATCACCATTCACTTTGGTGCTTACACAAAGCACGGGAACAAAACCTCTTATCAAGCTATTCAAGTCATGCGTGAAAAAACTACTATTTTATTAAATCTTGTACGAAAAGTCTTAATTAGAGTTAACCGAGAAAAAGAACTAGAAATATATTTACTTCTTTTCTCAGTTGTCTCTCTCTATTCTCTCTTCTCTCTAAAATCTCCGACACAACCATCTTTCACAACTCCTCGTCGGATCTCCATCGATTTTTCGATCATATCAGAGAATCTTCCACCATCAAAGTTCCTCATCGCCACGACCGATCTATCGAAAGAAAGAAATTCTCGCGAAAAGACTCGGGCATATCGTCTCTCGAATCCGATCTCCATCAATTCAAATCATCGTAAGATTCGAATCACGCTTCAATAGGTGGATGCCTCTAAATCCATCTTAAATTATTCAATTATTTCTTAAAAAGAAAACTCAAATTTTTCCTTAAATTTTGATAAATTCTGGGTCTTAAAAACATAAAAATTTGGACCAAAATTGATACGATCATTTTTCCCAGATTTTCGTAAAATTCGGCCAAACTCTTCAACAAATATAGCCTCGGTATTTTGGCCATAACTGTTTACTCCGAACTCGGATTAACATAATTCTTATGGCATTAGAAAGAAGACAACGAGATCTACAACTTTGTCTGAAATAGTAATTTCATGAATTTAATATTTTTAAGGTTAAAATAGAGCTACAAGTTGGGATACATTTTAAATGATCCAAGGTTGCATGAGTTTAGCATTATTTTTTAAACTCTTGGGCTGCTTTATGCTCAACTTGTCTCCAAACTTATAAATCGCTAAAATCATATAAAATATATTAAATAGCTTTCATCGAATAACAATCTATAAGTTTAAGAGGTCAAATATTAACGTTTTTTAATACTTTCCATTCTATTACCTCTTTTAAACCTTCTACAACCCTTGAATGGACATGTGTGCCCGTTTAAAATCTAAAATACACCCAATTGCTATACTAATCGACCATCAATTTCTATGGATACAATTAACCCTAATAAAATATATTTTCAACTCAATCATAAAATAAATGTAGTTAAATATTTCTTATTCTCTGTTTTACTTCAATGCTTTATGTGTTATACTCTATTAATTTTCTTCAAAAATATTAAATACTTAGGGCTTATGTTATAGTTCATTCTTATATATGTTCACCATTATCATATGACATTCATCATGTAGAAAATCACGATAGGGCATACGCATATAAGTTAATAATAAGATATGACACATGACATAAGCCTTCGTCACGGTAGAGTTTCTTTGACAGCCACGTGAAACTTGGAATGTAGGAGTCCAGGTACGGTTGCAACCGTCTATGGTAGTATGGGATGCCACACGAAGTACATCCAAGTTACTACCGAACCCGTCCCTTGGGAAGCTTGGTTTAGTGAAGTCTATCGCACTGTGGCCCATTCTAACTAAGTTTTAAGAAAAACAATGAGAAAAGAATATGTTAAGACACATTTATGTTAAGAAAGTGGAGACTTAAGCCCATGCAAATATGAAATCGGAGCGGGGACCTAAGCCCAGAACCGAATAATGTTATGATATGTTAAGATACGCTATAAAGACCAGCTAAATACGAATTAAGTTCTACACGTGCCATACCTTACGAGCCACCGTAAGGGTCTAACGTCTGCAGCCGAGACAGGTCTTCAAGACATTTTAGCTTTATCTCGAACTAAGGAGACATCATGGTTACTATGTCGGCAACCTCATCTAGCTGGATGGTGGTTTATATTATGATATGGAGGTTAGGTGGTTGTCTACACGTGGACCTCGCGTGGTAGGCTCTAGCAGCAATTCTGGCACATATCGTTTAAATAAAATAAGGTGCGAAGTATGTTGTGTAGGCGTATGGAGTAATTAATAAGACTTACGATATGTCACATATGCTACGTTGATGAGACAAATAGGAAAAGAGATAAGAAAATTAGAAGCATCATGTACCCTTCATATTATAATATACTTTTCAGTTGGATTATGATATGTTATGAGTTATAGACAATTTAGTCATTTTATTTAAATGCTAATTTTAGTTTCAAAATATACTGCAACTCAAGCGATTGCACACACGATCACCTAGGTAAGTTCTGGTGGATCAATTGTGCAACCCACTGAGTTTACGCGACTGAGTAAACTCACCCCACTCCCAAAATCTAACAATTTCAAGTGAAGATTCTGCTTATCCCGTCCTTGATGATACAGAAGCTATTGATCCGGAGATGGCTCACATAAACGAGGACGTCGACTACCACTTAGATGAGATTGTAGACCTAGTATACTTTTACCAACATTGAGAACTTTTTACTCTAGTTTTTTCTTTATTTCTTGAGGGACATTTTTTAGCCTTGATATATTTTTATGAGTTTACGTTTGGGATCATTTTACCCTACGTGAAACTGGTTTGATTCTTTTATCCTAGATGTATGATTAGGATTAAGTACTTCATTATTATTGTCTATATTTTTCGTTATTAATTTATGAGTCATTTATTATTTAATGTTATCTTACATGCCTCAATCCATATGATAAGTCAATTTATAGATTATGTGTATGTCCGCTTATATCCTTAACTAGCGTGCGGTGTCATAACACGAAATTTTAGGCCGTCGATATCAGATAAGGATTCTGGGTCATGACAGAGATGGTATCAGAGCTCAGGCTTTACTTCCTTGAGGAGTGTATGGGCTATATAGGTATAATATTTTGATTGAGGTTATGATGATTCTGATAGACCCCTGACTTTAGATTTTTGAGGACTTACTAGGTTCAAGAAAGTTCGATCGTTGATGATAGAAGACCCTAAGGTTCGATTTGAAATTTAAAGATTTATTTAGGAATGACCTATATAGTTAGGAACTTATGAGAAACATTAGAAATGATCTATATGGATTGAAAAATAATGGATGAAGCTTTTCTAAATTGAGGGGCAATTAGATAAATAAATCCTTGAAGATTTGACTGTTTAGGATTTTAGGTGACCTGAGATGTCAACTATAGAAATAGCAGATTCTAGGTTATAATATAAATGACTTCAATAATTGGATCAAGTGAATATCTGACTAAAATTTGACATACCACACGTTCAGAGAAATTTATGATGTCGAATCAGATTACTTTATAAATTGATGAATTAGAATCGACCATCATTATAAAGAGAGGGGGACCCTACTTTGATGATATCAAATATTAGGTATTACAAATATGAAAGTTTTACAGGTGATTCGAGATTAACAGAGATGATGATACTACTTTTTAATCAATGCCTAATTTTCAAAGACAATTTTTTAAGGAGGGAAGAATGTCACGACCCAGAATCCTTACCCAATATCGAGGGCCTAGAATTTCGTGTTATGACACTGCACATTGATTAAGGCGATAAGCGGACATACACATAATTTATAAATTGACTTCCCATATGGATTGAGGCATTTAAGATAATATTAAACGATAAATGACTCATAAATTAATAACGGAAAATATAGACAATAATAATGAAGTACTTAATCCTAATCATACATCTAGGATAAAAAAATCAAACCAGTTTCACGTACGGTAAAATGATCCCAAACATAAACTCACAAAAATGTATCAAGGCTAAAATATGTCCCTTAAGAAATCAAGGAAAAACTAGAGTAAAAGGTTCTTAATGTTGGTAAAAGTCTGCTGGGTCTACAATCTCATCTATAATGAAGTAGCTGACGTCCTCGTTTATGTGAAGTAGCCGACGCCCTTGTTTATGTGAGCCATCTTCGGATCAACAGCTTCTGTATCATCAAGGACGGGATAAGCAGAATCTTCACCTGAAACTGTTAGATTTTGGGAGCGGGGTGAGTTTACTCAGTCGCGTAAACTCAATGGGTTGCACAATCGATCTACCATAACTTACCTAGGTAATCGTGTGTGCAATTGCTTGAGTTGTAGTATATTTTGAAACTAAAATTAGCATTTAAATAAAATGACTAAATTATCCATAACTCATAACATATCATAATCCAACTGAAAAGCATATTATAACATGAAGGGTACATGATGCTTCTAATTTTTTTATCTCTTTTCCTATTTGTCTCATCAACTTAGCATACGTGACATATCATAAGTCTTATTAATTACTCCATATGCCTACACAACGTACTTCGTATCTTATCTTATTTAAACAATCCGTGCTAGGATCGCTGCTCGAGCCTACCACGCAAGGTCCATGTGTAGATAACCACCTAACCTCCATATCATAACATAAACCACCATCCAGCCAGATGAGGTTGCCGGTATAGTAACCACGATGTCTCCTTAGTTCGAGACAAAGCTAAAATATCTTTAAGACTCGTCTCGGCTACAGACGTTAGACCCTTACGGTGGCTCGTAAGGTATGACACCTGTAGAACTTAATTCATATTTAGTTGGCCTTCACAGCGTATCTTAATATATCATAACTTTATTCGGTTCTTGGCTTAGGTCCTTGCCCCGATTTCATATTTGCGTGGGCTTGAGTCCCCACGTAATGTAAATGTGTCTTAACATATTCTTTTCTCATTTGTTTCTTAAAACTTAGTTAGAATGGGACACAGTGTGATAAGCTTCACTAAACCACGCTTCTCAAGGGACGAGTTCCGTAGTAACTTGGATATACTTTGTGTGACATCTTATACTATCATAGAGGGTTGCATCCGTACCTGGACGCCTACATTCTAAGTTCCACGTGACCGTGAAAGAAACTCCACCGTGACGAAGGCTTATGTCATGCGTCATATCTTATTCTTAACTTATATGCGTATGCCCTATCGTGATTTTCTACATGATGAATTTCATATGATAATGGTGAACATATATAAGGATGAACTATAACATAAACCCTAAGCATTTTATATTTTTAAAGAAAATTAATATAGAGCATAACCCATAAAGCATTGAAGTAAAACAGAGAATTAGAAATATTTGACTAGATTTATTTTATGATTGAGTTGAAAAAATATTTTATTAGGGTTAATTATATTCATAGAAATTGATGGTCAATTGGTATAGCAATCGGACATATTTCAGATTTTAAAGGGGCACACATGTCCATTCAAGCATTGTAGAAGGTTTAAAAGAGGTAATAGAATAGTAAGTATTAAAAAACGTTAATATTTGACCCCTTAAACTTATAGATTGTTATTCGATGAAAGCTATTTAATATATTTTATATAATTTTAGCGATTTGTAAGTCTGGAGACATGTTGAGCATAAAGTAGCCAAAGAGTTTAAAAAATAATGTCAAACCCGTGCAACCTTGGATCATTTAAAACGTATCCTAACTTGTAGCTCAATTTTAACCTTAAAAATATTAAATTTGTGAAATTACTATTTTAGATAAAGTTGTAGATCTCGTTGTCTTCTTTCCAATGCCGTAAGAATCACGTCAATCTGAGTTCGGAATAAAAAGTTATGGAGAACATATCAAGGCTGTTTGTTGAAGCGTTTGGCTGAATTTTACGAAAATCTGGGAAAAACGATCCTATCAATTTTGGACTGAATTTTTATATTTTTATAACTCAAAATTTATCAAAATTTAAGGAAAAATTTGGGTTTTCTTTTTAAGAAATAATTGAATAATTTAAAATAGATTTAGAGGCATCCACCTGTTAAAGCATGATTGTAATATCCCTGATATTTTAAACCTATTTTTCGTTTACCTCGATAAGTATGCCCAAAAAAGTGCCGGGATATTTCTGGGTTTTGGATAGCTAAGGGTATGTTGAGAATGATGATCAAAGGATTTTGTCTTGTGACTTGTGGAAGTCATGTGTGCATTGACATACACTATAAGTTAGGTGTTTGTGTTTAACATAAAAAACAAATGCAATTTAAATGGATAGGATTGCAAATAGAAAAATCTAGATATTTGGTTCCTTTTGTTTTTGTATTATAAGAGTGAGGCTTTGAAGAGAAGTTACACTTCTCTCTCTCGGTTGAATCTAAAAATTGCAACCTTTGCCCCTCTCCTTGATATTAGATCTTAGATCTTGTGAGGTTGGGAAATTCCCTCACCATCCCAACCGCTGATAAGCTTAATATTAATTTTCTGATCGGTTTGGATTATTGAAAGAGAAGAATAGGGGAGAGGAAAGTTTTGTACTGTTAGACCTGTGCTTGTGAAGCAAGGTTTGAATGGACTGAATTGGAGGCTCCGGTCTAATTGAACCTTGATGCTTGGTTCCGATGCGTATTTTTGGTGCAACGGAAACAACGGATTAAACTTCAAGAGGTAGGCTTTTACACCTCAAATTTAAATATCGTTGGTTTTGCTTAAAATAGGTTTATATTGATTTATGTGAGTTTGAGAAATTATGGTTGAGGGAATGAAAAAGGGTCCAGAGATCCAAATTTAACAGCCACAGACCTGGAGAAATTCGAGGGTCAAATTTGGAATTCAACCATCGAATTGAAAATCGAGGGTTAAAATTGAGATTTTAAAGCCTGATGCAATATTTGAAATTCGAGGGTCGAATTTGAATTCGACCATCGAATTTCAAATTCGACCATTGAATTTGAATTCGAGGGTCGAATTTTGCCCTGTTTCAGGCCTTTGATTTTTTTGTAAGAATTTTTTCTTGGCAAGCTTTCGGGTTTGACTTTTTGACCAATATTAACACTGGGAGTGTTAATCTTTGTAGGTTTTGAAATGGTGAGTCGTGTGTGAGGACTCCCTTACTTATTTTTTTTGAACCATTGAGTTAAGGTAGGGGAACCCTAAACCTGATTTGCATTCTATTATAAGTATAGGTTCTTTGATATAAAGCATGAATTCTGAAATAATTGTTTAACACAGCATAAATAAGAACTTTGAATTGTGACACAAATAAGAAATTTGAAAACTTTGATATGAATATGAACTAAGAAATTTGAACTTCCAAGCCTCATTTTTGAACGTGAACTTCGAATCAGAACTTCAAAAATCCGTAAATGTATTATGTATACAAGCTTTGATATGAGTTAGCATTTGCATTCGATTTGAGGCACATACAAACGAAACCCTAGATTCTACGAACCGCGTTGACGGTATTTATTTTGACGTAAGTTTCCCTCATAGCATAGGGGCTTGTTGCACTTCAGAAAAAGGATTCATGGACGACGATGGTCAGTAGGGTTTTCCATCGGTGACTTAATCGGCTCTCATGCTATATGTAATTTGGGAGACAAAATTAAGTTATAAATTTAAGATAAGAAGTATGCCTAATTCAGAAATTTTAAAACATCAGACTCATTGAATCAGTTTTGACCTTTTATTTAGAATTGGAAATTTGATTTGCAAAGCATCTTTTGAAAAGCTTATTGATCCGATTTCTATCTTTGAAAACCTTTACTTATAATAAAAATGCAAATAGACATGTTTCCTCTATTGGGCTTTGTTGTTAGCATACCCTCGACTATACATCACAGGTGCTGAGACTGACCTAGGATCTGAGGATCTGGATCTGGAGGACTTCGATTATATTCCTGAGGAGGAATTGGAGACGCCTGCAGAGGAGTTTTTCTCCTGATTTCTAGTTTATCTTTTTGGATACTTTTGTTTAGAATTATTCTTTGAATATTGGGCCCTGTGACGTATAGTCGAGGGTGAGCTAACAACAAAGCCCAATAAAGGAAACATGTCTATTTGCATTTCATTATAAGTAAGGGTTTTCAAAGACAGAAATTAGATCGAATATGATTTTCAAAAGATGCTTTGCAAATCACATTTCCAATTCTAACCATGAAGTAAAAAACTAATACAATTCATCTGATGTTTTCAAATTTCTGAATTAAGAATGCTTCTTGTCCTAAAATTATAACTTGATTTTATCTCCCAAATTACATATAGCATGAGAGCGGATTAAGTCACCGATGGGAAACCCTACTGACCATCGTCGTCCATGAACCCTTTTTCTGAAGTGCAACAAGCCCCTACGCTATGAGGGAAACTTGCGCCAAAATAAATACCGTCAACACGGTTGGTAGAATCTAGGGTTTCGTTCGTATGTGTCTAAAATCAAATGCAAATGCTAACATATATCAAAGCTTGTATACATAATACATTTACTGATTTTCGGAGTTCTGATTCGAAGTTCACATTAAAAAATAAATGAGGTTCTGAAGTTCTGAAGTTCAAATTTCTGAGTTCTTATTCATAACAAAGTTTTCCAATGCTTATTTGTACCACAATTAAAAGTTCTCATTCATACTGTGTTAAACAAATAATTCAGAGATTATGCTCTATATCAAACAGCCAAATACTTATAATAGAATGCAAATCAGGTGTAGGGTTCCCCTACCTTAGCTCACAACGGTTCAAAAATAAGCAAGGCAGTCCTCACACAGGACTCACCATTTCAAAACCTACAAAGATTAACACTACCAGTGTTAATATTGGTCAAAAAGTCAAACCCGAAAGTTTGCCAAGAAAAATTCCGACAAATTTTCAAAGGCCTGAAACAGGGCAAAATTCGACCCTCGCATTCAAATTTGACCCTCGAATTTCCAAAAATTTCATCAGGCTTAAAAATCAAAATTCGACCCTTGATTTTCAATTATATGGTTGAATTCAAAATTCGACCCTCGAATATCTCCAGGTCTGTGGCTGTTAAATTTTTATCTTCGGACCCTTTCTTTCTCATTTAACCACAATCTGTTTATCTAATTAAAATTCACCATTTTCTACTCTAAGCAAAACATAAATTTAATTAATTCATGGAGGTTTAAAAGCCTACCTCTTGATGTTTAATCCATCGATCCCGTTGCACCAAAATCAAGCACCGGAACCAATCTTCAGGGTTTAACAGGCTAGAGCTTCCAAATTAGTCCATCACAAGGTTGCCTCAAGAGCAAACAACCAACATTTCACACAGAACCTATCACTCTCCCCTATCTCTCTTCTCAATACATTTAACAGATCAAAACAACTATACAAGGCTTTTCAACGGTTGAGATGGGAAGAGGGATTTACAAAATCTCAAGATCTAGGATCAAAGGTGAGGGGCAAAAGTTATAAGTTTTTTTAATTCAAACGAGAGAGAGAGAAATGAATTTCTCCTCCAAGTCCCTCTCTTTATAAATCTTAGAATTTCAACCAAATATCTAGATTTTCTTATTTGCAATCCTATCTACTTAACTTGAACTTAAATCCGGCATGAAACACAAACACCCAACCTATAGTGTAAGTCATCGATTACATGACTTCCACAAGTCCAGAAACAAAAACCTTTGGCCATTATTTTCATCAAACACTTAGCTAACGAAAAACTCAGAAATATCCCATAATAATTTTTGGGCACACTTACCGAGGTAAATGAAAACAGGTCAAAATATCAGGGATATTACATTCTCTCCTCCTTAGGAATTTTCGTCCTCGAAAATGTAACACTACACATCACAAAACTAAACCAAGGGTAAACATGGGTCATAGTGCGCTGGTCGCGCAGGGCATGCAAGTCAAGAGATGGGATCCGTAGTAACCTGGATGTACTACATATGGCACCAGAAGGGCCAAAGTGGGTTACATCCGTATATGGATGCCTACACTCCGAGTGTCACGTGTCGGGAACCACCTCACCATGACTCATGAAAACAATCGAAGATGAATACAAAATGCAAAGCCGAACCAAAAGCAGAATCCAGAAGAAAATAACACGATCCCACCATATGAAAGCAGAAATAGAAGTGCAAAAACAAAGCCCACATAACAAAATCCAGAAGTGCAAAAACAAAGCCAAAGATGACTATGAGCTAGATGTAAGAACCATATATATAGATGTAACAAGGTCCATAGCGAAAATTTGTACAAATCTAAACAAAACAAACGATCACATCAAAATCCCAAAACAAAAAGATAAAAGAGATATCAAAATTAGAATCACCAGGTTCTAAGATAATTCATGGAGTAAATAATAAGTACATGCCCAAAATATAACCAAAACAACATAACCACCCAATAGCAAAACTAAAACGCCCCTGCAGCAGCTGGACCAGCCTAAACCAGGTCACCGTCCCCATCATCAGCGTCATCATCCAAATCATCAACACCCGCATCTGTAGGCACTCGGACGGGTTGGTGAAGTTGCTTATCGGATTGCCTTGCCACCACAGTTGACAAGCATGCATAACGTCTTTCACGTGTCCATGCTACGCCGCTACGTACGCGATCCGACTCACGTCTTGGATTTCCAACCGATTGAGCTACTAGAGGATATGACGGTGATTGAAGAACCGATCGCTATTTTGGACCGTCGAGATCAAGTCTTGCAAACTAAGTTGATTCCACTGGTACTAGTCAAGTGGGGAAATCATTCGGACGCTGAAGCTACTTGGGAACGCGCAACCGAAATCCGCGAACAATATCCACATTTATTTACCGGATGAGAAAGGTAAACTCTTGATTATTTTCGCTTAAAGATTCATCACCATAGTTATGTCGTTGTGCGTGAGCATGCGTCATTCGCTCGAGAAATCTCCTTCTAGGGATTCTCCGTATGATGTACATATATCATTGTTTTCGAAGTTCGGATTGTTCACTGTCGAAAAAGCTGACTGTGTTAAAAATATAGTCTCACAGGCAGCATTGATCGATCAACAGAGGTATTGATCGATCAATAAAGAGAGGTGATCGATCAATGACAGTGAAGGATTGCACTCAATTGTTTAGCTGTTGATCGATCAGTGGGAGTATTGATCGATCAATAGTGGTTCAATTGATCGATCAACAAGGGTTAGTGATCGATCAACTTTGCATTAGAAAGTAAGCATTGATCGATCAAAACAAGTATTGATCAATCAATAGGGGTGTTAGTGATCGATCAACAGAGGTTGGTGATCGATCAATGCATCGATTTAGGGCTTGAAGATGCTTCATTGATCGATCAACAAAAGCATTGATCGATCAATCCTGGGGTTTAAGTTAAGGTTTGGGGATTTCGAACGGTCATTTGCACGAAGCCTTCATAGTGATCGATCAAGGATTTGCACTCCGACCGTTCAACTTTCTCTCCAACGCTTCTCCGACCATTTCCGTCCGTTCTCCGGCTTGATTTGAGTGGACGTTGCTCCATTCATCCGGTAAGACTCTCATTTGCATTCCTTCGATTCTCGTTTTTGCCCTTTTTTGCAAAGATTCAACCATGGGACCTCACACGAAGAATGCTTCGCGTAAGGTACCCACGTCTCGGGCTCGTACACCGGTACCGCCCTCTGTTCCCATTCCCCAAACACCGCTCCACCAGATCACCGTTTCACCGCTGTACCACCCATTTCCGAGCGTGAAGTCCCCAAATCGTGGTGGGTTTCCAAAACCTTCTTACCCGAACACGTTTTTGCTTCCTCGCTCTACGAGGACCGACCCGAAATGGCTTGGGCCAAGGGTTATATCCAAAAGCTCGGGTTAAAACCCTTGCTTGAACCATTCCATGACCACTATTGCCCACGCCTAGTGAGGCTTTTCTTCCAAAACCTACGATGGGGTGATAGTCGCCATCGACTTGTCACGACCATTGATGGTTTTGAGTACAAGTTCAATCATTTCCATGTCGCGGCGGCACTTCAATGCCCGTCCGCTTACATCGAGACATGTGGCCTTGATGCCCCGTATATCAAGGAGGTCTCGTTCGCCGATGTGGTCTCTAAGATGACCCAAGGCCAACACGGGAGGGGCCAATCCATATCTAGGGCCCAATTACCAGATCGATTATGGATGCTTGATACATATATCAAGTGTGCACTAAACCCCTTTTTACACAAGTCCTCACGGACTGGAGTAGTGCAACAGGCACTATTCTCGGCCTATGAGAACCGTTGGTTCTCTATGGCGAATTTGGTCATTGAGGGCATAATCAATGCCAATGACCTTATATCTGAAAAGGTGAAGTCCGGGGTTAAGAAGCAAATCCCATATGCTCGCCTCATCACCAAGTTAGTAGAGCAAGATGTCCTTGGCTCCTCACGAGCCTCGCTTGGTCGACAACACCAAGGTCTTTCAACTGAAAGACTGGACCAAGAGTTACAATTTGTTGGTGAGACGGCTTCCCGAGGAGGAGGAGGGCGCAGCTGAGCCCATTCCCCCTACCGTTCCTGAGGGTTCGGTCCCTGCCAAGCCTACATCTGGAGAGGGGGAGGGCCCACGTGATCCACCACCTCCACCTGAGGTGTCTACCCGACCGGCCCCCACTACACCCCACCGACCGATTCGTCACACCACAGCCCATCCCCCACCATCTTCCTCTGACGACGTCGCCGCGATGCTTCGGGAGCTGGTGGAGGGCAACCGCCGTATCCATGAGAGGCTGGACGGCATGGAGGCATTCCAGCGACAGATGCATCGTCGTCTGGATTACCACGAGGGGATGCATGAGCTGGTCATGCAGCATCTGTATGCTACGACGTCCACGCCGATAATCGCCCACGCTCGTCAGCACGCTGTGGACCCACGCGACTACCGCACACCGCCACCTCATCCCAGCAGACCTACGTCTGACGAGGCCGGTCCATCCGATGTCCCCACAGGTATTACTATGCTACTATATGTTATTCTTATGTAACTTATCTGTCTATATCTAAAATGCTCTGCTTAGCATATAAATTCTGTTCTAAATACGTGATTATCACTGCATGATATATCGACTGTCTGATTCTCAATTTCATTTATTTGTTAATCTTACAACCAATCATTCCCTAACCGCACCTCTTAGACATTTTCGAGGACGAAAATTCCTAAGGGGGGGATAATGTAACAACCCTGAAATCTAGAACACGAACTTGACGGTTTCGATCTACGTGCCCGACACAAAAATCGAGACCGACTTAAAATTTTAGAATTGATATTAGTTAAGATAAGGTTGCACTGTGATTAGATGAGTTCACACGTGCGTTTTCGTTCAAGTCTGAGTTGTGTAAAGGGTCAATGTGACACATTGCGCAGTAGCGACTGTGTTTGTGCTCCACACCGGAACACAAACTAGGGGGGGAAACAGAAATATATGTTTTCTTAGCTTATAGGGGAAGGAAGGGAGACTTAGAGAGAGATCCCCTTCTTCTTTTTTTTCTTCTTCCCCTTGCCCTAGTTACTCTAGTAGCTAAAGAAGCTGTAGCTAGGTGGTTTTCAAGAGGGTTTTTGGAGAAAACAGGGTTAGGAAGATTGAGATGGTGAGTTCCTAAGCTAGGGTATGTAGAGATCATTAGAATAAGCTTAGGTATGGTTTGTGTGTGTGTGTGAAGTCTCTGTATGCTGAACCGGAGCTAAAAGGTTGCTCGTCGGACTCGGATCGGTGATAAACTCCGAGATCTAGATCCGAAACCTCATCCGGACCGAATTGCTGAAACCCCGAGAGGGCCCAAACAAAGGTGAGTCTGTGTGTTTAAATAGGGGCAAATGAGAAGCCCAAGTATGTGCATTGATGTTGTGTTAATGGTTGTTGACAACCATTAATGAAAAATGGGTTAAATTAGGGTTGGAGATGAACTCCATTAATGATAGAGTTTCTGTCATTATTGATCGATCAATGAAGGCATTGATCGATCAATGACAAGTGGTGATCGATCAATGAAGACCATTGATCGATCAATCTGTATAAGACAGAAAGGGGAACAAAAGCCCCTAAATCCTGGAAGTTCAAGGTTCGAGAAGCATTGATCGATCAATTTGGGCATTGATCGATCAATCTTAGTATTGATCGATCAACAAGAGAGTGATCGATCATCGATATTGGTGATCGATCAACAAAGGTATTGATCGATCACTGTAGGGTGTTGATCGATCAATGAAGGCATTGATCGATCAATCTATATAGATAGTTAATGTGAACAGAAGGTGGGAATTTTCAAAAATGGGCTCGTAATCGATCAATAAGAGGTATTGATCGATTAATAAGAGGCATTGATCGATCAACCAAAGTGGTGATCGATCAATTTAAGCCGTATTAAAAATAAAGAGAAGAGAGACTATTGATCGATCAATGAGTATATTGATCGATCAATGAGGATAGGTGATCGATCAATAAGGTGTATTGATCGATCAATGAACTATGTTACAGAAAGAGAGCTAAGAGGGTGTTGATCGATCAATGGAGTTATTGATCGATCAAAAAGAGGTATTGATCGATCAATAAGGGTGGTGATCGATCAATCACCCCCTGTTTTATTCTGTTTTGATTTTATGGGTTAAACACCATCGGACATTGCGCCGGTTAACTTTCTGACATCCCTAACACTTAAAGTACTATGTTTATGGTCTAGGGTCAAACCCTGACACCTTGAAAAGGCTTTGGATTTGCTTAGAAGATAAATTGACCTGAGGTAGGGGAAAACCAACCTAAACTATTTTTGAGTATGATTCCATGTTTATTTCATATCTATGCCCTGATTTCTGTTTTTAACAAGCATGTATGCATTTCATAATTCCTGCTATCTTTAAATTCTGTTTCCTGATTTGTATTCTGAAACCCGCCTCTGATTTCTACCATCTAATTTGTGAGGTATATATGTATGTGATTTGATGATTTAAACCAGATGATCCCCACCGACCCGGCGATATATCCGATGCCTGGCACACTTGTGCACCTGCTTTCAATCCTCGGCACAATTGCACTCCATGGATGAGGCATTGTTGCACTTTCAAAATTGTTCATGTGAACGACGATTGGTTGGGGTTTCCTATCGGACATTCCTGTTTACTCCGTGCTATATAGTCACGGGAGTTTCTTAAGTTAAATACACACAATTTAAACTCTCTGATAATATACTTGCATAACATCTGATTTCTTGCATAAAACCTCAGCTCTTAGTTTGATTCGTCATAATTATATGTTCCTGATTTGAGGTCTGCTATGAGATAGCATGATCTGCATATTCAATTCATTTAGTTGGAAATTCTTCTATTGAGCTATGATGTAGCTCACCCTGCTTTCTAAATCAATTTTAGGTTCTGAGGCTGTAGCTCCCGGCATAGAGAGCGACCTGCACTACCAAACCACCTGAGGCCGAGGCGGAGGACGAGGAGATGATATTCAGTGCATTTGAGTTCTACTGTAGGTACCGTGTCCATGTAATCGTATTTTGATATTTTGGATTATTGTGTGCCTGGTGGCCACTTTTGTGTATATTTTTAGTAGAATTACTTATTGTATTATTTATGCATTCTATTCGGAACCACTATCAGGAACCATTGTTTGGGTGATGGACGTCCATCACCAATGGTTCTTCTTGGTTCCTTTTTGAGAATGTGTATTCTTTTGGCATATATAGAATTTCTTGTTTTAAATTATTATTGTTCTTTTATATTAAATGCATTTCGAGATGACTGACTCGACCTACCACTGCTGGATAGTGTCTGCTTGGCTTCCGCTATACGAGCAGATACTTATGATTTGTCCCGAGGATCATCCAGAGTATGATCCTGATGGCACGGATTTCCAGGAATGAAAATCCGGGCTGTCACACTCACCGCAGTCATCTGGCGAGTAAACTCTGAGAGTGTGATTATGTCGCTCTGTGGGGGCTGATCAGGTGCAAGAACATCAGGCTCTGGAGCAACGTGCATTGGATTCTCGTCCTCATCTTCATCTGGTACCACCGCACCCTTAGGAGCCTTGACGAGCCGGTTGTAGGTCTGACCCAATTGACTAGGTTATACAGCTTTAGACCATCCGTGGACTTTGGCTCAGTAGGGGGAATCTCATAAGCTGGGCCCGCTCGATAAATCTCAATCATTACCGAAATTAAACGAGCATATCGGATGCCCTTTTTCGGTTTCTTGACTTGTTTGCCTATCTTCTCCCTATCCTTAACAATTCCCTTAAAAATTATTTTGAGGGTACTAAACCAACGCTCTTTAAAAGCTACAAATAAAATCTGCTAGATGGGACCTCGGCGCTCTAATTTGTGACCAAACGGGTACAGGGTAGCCTTAAAAATCATGTCTAAGATCCACATGGAGTCGGGCATGTGTGAACGGGCGATTGCTTTACCAGACCAATGACGACCTTGGGTCATTTGTGCGATGACCTCATGAAACGGGACATGTTTAGGGAAAGGAGGACCCAATCCCATAGTCGCAAAATGTGCGGTAGGGCAGCGCATTGCCACGACAATGTCCTCAAGGTCAAAGGCATAATCGCGCCTGTCAATCGAGGTATATATTTTCTTCCCATCCTCTCGGCGCATGTGTTGATAAAATAAGCGTACCAAGCGAGGATAGAAGTGGTCACTAAAAGCAGTACAGAGCAAGGTCAAACGTGCTTTTTCCAAATAATCCGACACCGATTGAGTGGTTGTTTGTTGGTCAAACAGTTCTGGGTGAAAAACCCACTCAATAGCGAACCCCTTAATGCTCCGAAATTCATTGAGCTGCTCTTGAATTTGAGGGGGCATAGGTGGAGAATTAATTTGAGCAATTGGGTGATCGGTTGTGGTGGTGGTATGTGGTACAGCAGGAAGCTGAAAATGACCTTAGAAAGCTTGTCTTTTGGATGTAGGATTTCGGGTGGCCGCTTGTTTCTTAGGTCCCATATTAAAGAGCGAGAGAAACAACTCAAAAAAAAATGCAGAAATATGAACTATAATCCACAAAAGTAGAGGGCTTTACCTCTTGAAATGCCCGAAAGTGATCTCCAAAGCAAGAAATCCGAGTCCCTTGTGAAATCTGAGTGAAATCCACTTGAATCCAGCCAAGAACAGCAAGAAAAGCTCCAAAAACCCAAAACCCTCGAAAACCCCAAGCCTATTCTCTGTTTGCAATAGCCCGAAATGCCAAAACCCCAAAAATAAACCCCAACTTATCGCGAGAAAATCTACCCTCGAATTCAAATTCGACGGTCGAATTTCAATTCGACCCTCAATTTTGAAATCGACCCTCGATTTCTCCAAAATGTTGCTAGGCCCAAAATTCTGCCTCAAAAATCTGGGTACTGTTCATGAAAAATTGACACTCGATTTTCATTTTCGACCCTCGATTTTCTCGAGGTCTATTTTCCTCCAAAAATTTAAAATTTTCAAATGGGGGTCCATTGCTTTGGGTCCAACTGACCTCCTTTGAGCCCAGTTCATTGCAATTATGGAACCCGACTGAGCTTTCAATAATAAAGCCGAAAATAACGTATAAAAATTAAATGAAATAGCTAACAAAAGGCCCGATTTATTTCACAAGTCTATTAGGGAGTAACATCCCCTGGTTTGGTCTAAGTCCCAAAATTTTCCGGTTTCCATAAACTAGGGACTTTCAAGCAGGCAGAAATTTAATATACATAGGATCGCCAAAACATTATATATATATATATATATATATATATATATATATATATATATAAACAAGTACTTCACCAAAAGGTTTAAATACAAGACATCCCATATACAGTTTCTTAACAAAATCAAACGAAGAGGTGCGGAAATTGTTCTCGGAGCTCAGGTTCTCGCTCCCAGGTGGCTTCCTCTGGTGTATGATTCTTCCATCTGACGAGAACCAAAGGAATCCTCTTAGTGCGTAGGATCTGCTCCTTGCAATCCAAAATCTGAATCGGGTCCTCAATCACCGTCAAACTATCCTGAAGCTCGATGGGTTGGTAATCAAGCATGTGAGTCGGGTCACGTATGTATCATCGCAGCATTGACACATGGAAGACATTGTGCATGCTCGACAATTGCGGCGGTAGCGCCACTCGATATGCAACCTCTCCGACTCAGCCTAATATCTCAAAAAACCCAACATACCGAGGACTCAGTTTCCCCCTTTTTCCGAATTGCATAATGCCTTTCGTAGGCAAAATTCGAACAAAAACATTATCGCTGACCTGAAAAGCAATTGTTAGCGACAATTCCAACGCGAAATACTTATTAAGTGATTAAATGCACATTAATGTATTCAAGGCTACCTGAAAATCCACATGTCTCCGTTTGAGATCGAAGTAGCTCTTTTGACGACTCTGAGCTACATGTAGTCTCTCATGAATCAACCGAACCGTTTCGATCGTACACTCAACTATCTCAGGTCCAATAATTAGCTTCTCACCCACTTCTTCCCAGTTCAACGGCGATCTGTACCGTCTTCCATATAAAGCCTCGAACGGAGCCATACCGATGCTAGCTTGGAAGCTATTCTTGTAAGCAAACTCGATCAGAGGTAAGTGTTGGTCCCACGACCCGTGAAAATCCAACATGCAAGCTCTCAGCATGTCCTCTATGATCTGATTGACTCGCTCAGTCTGGCCATCCATCTATGGGTGAAATGTTGAACTGAAGTCGAGACGAGAACCCATCCCTTCTTAAAATCGCTGCCAAAATTGTGAAGTAAGCAACGGGTCTCTGTCCGACACAATACTAGCCGATATCCCATGCAGTCAAACAATCTCCTTAAGGTATAACTCTGCAAGTCTACTGGCTGTATACGTAGTATTGTACGGTAGGAAATGAGCAGACTTGGTTAGCCGATCGACAATGACCCAAATGGCATTATTCTTCCTCAGTGTTTTCGGCAAACCTAGGATGAAGTCCATCAAAATGGCTTCCCATTTCTACTCTAGTACAGGTAAAGGTTACAATAAGCCCACAGGATTCTGATGATCAACCTTAACCTGCTGACAAACCAAGCATCGTGATACATACTCAGCGAAGTTGCGTTTCAAACCTCACCACCAGAAGCTCTTCATCAAGTCTTGATACATCTTGGTGCTACCAGGATATATGGCATACATGAATTTGTGAGCCTCTTCCAGAATGGTGTCCCGAAGCTTAGTACTCATCGGTACGCATACTCGGTCATGAAACAAAAAGGTCCCATATGCTCGAATGGAGAAATCCTTCTTGCTTCCACTCTCTACCTCTCGTCTGATCGCCATCAGCTCATCATCGATCATCTGAAGCTTCCTGATATTCTTGAAAAGCGTAGGGCGAAGTACAAGTGTAGCCATCAATGCTCCAAAGCTTTTCCCATCGAACCATGAGCTGCCCAAAGCCATATCTTCCAAAAGCTTCCACCTCTGTATGCGGCTGACAAGATGTGACAACTGCGCTAAAGACTTTTTACTAAGAGCATCAGCAATGACATTCGCCTTTCCCGGATGGTACTGAATCGAGCAATCATAGTCCTTCAAGAACTCCATCCATCGTCGCTGCCTCATATTCAAGTCCTTTTGAGTGAATAGATACTTAAGACTTGTGATCGGTGAATATATCGAATATCTCACCGTAAAGGTAATGTCTCCAGATCTTCATGGTGAATATAACTGCTGCTAACTCTAGGTCATGCGTTGGATAGTTTCTTTCATGCTCCTTCAGCTGCCTAGAACCATATGCAATGACCCGCTCATGTTGATTAAGCACACAACCTAATCTGCCATAAGAAGCATCACTGTATACTGCGAAGCCTCCACTGCTGGAAGGTATAGCAAGTACCGGTGCCGTAGTTAATCGACGCTTCAGCTCCTGAAAGCTCTGCTCACACTGCTCTGTCTAATCAAACTTTGCATTCTTTATCTTAAGCTATGTAAGCAGACCCGATATCTTCGAGAAGCCCTCGACAAATCTCCTATAGTACCCTGCCAGACCAAGGAAACTTCAAACCTCTGTAACTGTCATAGGTTGTTCCCAGTTCACCACAGAATCGATTTTTGTAGGATCCACTGATATACCTGCTTCAGAGATGACGTGGCCCAAGAAAATGACTTGATCAATCCAAAACTCACACTTACTGAGTTTGGCATACAACTGATTGTCCCTAAGTGTTTGAAGAGCCATTCTGAGATGCTGCATATGCTCCTCTCGGGTTTTCGAATAGATGAGGATGTCATCTATGAAAACTACCACAGACTTATCAAGATGTGGCTTGAACACCCGGTTCATCAGGTCCATAAAAGATCCAAGCACATTCGTCAACCCAAAAGGCATCACTAAGAACTCATAGTGGCCATAACGCGTACGAAACGTAGTTTTGGATATATCTTTCGCCTTGATCTTGAGCTGGTGATAGCCTGACCTCAGATCAATCTTCGAGAAGAACTTTGCACCTTACAATTGATCAAATAAATCATCTATCCATAGAAGAGGATAACGATTCTTAATTGTCATCTTGTTGAGCTGACGATAATCGATGCACAGACGCATCAATCCATCCTTCTTTTTCACAAAGAGAACCGGTGCGCCCCAAGGAGAAACACTCGGTCGAATGAAGCCTTTGTCTAACAGCTCCTGAAGCTGTTCCTTGAGCTCTTTCAATTCCGCAGGCACCATCCGATATGGAGCTTTAGACAACGGTTCTGTACCCGGTGCTAGCTCAATCGTTAACTCAATCTCTCGTTCAGGTGGTAATCCAGGTAAGTCCTCTGGAAAGACATCAGGATACTCACAGACCACCTTGATAAGAGCCAAATCATTCTTCATTTCTGTAGAATCTTGCAAGTAAGCCAGATACCCGCTGCAACCATTCCTCATCATGCGCTCGGCCTTAATAGCTGAAACCAATGGCGCAACCTTTGATTTGACTCCACAGAATCCGAAGGATTTTTGCTCTGGCGGTCAGAAGGTCACGATCTTCTGTAGACAGTCCACACTCGCATGATAAGCTGCCAACCAATCTATTTCGAGAATAACATCGAACCCTTCCATGCTCAACGTAATCATGTCGGTCACTGTCTTGTGCTCATAAATCATCATGATGACTGACTGACATGCTGTATCCATGCTCACTGAACTTCCCGTAGGAATCTTCACGTCAAAAATGAAAGCAAGGGGTTCAAGAGTAATACCCAACTTCTCGGAGAAAAGAGGAGTAATAAATGAGTGTGTAGACCCGGGATCTATCAAAACTCACGCTTCAATTTTACTCATGTCACCTCTACCACTCATCATAAGGGTACCTTTATTAAAAGTTTGTTAATTATATGCAATGATTCCAATATTATTTAAAATTTATTCTAATGAATTTAAATATTAAATAATAGAACCAATGCAAGATTTGACATCTCAACTTTAATGATACCTTGAATCACGTCATTCGATGTTTGGGCATCCTATGCAGTCACCGCATAAGCTCGACCTTGAACTGTAGGTCTCGTCGATTTCTGCGTAGAGACTGACGTAATCCTTCCCTCGTCCACCGTAGGACAATCCTTGATCATATGACCAATCTGTCTACACCTGAAGCATCCCCCAGTGTTTCGTTGACAATCCTCCGTCTTATGTGGTTTCCCACATCGTGTACATGCTGGAGTAGGAACAGGAGTAATAGCTAGTCCTCGTGATGATCCCTGAGCAACAGAAGCTCCACTCGCAGTAGTGCTCCCGGCTTTGAAAGGTCGCCCTGGTGAAGAACTCTACTGTCTCTGATAGGAAGATGATACTGGTCCTGAAGCAACAGCCGGCCTGGAATACGATGGCTGACTAGGATAGGGAGGAGGTTTAGAAAACCTCGACTTTTTGTTCACCTGCTCAGACGCACTCCACTGTCTCTGGCCAAACTAATTTCTATTTCCCTGCTCTCGCCTTAGGTACTATTTCTGGATGTCTTCCTCTCCAATGAGGGCTTTTTCCATTACGCCCACATACGTCTCCATTTCCCACATCGACTCCCTCTCCTGAATATTCGGCCTCAAACCTCTCTAAAATTTCTGAGCCCTCATCAGCTCAGTGGCCACGTGTAAGGGTGCAAATCGGGCAAGTCGATCAAACTCTATGCCATACTCGCGCACCGACATCTCGTTCTGCTCCAGTCTTATAAACTGGACTTCCCACTGGCTACGCACAATCTTTGAAAAATACTGATTGTTGAACGTATCCACGAACTCTGCCCAAGTCCATGGAGTATTGGGGTAGTCCTGCTCCCGCATCCTGGAGACAAATTTCCACCACGGACTGGCCTCACCCAAAAGTTTGAAGGCTGCCCAGCGTACCTTCTCAACATCTGTACACTGCAACACCTCAAAATTTTTCTCCATCTCATCAAGCCATGCCTCGGCTTCCATCGAATCTATCTGCCTTGAGAATGTAGGAGGTCTCATCCTCCTGAACTCGGCGAATCCCCCTAGCTGATGTCTGGCTACCAGTAAGTATGTCTGTTGATCTATCACCGCAGTCTGCTGAGCCATGTTGTTGGCCAAGGCCGCCAACACCTGGTCAACATTTCCTCCTCCGCCTCTACCAGTTCCCAACGAATCAGCGTTAGGATCGGTAGCCACTCTGTCTCTCCCTCTCGAGGTACCTACGCCCTCATCAATTTCCTCGATACACGCCATGCGAGGTCCTTCTCTACCTCAGCCTCTGCCTCTGAACCGCAGAGGCATGCTGATCTGTCATTGTTGAAAAACAATAATAATATATCAGTATTGATTGTTAAGACAATCTAACCCTTAGCCCTAAGACTCTGAACCTAGAGCCTTGCTCTGATATCAACTGTGACGACCTGACTTTTCCAATCCCTAAGGTATAGAAAAGGCCGGTTCATCAACTTATTGATTTCTCAATAAGCCGTAACAAACAGAAGCCGACAGCATAACATAGATCTAAAAATAGAGGCAAAGCATAGAGTAAGCAAAGATAAAAGCTTAACAAAATAATATATCACCTTGAGGAACCAGGAAGAACCATCGATGATGGCCAATCCAACACCTAAAATAGTGGTTCCTAATAATGGTTCCTCGAGTGATATCAAAAAGACAAAACAATGGCCTAGGGCCCAATATTCAAAGAATAATTCTAAACAATAACTCATCTGCAGGCGTCTCCAATTCCTCCTCAGGAATATAATCGGAGTCCTCCAGATCCAAATCCTCAGATCCTAGGTCAGTCTCAGAACCTGTGATGTATAGTCGAGGATGAGCTAATAACAAAGCCCAATAGAGGAAACATGTCTATTTGCATTTTATTATAAGGGTTTTCAAAGACAGAAATCGGATCGAATATGGTTTTCAAAATATGCTTTGCAAATCACATTTCCAATTCTAACCATGAAGTCAAAAACTAATACAATTCATCTGATGTTTTCAAATTTCTGAATTAAGCATGCTTCTTGTCTTAAAATTATAACTTAATTTTATCTCCCAAATTACATATAGCATGAGAGCGGATTAAGTCACCGATGGAAAACCCTACTGACCATCGTCGTCCGTGAACCCTTTTTCTGACATGCAACAAGCACTTACGCTATGAGGGAAACTTGCGCCAAAATAAATACTGTCAACACGGTTGGTAGAATCTAGGGTTTCGTTCGTATGTGCCTCAAATCGAATGTAAATGCTAACATATATCAAAGCTTGTATACATAATACATTTACTGATTTTCGGAGTTCTGATTCGAAGTTCACATTCAAAAGTAAATGAGGTTCTGAAGTTCTGAAGTTCAAATTTCCGAGTTCTTATTCATAACAAAGTTTTATAGTGCTTGTTTGTATCACAATTCAAAGTTCTTATTCATGCTGTTTTAAACAAATAATTCAGAGATTATGCTCTATATCAAATAGCCAAATACTTATAATAGAATGCAAATTAGGTGTAAAGTTTCCGTACCTTAGCTCACAACGGTTCAAAAATAAGCAAGGCAGTCCTCACACAGGACTCACCATTTCAAAACTTATAAAGATTAACACTACCAGTGTTAATATTGGTCAAAAAGTTAAACCCGAAAGTTTGCCAAGAAAAATTCTGAAAATTTTTCGAAGGCTTGAAACAGGGCAAAATTCAACCCTCGAATTAAAATTCGATGGTCGAATTCAAATTTGACCCTCGAATTTTCAAAAATTTCATCAGGCTTAAAAATCAAAATTCGACCCTCGATTTTCAATTCGATGGTCGAATTCCAAATTCGACCCTCGAATTGAAATTCGACCCTCGAATTTCTCCAGGTCCATGGCTGTTAAATTTTTATCTTTGGACCCTTTCTTTCTCATTTAACCACAGTCTGTTTATCTAATTAAAATTCACAATTTTCTACTCTAAGCAAAACATAAATTTAATTAACTCATGGAGGTTTAAAAGCCTACCTCTTGACGTTTAATCCATTGATCCCGTTGCACCAAAATTAAGCACCGAAACCAATCTTCAAGGTTTAATAGGCTAGAGCCTCCAAATCAGTTCATCACAAGGTTGCCTCAAGAGCAAACAACCAACATTTCATGCAGAACCTACCACTCTCCCCTATCTCTCTTCTCAATACATTTAACAGATCAAAACAACTATACAAAGCTTTTCAACGGTGTAGATGGGAAGAGGGATTTACAAAATCTCAAGATCTAGGATCAAAGGTGAGGGGCAAAGGTTGTAAGTTTTTTTAATTCAAACGAGAGAGAGAAATGAATTTCTCCTCCAAGTCCCTCTCTTTATAAACCTTAGAATTTCAACCAAATATCTAGATTTTCTTATTTGCAATCCTATCTACTTAACTTGAACTTAAATCTGGCGTGAAACACAAACACCCAACTTATAGTGTAAGTCATCGATTACATGACTTCCACAAGTCCAGAAACAAAAACCTTTGGCCATTATTTTCATCAAACACTTAGCTAACCAAAAACTCAGAAATATCCCGTAATAATTTTCGGACATGCTTACCGAGGTAAACGAAAACAGGTCAAAATATCAGGGATATTACACCATCAAGCTTCCGGGTTAGCGAGATCAGTTGCCAAGCTCCGGAGTTAGCGGGATCACTTATTTCAAGACTTACAAAATCAAGCTCCTGAGTTAACGGGATCAGTTGGCTCAAGACGAAGCAAAGACTTGTACATGACATCAAGGATAACAGGACATGGACAATGTATGGTAATATGTATACAAGAACATCATGAATAGATATCAGAGAATCATAGAGCAAAACTGATTTGAATAATTGAACTCACATGATCATATATAACCGAAACTAGCATAATCATTAATCATCATGTATTGAAGCTGAATTACCATCATAATCATGCAAAGCATATTTCGAGTCTGAAGCTCTTATCATCAATATACATTACTATAAACTGATCTAACACCATCAGTCATAGGCATACATCGAAAACTAACACATCATCAAAACTAAGCTAGCATGTGCATACATTATTATACATTGTATTTGAACTATATTTTCATCACAATTCATAAATCTTTTTCTAAATTACTCTAGTGTCATCATGCATACACATTCATTTGCTGGTCTATATCATGTCATCTAAATTAGTCTGACAATATTTCTAGCATAATCGCATATGTCGAGTCGAACTGATCTTATCAAACTGATTTGATCAAAATCATATATCACTCAAACTGAACTAGCATACGCTCATACATCGAGTTGATCTGATCATAAGCATGTATCCAATTAAACTGAACTAGCATACTCGAACTGATCTGATCATAAGCATGCATTAATTTAAAAAAATGAACTTAATATCATCATAGCTGACATATATATATATTAAACTGACTAACATCATTACATCAGACGTATAGCTTCACATGTATATACAATCAATATATTGAGTTTAGCATGGTCTTGACTGAAAATAATTATATATATATAATAATGTACAATCCAAGATGCAAAGAAGAAACCAATTATAACGTAGCAAGGTAAAATTTCCTACCTTCACTCACGCGCACGTGTATCTACTTGTACATGCACTCATGCGTTCAAGAATATCTTCACTGTTAGGAACTTGTCATGTGCGCCAAGTTGCACCTATGGTGTAATGTGCCTGGCTTTAGTATTTCAATTGAGATACAGGGTCACTTTAGACCTCAAATACATGCTCTAGAAGGTTACCGAGTCATAGAGTCAATTCACACATTCATACACAGACCAAAGGTGTCACACGGCACCGGCACAAACCAGACATGGGCTTGCGTCAACAAGCCACAGGGTTGTCTCGACAAGCAGCCCAGCTAAACACCTTATCGAAACTTGTCACTACTTTTTGACCCTTTAAACATTAGATTCAGGGATTTATTATATCACGAAAGTTATAGGGCTCGTTGTCCCCTTTCCAACGCATCAAGAATCGTGTTAATCGAAGTTTGGGGTTAAAAGTTATGCACAAATTATTGAACAGTGGTCAACGCACAATGTTTGCCGCGGCGAGCCTGTCAGGCTTGGCTTACTAGGGTGTTTTCTGCTCCACTTGGCTTCTTTTGACTCAGACAATTGGCTAGTTATTTTGTATAAATATGGATAATATATATTGCACAGTAAATTAGATTTTCTTAATCATTTTTGTGTAAAATTTTTGGTGTAGTTTATTTACCAATACGGGTTCCAAAACCCATTTCAATTTGTGATTCGTGCTGCCGATTCGGTCTCAGTGAATCGACAACACAGATTAATCATTTATGAACTTCTTAACTAACCTAGTCTAGGAAAGCTGTGTGTTTACGGCATACCTTTTGGTGAATTTATCGTTACGATGACGCCGAACGTGTGTCGGTGTCGAGTTCGCCGAGCTCGTAAGAACTAGGGATGTATTGACCTTTCTGAGACCTAGCAATCGCCTTCGTAATCCTCTTGATCGAACCGCAGGTTACCTTGTGATTCAAGGTTCTAAATTTAAGGTTGAATTCAAGAGATTTACGAGGGAAGGATTTGAGAACTAGTGTTTAAAAAAAAACTTTCTTCTCTGGTTTTAATGGTTGTGCAGATTTAAATGGGGTTTAGATTTTCTTCAAGTCTTCAAGGAGGAAGAAGGACGAACTGGTTAGCGAGTTCTTGTAGTGGCGATATCCACTTTGTGTGCTAGAGAATCAAGTATGACTCACGCCTACGTGTAGGCTGCTACCGAATAAATCAGCTTATAAGCTGCTGATATGGGATGAATTCCCATGTATTGTGTACACAGTCTTCAATATATAGGCATATAAGCCAATTGTGGATTTGGCTTTAATACAAGTATGATACACTATTTTGAGTGTATAAGTTTTATACAGCCTGGATTTGGGCTGTAGGATAAAACTGCAACGCAGATCTTAGCTTATATATTACTTGGGTCTGGGATTGTATGTAAAGTTGGCCTTTGTTTTTAACTTATATATGCATATTAATTATATGCATATAAGCCAAATGAAACCAAAGCTGGCATATAATTATAATACACAAACTATGTGTATATGTAATTGGAGAAACTATTTAATTATATTACTATGGTTGCCTCAAGTACTGAGGCAAACATATTTTTCTTGCCTCATGGGCTGAGGCAACCACTCGTTTGCCTCAGGTGCGATAAAAATCTTTTGTTTAACGGGTTTTGGGTCAAAATGGTTGGCACCTTTATGCGTCAACCATACCGATGCATCAATACCAATTTATGTGATGCGCCATTTTAGTATTTCAATTTTTTTTTTTTTAATCATTGTGTGGCATACATAGTGAAACGCAGTTTTGTCAACTGTTACATTGATGCTCACTATCTCTAAAACATAGTGAAATAGATTTGAAATGGTCATAAATATGTAAGCATATAGCAACCATGTAAATAACATATGATTACTGCAAATGAAATTTGTGTATTATGTCTTTTATCATACATGTTTCGTGGCACACTCTCACAAAAAAGCTCCTGAATTAAACACCATAGTCTTAATATATTTCCTATTGTCAAATTCAAATAATCGATCTAGACCATTTTACTTTTGAGTATAACTTCCAAAACGAAAGAGAGAAAATAGTGGTGTAAACGGGGTATTACAAAATTAAAAATTGTAGACAGAGCCATGAATTCAGACATTAATCGGTAGGGAGAGATTCCAAATCATCTTTCTCTATCTGGAAGTAGTAATGCCCTCTTTAATGAATAAAATGAGTGGTGTGACTTATCTAAAACCCTAAGAATATGAACGATCACATCATACATATACTAGACACACTACATGAAAATGTGGGAAAAACAACAGCCGATGGCTGTCGTTTTTGAAAATAACGATAGCTATTAATCGTCGAGTGGACAGTCGTAAAAAATGTCGTAGTATTTGTTAATGACGTATTGTAGCTGTCATTTATTTCGTTTGAAAACGACTGCCTTTAGCTGTCAATCACAAATGACAATTTCTTGCCGTTGTTTTAAGTATCATTTTTCAAAAGTAAAATGGCATCTTTTTATTATAGTCGACATATTATAGCTGTCACTTTTTTCGAGTGAAAAGAAAAAATGACAGTCTTGAGCAGTCACATTTTTTGATATATTTTTTTTCAATATTTAAATTTTATGAAAAGACATAAATAACATCATTTTGTCAAATTTTATCTAAAAAAAATAAAATTGATAATCATTCCAATCCACAAATTTACCAATTCACAATAAAAAAATTCATATCTTTAAATAATTGGATGAAACATTATATTCATAACCCTTAATTACAACTTTCAATGTTGACATATGTAGTCATTAAATTAAAAAAAAAAAAATACCAATCATCCAAATCTTCAACATGACCATAGCCAAATATGTCCAAATAAAAATTACACCTAATTAATCATATAAAAATTAGAAGGCCCTTGGCCAGGAGATTATATCGTCACGTGTAATATCTACTAATATTCCTTCAGTTGCATACAACTCTGCATCAAGATCATAAATGGCATCTACGATGATGCATGATTCTGTTGATATTCTGGTCTCTCTATTAACACGTCACAGTGCAACAATTTTGATCTTAAAGTTCTTTATTAAGCAACGCATGGATGATTAGTTTATCAGTGAATCAGGAAGAACCGATGAATTTCGTTGTGCCTATAAAAAATTAGGAAAAGAATGTAAGTACTTCATATTGAGAATTTATGATTTAAAAAAAAAAATGAGACAAAGAATTACAATTGGTACCTGAGAAGAACCTGAATCTGAAATATGTGTCCCTTGAGAAAGAAGTTGACCTGATAATGCATCTTGTTTTTCCTCAAAGATCTTGCGTGCCTTACGCTCCTCATCAAATTGTTGTATAATTATATCATACTTCGATTCAATACTTTCACATGCTCTCTTCTACCGTTGAGCATTCTCTGGCCACAAACCTGAGACGAAAAAATTTTGAACTATAATTTTTCTAAAAGAAAAAAAAAATAAACAAAAGGGGAGAGGAGAGCAACATTTACTTTAACAACATGATCATTATTTAAATCCTTTTCCCCTAGAAGAGGATCGTTCAAAATGATTCTCCTAATATTATCCTGCGAGCAAAGAATAAATAATAATTAAATATTTCAGTACTAAAACTTTCATTTAAGATGAACTAAAATTAATAGTCTTACTAACTGATTGCTCATTGTCGGAAAAGGGCAAGTCCCATCTTTCTTGGTTTGGGAGGCTATATATATTTGTGTTCTAGTAATTGTACCATCATGATTCTGCTTTTATTTTATAATAGAAATTACATAAAAAAAATTAATATTTCAATTAATTAGATGGAAATAAAAATATTGGCTAGATATTACTAACTCCTCTATTTATATATTTCTATTTTTATATGAATATTTAAATATTAGAATTAAATGTTACCAACTCCTCTGCCGTGTTAACGTTAGCTGCTCCTTGCCCACCAGTGGTGTGTGGATTTTTCATTTTTTTCCTAGAAAACTTTGCTTTTTCTCGACGTGCCTACCTTGTTCTGTTGAATACATATCAACGAAAGCTTCCCAGTCATCTTTCTTTACACGATCTGGTATATTATCTTTTCGTTCTACATTTGTCTAATATTTATCAAAGTACTTGCAAAGGTCATATTTTTCACTGTTTCCAAGAGATATTAGCTTTTAACAAGACCATGCTTTTGTGAATCACTGAAATATCATATGTCCCCTATGATAAGAAAAAAAAAAATTAATTCAAAAATATTACTTGAACGGCCAAATTAATTCTAATTGATTTACTTCTACTCACTAAGACGCCTCTCCATATTTGATCTTTAATGGGAATTGACACATTCATTGAAACGTAGTATTTTTTAGTGACACCTAAATGAATAGCATCTTGTTAGTAATCCATTAATAACCATTATTTTAAAAACTATAATTAAGCAAACTAACCAATATTTTGAGTTTCTCTTTCTTCAGACCCATTCGCTTGCGTATTGATTTGTTTGGACCCATTTGGTCGTGATCCAGTCCCATTTGATGGAGGTTCAGACCCACTTGTTTGAGATCCACACCCACTTGAATGAGAATTGAATTGTCCATCAATTCTTTGCTAAAAATCAACAAACCTGTAAATACTAGTAATAATCGAGAATTATTAAATTATGGTGCCCGTGGAACGCGATCTAGCGTCGAAACCACTCCTCGGGCAATGGGTTCAAAACCCATCTTCCCAATTCTCATATATATATATATATATATTATATATATGTTCAATAGTTCAGCCCAAATTAAGGGGAGTTGGAGACCTCTTTGAGAAACGGTCATCAGATCTAGGGCCCTATAACGTCATCCTTAATTAAAAAAAAAAAAAAAAAAAATGAGTTCTTATTAGGTGCAGAGGATGTGTGGTGCGGGAAAGAAAGTCTCTCTCTCTCTCTCTCTCTCTATATATATATATATATATATATATATATTAATAGGTAAGTTGGGCTCGAACCTGCTACCTTGAGGTTGAGGTTGTAACATTGTCAACCATCCATTGTGATACAAGCCCAAGGACCCATCTCATTCTGCCTACACAAATAAATGTTAGGGTGCGTGCAGATTTTAACATCTACAATGTGTGCAGGTACGATGTTGATCATACTGACGGCCTAAGATTAGCATGTGTACACTTGGTGGTATGCCTCAACTCGATACATGGGGGGACAATTTAAATTTCGTCCCAATCTAACAGCTCTTAAGCCTGGTTACAAATCTGCAATCTAACAACCGGAGGCGATTTGCAGATAAATAGTGTAAAATCCAACGCTTGAAAAATCATTCTCCTTAACTAGTAAAAAGATAAGAGTGCCACATTTTCAGATTTTAAGTCTCCAATTAATAGAGAATATTTAGGATTGGAAGAAAGATACACATTTATGATGTGTATATATCCTATGTTTTAGGCATCTTATTGATTGTATTCTCCTACCTATTTTTTTCATGTTTTGTAACTAAAAGTAATTATTATTACTAAAGAAAAGCGATAAGAAAGCCAACAAAATGAAGTGGGAACCCTAAGAGGTACCCACCATGCCAATTGCATGTAGTTATTGGGACATGGCTAAACATAGTCCATCATTTGTGTAGGCCTACTTGCATGTGATGCACATGTGTGCGCATACCCAATACGGAGAATCTCACACGTGCATCTCATGCAATAGAAAACTGACAAATCTCTCTAGTCTCAATAAAAAACAATAGAAAATTGGGTCTTCATATGAGTTGATCAGAAATCTGATCGATTTGGTTAATTTCTAGTTTAATCCATCTATTTTAATTCATTGCACACCACTACTTAAGCTTTATTCCTTTTGTTCTATTTCCCTTGTATGATGTTCAACCAATGGGGAAGACATATTTCAGATCTTTTTTACCCTGGTCCAGCCTATGACTTGATTATGTAATAACACCTAAATGGATGTAATTTGGTGGCCTTCATACCCGCCTGTCACTTCGACATTATTCCAAAGTTTGAGTTGATAGCTTGTGTGGATATTATCTTTACTGGTATATTGACACTTTCTGTGGGTTTGAATCATTTCCCCATGCTCTTTGAAACATCATTGCTCATAATGATGGGAGGTTATCAGAAAGCAGAAGGTGAGAATGAGATGATGAATGGTGAAGTGATAGAGATTGGGATTGCAGAGGATTGGAATACCTATGTTACTATTAGGCGTTTCCTTAAACTTGGGACCAATCAAACTATGTCAATGATTAAGAGCGAAGGAGTTGTACAATCCATCCAGATCAGACTATTATAATGCTAAAGTCTCTGATATGAAGGAGACAGAGGGTTGGAGATTTTGGATTAGCACGATTGAAAATCGGGTGCACTAGTTCTTTGTCTGACCCACCAACTTCCCTACATGGTGCACTGAAGAAATGGCTGCACAAGGAACCTAATGCTGAAGGTAGGTTTGATAGTGAATCCATAGTACTAGTACTGGATGATGTTATTTGATGAGAGAGACACCTAATTGGAGCCTATTGAGAGAGCCCCTTGCTTGTCTGGTATTGGAGACTATGGCTAGGGTCCGGACGGATTTAAAGATTCCTAAAATATACCTTTACTATCTCTCTATCTAAACTTTGATGTCTTGTACTTGAGTGGGTATCTATGGTGGAGACAACATGGTAATCATTGAAGAATCCAAAATCTAGATTCTTATTTTGGTGGCATGGAATCAGTCAATTACCAAAGTAATTTGAGAACTAGAATTCAGAACTCCACTCTATTGTCACTTCCATAGAAGGGATGGGGTTCTCCATTCTGGAGATCAAATCTCTAGGTTCAATTATCATGTTGCCTAATATATCATTGTAGGAAGTTTGGAAAGACGCTTGAACCCGAGGGCAGTAGATGAATTAATCAAGGGTTGTGATTGGATAGGAGAACTTCTAGACATCAATGTTATGCTTGTCTCTTATTTGGTTGAAGGCTAAAAAAAGTTATCTTTGGGGAAGGGATTTGAGAAGAAGCAGTGATGAAGTACTATCGGAGATCGGAGAAACCTTACACAAAATCGTGATAGCGTTGAAAGGTTGTAGATGATGATAAGACTAGGATGAATTCACCATGAAAGGGGTGCGATGTGATTGGAGAACTTAGGTCGTCAATGATAGGCTTCTCGCTTGTGTGGTGGAAGGCTTTAAAAGAGTTCTGTTCTTTGGTGCTTGAGGAGAGATTTGAGAAGAACAATGATGAAGCACCGATGGAGAAGCTCAACCAAAAATTTCATAGGGTCGAATGGTTGGAGACGATGATGATATGGCATCATTGGGCTGCATAGAGGGTTCCATGAGACCACATGCAATTCCTCATGGGCATAAGAGATACTGAGGAGCTTTATTCCCCAGGTCGATGTTTGGTCCGCAATCATCACAGCGGACTATGGAAATTAATCTATATTAAGGGGATTTCTTTGATGAGTCTGACTACATCGATTTTTGTAATTGAGATTCAAACTTTAATAGCAGGATGCATTGTGCATCCTTTTCAGTTGGATAGACCACAAAGAAATAAGGTTGTAATACCTACATTAATATGATTCATAAGAGGTTTAAATCTTAAAGGATGTGATGAATCTTTTCCTTCATTTTAGGGAAGTTTTAATAATTCATTTAAATTGAAGGGGTCTCTTGAATATATCTTGTTGTAGGAGTTCTTTGGGGTATCTCTTTGGGTCCGATGAGCCAACGGGCCAGCCTCCGGTGCCCGCCACAAACCAGGTCGGGTATGGGCAATATGGGTTCATGGGATAGGGATGTACAGTTGGGGAAGCACCAACTTTGGTGCTCCCACTACACAGTAACTAAAAGCCAAAGGGTTTGTAGTTGTCTTTCCAAAAATAAAAAAGTGCTAGAGACATGCTGAGCCGTCTTCTTCAAAAAAACAAAAAAAATAACTAGAGGCCATGGGCTTCTTTTATATGCAGCCAGGTATAACATGGGAAAACCTAAGTAACTCCGTCCCATCCCCCATCAACCGGAGGGAGTGTTCTGGCCTGCTTACCCAGCTAAGCACTCACCGATCATTCAGATCTCCATTAAATCAAAATACTTTATTCTCCACAGAGAGAATGTATGCAGCAAGGGAAATCCTATAATTTCACCAACAGTGGAGTAGTTTCAGAGTATCCACGGCAGAAATCACTACGTGGGACCCAAATCACCATTCACAATCTGATACTTGATGATACAAATTAAAAACTGATATAAATTAAAAGATACTTGAGCTTGATACAAGAAGATAAAGATCAACCCAAATTGGTTTCAATGATCCATTTCTCATTCATAAAACTAATCAAAAACACATCCAACGACCCTTCAATTTCCATTAATAAGACCAAGATACATGCAGTACCTAAATGGAAACCAGCTACATGGATACATCAAAACAGTGAACAAAGAAAACAGGAAACAAAAAACAGTCAATTAGAAAAGAATGATAGCTTTTACAAGTGGGAGAGATACCGTAGTCGGCGGGCGAGTAGCCGGCGTCGGGTGGTCAGGCGGCTGGGAGCTCGTGGGCGAGAGGAGGTAGAGAGTCGGGCGAGAGCAAAGACTCAGAGAAAGAGGTAGAGGAGAATGAGGGGATCGTGGGTTTATATATTTAGGTTTAGAGACCCTTTAATTTCACCCACCAAATCTTTGAGTTCATCCGCGCTTAAACACATCGATTATATTGAATCCGGCGATGGATATTGTTTATCATCCCAATCTTTCACACGATGGATCTTGAGAACATGATTGTACCATCAGACAGTTGGTTTTTTATTTCATGTGTACGCACCCAAAAAACTGATAATAAAATCACTTTTGAGCATGCACATAATGTTAAGGTAATTTTTCTGAGATGTGTGCCGCGAGAAATTAAACACTAACCGTTTGATGGTAGGCCCATGATCTCAAGATCCATCTTGTGAAAGATTGGGAGGATAAACGATCTCCATCATCTGATTTTACCAAGTCAATGTGTTTAAGTGTGGGTGAACTCAATGATTTGATGGGTGTGGATTTAAAGGAATTCTTAAGTTTAATTAGGTATTTTTAATGATGCCTACAACTCTTGTTGGGCACCTACACCCATAATCAATGATCACTTTAAATCAGAAGATGGAGTTCGTCTTCACTCCAATCTTCCACTCATGGGATCTCCAATCAATGAACATACCATCAGACGGTCATTTTTCGATTCCAAATGCCACAGATCCCGAAAACGTGGTCCTAAAGTCACTTTCACACATGATGTATGCCATGTGATTTTAGGGCCACTTTTTGGGACATGCGACATGTGGAATCGAAAATTGACATATGATAGTATGTTCATGGCATCAAGATTTCTTATGTGCAAAATTTGAGTGAAACACGATCTCCATCCTCTAATTTAAAGCAATCAATGATGTTGGGTGCTATTAAAGGTACCCATTTTTTAATTAGTGCAATCCATGCATCAAATCTTTGTGAGCACCCACGCTGAAATGCATTGACTGCATTTAATTAGATGATGTAGATCGTTTATCGTCCCAATCTTTTTCAGGTTGGATCTTGATATCATGAGCATGCCATACAACCGTTTGTGTTTGAGATCGCAAGGCACATATCCCAGAAAGGGTGAAAAAATACGAACTGACATTCATTACGCCCAAACCTGATTTAAGGTCAATTTTTAGGATGTGCGCTGCGTGAAATAAAAACGACTGCTTTAGGCAGTCATTTTATTTACCACTGCTTTTTTAATTTAAATGACGGACCTAAACCGTCAATATTTTACCGACTGATTACATCCGTTGTTTATCCCGCCCCACTAATGTAGTTTTTTTCTCATTTTCACATAGTGACATCAGACCCAGTGACCCGACCAGAATACCTAGCATGTCCGCAAAGCATAAATATATGATAATATTGCCACACACATCATACATACATATATGTAGAAAATGTATAATCTTACCCAGATTAGTAGAAACTTATTAAAGCTATACTCCCCTAAAAATTCTTGAAAACAAAAGATAAAAAGGACATAGTTTTGTTCTAATGAAAGGAAAATAAGGGTCCGACAAAAGAAAAGAAATTTGTTGTATGGTGTAAAAGGCTCATGGGTGGTCCCTTGTTTTGCTAATGAGGTTAGTCTCTATGAACAGTTGGGCAGGTATAAAGTTTCAAACTCATTTTTTAAAAAACGTTTTACTGTCAAAACATAGATCTATAAGTGGGATCCGTCTTCTCTTATAAGAACCTTTGCTAACTACCGCCTCTTCTTTGTTGGTAGTGGTGATACAACAGCCTAGGCCACACACCTACTCACACATTTGATTATTTCTTCTTTCACAGGTGAATGCAGAAACATTTGTTACTTCAAGCAATTCAAAGGCTAGGTATCTCATAATCTGATCACGTTGACATAAAGGTATCAATGAATTTAGATTCAACTACTAGTTGACTTCCTGTTTGGAAAGGAATAGTAACTGAATAAAATGTTCAACGTATGAATCTACACAACGCCTCCTCAATAAAGGTACACCAGTTATTTTACCCTAATAATGCAACATATTTTGACATCCACACAAACTTCCTCCAAAACACACATTTGAGTATGGCAAAGACTCAACTTCCCACTTCATTTTGACCCTCAAAACATTTGATTAAAGATCTAGTTAATTTATAAAAGATTTAGATCTCGTCATACTCTTTCCAACGCATGAAGAATCACGTCTATCGGAGTTCGGGACAAAGAGTTATGGCCAAAATACCAAAGCTATATTGATACTTCAGCCAAAACGTGCTAACTTAGAACTTGGCCAAACTTTCAAATCATTTTTTATCATCAAAACAATTTACTCATCAATTAGTTAATTCATAAAAGTTGTAGATTTAGTTGTCCTCTTTCCAATACCGTAAGAATTGCATCAATCGAAGTTCGAAGTAAAATGTTATGGCCAAAACACTAAAGCAGTGTCGGCACAGTCAAATTGATCGATCAACCCATCATATTGATCGATCAATTTCACCCTTGATCGATCAACCATCACATTGATCGATCAACCCATCACATTGATCGATCAATCTTCAAATTGATCGATCAATGCTGTCGAGAATGAACTTTCAGCAACAAACTTTCTCTTTTTATCATTGTACATATAATTTGATCGATCAATCTGGATGATTGATCGATCAATACCAAACTTGATCGATCAACCACCTAATTTGACCGATCAATACCCAATTTGATCGATCAATTACTCAATTGATTGATCAAAACCTTTAGAAATGCACAGCCATAAGATTTTGTCATTTTTTAATCTATTTTCATCCAAATCTTCTACGATCTTCATCGAATCACACACACATACACACTAAACTAAAACAATGATTTATTCTATAATCTAAACCATTAAAATCAAATAAAAACTAACCTTTCTTCGATCGATTTCGCGCCTTTAAGGATCGTTGTCCAAAAGGGTTTCGAAACGAAACATCCGAATTTCTACGGCGATTTCACAATGATTGATCACCACGAATTCAAGATGATGTCGTTAATGATCCACGCATCGATCTTAATCTATTCAACGCTTGATTAGCGATCGCAAGGTGGAACGCTTCTTGAAAAATGGGGTTTCTAAAGAAAAGGGGTTTAAACGGTCAAAATTATAAATGACGGAACACCATCGATACCGACATCACGAGCTTTGCGACGAGTGCAGAGTTTTCTGCGCGATGGCGATCTCGCGATCGAAATCTCACGAGAAGGGGTTTGAAGGGTGACGGGAGCTCTCTCTCTCTCTAGCTTTCAAATTTGCAAGGCTAAACTTAGCCTTCAAGCAACCCCCCACATCTCACTTATAAAAAAAATCCAAAATATCTAAGATATTTACAATCTAAGTTCTATCCCTTTAACTTAGGCTTGGCTTCGGTGTTGAGCAGCACACGGTGCGTCGGTGCACGGCTTTCATACTAAAGGCCCAAACACACATTTAAATCTTAATCCGTCCGCACAAAGTTATCCTAATATTATTTAAATATTTATTATTATATAAAAATCTATTATGACATCGGTTTTCGTGTCGGCCACACACACGAGGTCAGTCGAGTTCGGGTATGATTTTAAGGGTTATTACATTCTTCCTACCTTAAAAAATTTTCGTCCTTGAAAATCGACATGCCAGTTTCAAAAAGTATGAGTATCATTTAGTATGTCCAAAAATTAGGGTCATTACATTTACCCCTCCTCAAGGAATTTTCGCCTTCGAAACTGTAAAACATACCAAAACAGGTCTACTATCTACACATGTTTAAACAAAACAGTGATAATTATGTCACAAAATTTTATTATATAATAGTAATAAATAAAGATAAAATAGCTAAGTTCTAAATTATTATTGCCAATAATAATAATTATAAATATATAATTTATTTCGATTTCCGTGTCAGGCACGCATATCAAAGCAGTTGAGTTATGTTTAGAATTTTAGGGTCATTACATTATCCTCCCTTAGGAATTTTCATCCCCGAAAATGTCTAACAGACACTAACAATTTGGTTAAAGGGACAACAGATGCATCCCCCTCAAGTACAACGTTAGGCTATGCCCCCAATCATCTGGTGCTTGCCCGTCAGGCACCTCCTCAACTGGAGCTGGTGGTACAATCCCCTCCTCAGGTAACCTCTTGACCAATAGATTATAGCTCTTGGTCTAGTCCTTGAGCTTGAAAACTTTAATATTGTTGGTCAATCGAGGCTCGCCAGGAGCCAGGCTATACTCCTCTCTCAATGCGATATACTGCTTAACCATTTTGTTATCAATGGAGCATATGGCAGCCTTCTGCTTCTTTCTTTGAAGCAGCGTTCTGCTTCTCAGACATCAAATCTTTCGCATTGATCATGCCATCAAGAACCAAATCAATAAAGGAAAAGAGTAGGGTTTACCACAATAGCCTAGCAAAATGCGATCCAATGAATCAAAGCAAGAAGCTCCAATAGCCGGAAATATCCCTTGAAAGCAAAGGAATCAAACTCTCTCGAACGATTGAAGATCTTAATCGTGCGAGTGAAAAATAAAAATCCAAAATATAACTTAATCGATAAAATTGATCGATCAATGCTCAATTTGATCAATCAGTCACAGAACATAGTATAAACTGATTTGATCAATCAACCTTCTTATTTGATCGATCAAATGTGCAGTTGATCGATCAATCATTACAGTCAAGCTATTTCTTCAAACACACCTCATTAATTGAGGCATTACCTAGTCCCTATTTCACCACGTATAGGGTATCAGTATATGCTATCTAGAAAACTCCACCTGTATAAAATTATAATTGCCACGTACATAAAGCAATAATGGGTTAGAATTTAAAACCGCAAAAATTACCTCTCGCATAATGGGTTAGAATTTAAAATCTTACCTTGGGTCGGCTGATTTCTCGACCCACGAGCTCAACAAGCTCCAGGGTTCCAATGGTTGAACAAATCTCATTCTCTTCTTAAATTCCATCACTTAACATAAATGCAAGAGTTAAAGCAAAAGGGATAATCCCCATTCCTAGCTAAGCCTTTAAACTTCTAACCTCTGGTATGTAAAGCATACACACCCCACATAGGTGTGCAAGATCACATCAATGGTCCACACCCTACACACATGTGCACTGTACACCCACACATAATCTAATGCACCCCATTACAGTTGACTTCCACATAGCCGAACCAGTGACCAGACGGGCACGTCTCCCTAAGTAGCAATATGTGGGTAAAGAAGACACATCAAGAGTCCTTTCACCATCCACACATATGCACATCTATAATCCGTAGATTGGCAATCTACCTGTAGGAAGCCATATAATTTAGAAGTCCCCATCATAATTTCAACGTCCTCCAAATTAGGGTTATCATAATATCTCCATCTGGAAGGAATTTCGCCCTCAAAAATACCCTAAAGATATCTCGAGTAAAACTCAATTGTTCATAGCGTTAATACACGTGTGCAGAGGTATTATGCGTGAAATAGTCACAATCATACAGTCGCCACTCATATATGCGCAACCCCTCTCTCTGAGTCCACACATCAACAATGGACTCACACGTATCCAGAGTCGAAATAGTTTCCCCCAAAATCAGTGTATCCACACGACCCCCATAGGTAAAATTGTTTGGTTAATGTACAGGTCGCTAAGCTCATCCTAAATCTACTAAAAAAGTGTGACAGTCTTCCCATGCATCGGGTATCTCATATCACACCTCCATAAGTAATTATATACAGTAGTATGTCACTATCAAGTTAATCATTAGTCAAAAGAAAATGACTATAATGCCCGCAAAATTCATACATAGGTAAAAATTAGCTATTGGGCTTTTCATTAAGGATGCCCCCCTTATTTACTTGACTGGTGTTCATTCCACAAAGAATTATATATTAATCGTGAGATTAATACTACTTAACCAGAATGTATCTATAAATAGGATCAACCAAACCTTGAAGGGCATACAATGTGTTGTTCATTCAATAGATCTTCACTTCAACGAGGTTAATCATTAGTGATCATGCATTATGTCCATTGTATTAATCACAGTGACCCCTTACGATTGCAAAAATACTCATGGAGCACAGTGGACCAATTTTGAAACATACCATTCATCTGAAAAAATTTTGATTCACCAAATTGATGCTATCGTTATCAGAACAAATCAACTCATGGCTTGAAATAGGTCTCATCTGTCTACGAATAAATGTTCGCACTCACCCACTTTCTGATACGCAACGGTGATAAGAGATATTACCAAAATAAGATAAAGCCATCACCAAGATGAGATAAAACCATCACCAACATGAGGTATAGCCATCACCAAAATGAGATAAAGCTATTATCAAAATGAGGTTAAGCCATCAGCAAAATGAAATAAAGCCATTGCCAATATGAGATAAAGCTATCAACAAAATGAGATAAAGCTATTACCAAAATGAGAACCTCTAAAATCTACCACAACGATCATGAAATCTTCAAACTTTATGCCCTTAACCAATCTTATGATACGCGAATAGAATTTTCATCATACAGAAAGGGCAAAAGAGTGTGACACATCTAGCCTTTCAAATCAAAGAGATGATTGCAAATGATTACTCTCAATGTCATACATAAATACTTAGACATGATTAATCGACTCTCCATGTGCACTACTCTTAACACACTCTCCATACTAACGAATTCTCCATGTAAGTCCTTGAGAATCCATAGCCATTCATCATGGCTTAGGTGAAAATAGCGCAATCCACCGTAGCGACATCCAATCCTGTTCTCCCATGATATCCGTAATTAAATTTTCCTATCCGCTGTCAATTACTGACATGATTATCTTAGACTTTTCCAATTCTCGGAAAACTTCTAGAGTAAATTACAACGATTAGCAATCGAACTCAGTTTTGAAAGGAATGTATTTAAATACACCATAATCATGGCTCATTAGTCAGAAAGAAGAATACTAGGATTAAGTCCGTTAATTCAACTTCATTTCTCATAAGTATTAAAGAAATTTCAAATTCACTAAACAATTGTCCTTAAGAAATTTATTGTAACTGTCAAGATTTTTTAAGTCTGCCAACATAACTATCACTTATGTAGTTAATCTTCTGAATTTATAATTCGTTTATGTCATACAAGTGATTTAAGTCGATACACAAGCGATAATGTTATGATATTCCGCACGTGTCAAAACCAACAAAATTCCTAAATCATCTGAGCATTAAAACAAAATCTTGACAATTGATATTGAACCTATACCTTGGGCATCTTGAGTCACAGGAAGAATCAGCTTGAAAGTAGACGTCGAGGTCTCCTGTTTCTATCGCATATCTGGGCAGTTCTTGACTCTGTGTCCTTGCTCACCACATCTAAAACAAGCACCCGAGATTAGCCTACAAGCCTCTGTTCTATGAGGTTTCCCACACCACGCACATATTATAAATGGTGTAGATGAGGAGACAGGTAAGGTCTGCCGTACAGGAGTAACTCTAGTCGTCGCCGGATGTAAAGAGCGAGAACTACCTTGAGTGGTTGTCGAGGTCATCGCTTCTTTTTTCAAAGCAGGATAATGTCTTATCAAATGTCCCATTCGTCCACACCTAAAACAAGCCCCAATAGATCTTCTACAGTCTCTCGCTAGGTGTCGCCCGTCACACCTAGAACATGGTTCATCTAATGTCGATGGAGAGGTGTGAGTCGTCCTTCTCAATATTGCAGTAAATAACGCAGTCTGCTGAGTCATAGTGCTAAGCATCACCTCAAACAACTGCATATTCGGCTCACTCCCTCCAGTGTGTACAATCTTAGCCTTCTTTCGTGGTGCCATTTTGATCTGTCAACATGATACAAAACTCCAATCAATAATGTTGTGGTCAGAAGGGCCCAAAGTTCCAACAAAATCTTAAAACATATCTTATCTAATAGTCGTACATTTATCAAATCATCCAATATTTCCCTTAAAAGTGATTATGAGATCCATAATTTAAGTCCTAAATCGAATCCCAAGTTCTAAATCTCCAGCCACAGCTGCGAGTTCCCTATAGAAGCTAAAACCAAAACTCCACTAACTTTGGTAAAGTCCTAATTGGGTCATAGAAAACTCACGTCCCGACCATACTTACATCCATAGCCTAGTTTGAAGTCCTAACACGACCTAAAGCCTAGGCTCTGATACCAACTGTGACAGCCCGAATTTCCATGCCCAAAAATTCTTGCCATTAGGATCATACTCTGGATGATCCCCAGGACAAATCACAGAGTGTCTGCTCGTTTAGCGGAAATCAGAGCAGACACTGTCCAGTAGTGGCAGATCGAGTCATCATATAAGGCTTTAAAAGAGAGAAGAATTTAATAATACATATATATAAAAACAAAAGAAAATACATCCTCAAAAAGGAACCAAGAAGAACCACTGGTAATAGACATCCGTCACACAAAAATAATGGTTCCAAGTAGTGGTTCCTATAAGATGTACACAAAAGAAAATAAAGTATCTACAGAGTTTTAAGTACAAAATCATGGCCACCAGAACCACAATAATCCAAAACATATACAGATCCCAAAATATCCAATCTAATCAAATACCCTAGCTATGGGTGGTGCTCATCAGCAGGGGTATTGGTATTCTCCTCCTCAACCTCAGCCTCCGGATCAGGCTGGTAGTCAGGGTCGCTCTCAATGCCGGGAGCTCTAGCCTCAGAACCTATTAATGTTATAGAAAATAGGGTGAGCTACATCTAAGCTCAGTAAAAGAATCACAGCTAAAATTATACTGAAGATGTAAGACATGATTTGCAGGTAGTATCTCAAAGTAGAAAATCATATCAGAATATGCAGACAGGATAAATCAGATGACATGTACTGAGTTTTCAAACAAGAACAGATGTTATGTATATATATCATTTGTGACTTAAATTGTGAATATTTCTAACTTAAGAAACTCCCGTGACTATATAGCACAGAGTAATCAGGAATATGTAGATAGGAAACCCCAACCAATCGTCGTTCATATGAATAATTTCAGGATGCAACAATGCCTCATCTATAGAGTGCAATTGTACCAAGGGATTTATAAAGCAGATGCATATTTGTGCCAGGGCACAAATATACCGCCGAGTTGGTGGGGATCATCTGGTTAAATCCTCAAATCACATACACACATATAACCTCAAGAGTTAGATATCAGAAATTAGGAACATGTTTCAGAATACAGAAATCAGAAAGTAGGAATTAGAGATAACAGAGATTATTGATATGCAACATGCTTTTTAAAACAGAAATCAGGATGTAGATATGAAAGAATCATGAAATCATAGTCAGATACATTTTAGGTTGGATTTCCCCTACCTTAACAGATCTTTCTAAGCAATCCAACGCCGTTCCAAAATAATCTGAAAGTTCTTATCCACGGCCTCCACTTTTAGTCTACATCACACACATGATGATGTATAAAAATTGATCCTAATTATTAATAATATTGATGTATTTAAGTGTTTTCTCAAAACCAAGATGGAAATAGGTAATTTCGTGTTGACTCGAAACTTGACCCAACTTCCCACTTCATTTTGACCCTCAAAACATTTGATTAAAGATTTAGTTAATTCATAAAAGATTTAGATCTCGTCGTACTCTTTCCAACGCATTAAGAATCACATTAATCGGAGTTCGAGACAAAGAGTTATGGCTAAAATATCAAAACTATATCGATACTTCAGCCAAAATGTGCTAACTTAGAACTTGGCCAAACTTCCAGATCAATTTTGGATCATCAAAATAATTTACTCATCAATTAGATAATTCATAAAAGTTGTAAATTTAGTTGTCCTCTTTCCAATGCCTTAAGAATCGCATCAATTGAAGTTCAGAGTAAAACGTTATGGCCAAAACACTGAAGCAGTGTCGGCACAGTCAAATTGATCGATCAACCCATCATATTGATCGATCAATTTCACCCTTGATCGATAAACCATCACATTAATCGATCAATTTCACCATTGATAGATCAACCCATCACATTGATCGATCAATCTTCAAATTGATCGATTAATGCTGTCGGGAATGAACTTCCAGCAACAAACTTTCTGTTTTTATCATTGTACATACAATTTGATCGATCAATCTGGATGATTGATCGATCAATACCAAATTTGATCGATCAACCACCTAATTTAATCAATCAATACCCAATTTGATTGATCAATCACCCAATTGATCGATCAAAACCTTCAGAAATGCACAACCATAAGGTTTTATGATTTTTTAATCTATTTTCATCCAAATCTTCTACGATCCTCATCAAATCACACACACATACACACTAAAGTAAAACAATGATTTATTCTATAATCTAAACCATTAAAATTAAATAAAAACTAACCTTTCTTCGATTGATTTCACGCCTTTAAGGATCGTTGTCCAAAAGGGTTTCGAAACGAAACTTTCAAATTTCTATGGCGATTTCACCACGATTGATCACCACGAATTCAAGAAGAAGTCGTCAATGATTCACGCATCGATCTTAACCTATTCAACGCTTCGTTAGCGATCGCGAGGTGGAATGCTTATTGAAAAATGGGGTTTCTAAAGAAAAGGGGCTTGAACGGTCAAAATTTATAAACGACGGAACACCATCGATAACGACATCATGAGCTTTGCGACGAGTGCTGAGTTTTTTGTGCGATGGCGATCTCGCGATCGAAATCTCACGAGAAGGGTTTTGAAGGGTGACAGGAGCTCTCTCTCTCTCTCTCTAGCTTTCAAATTTGCCAGGCTAAACTTAGCCTTCAAGCAACCCCCCACGTCTCACTTATAAAAAAAACCCAAAATATCTAAGATATTTACCATCTAAGTTCTATCCCTTTAACTTAGGCTTGGCTTCGGTGTTGAGCGGCAAACGGTGCGTCGGAGCACGACTTTCACACTAAAGGCTCAAACACACATTTAAACCTTAATCCGTCCGCACAAAGTTATCAGAATATTATTTAAATATTTATTATTATATAAAAATCTATGATGACATTAGTTTTCGTGTCGGCCACACACACGAGGTCAGTCGAGTTCGGGTATGATTTTATGGGTTATTACACACAAAATGTGCACGTCCCGAAGTTTGGATTCTGGATATTGGCAGATAGAGCTCGTTATCGCATGATTGTAAATTTGTAAGCTATACACCCCTAATTTAAATAACGTAAATTATATGACTGAGCATGCAAGATCCTCAACCCAATATCATCTGAAGTTGAACATGCAAAGGAAGGCAATGCTCTAATACCATCTAAGATTTTGGACAAATTAGTGTCACGCTCGCATTCCATCTATTAAGAGAGCATCTATAATACAACGAAAAATATTTATAAATTATAAGAAAAAAAATGATCTACTAATGATCCATAAGGATGACAAGTACAATTGGTTTGGATTTTGGCAGCGAGGCAGAATTGACAACTATGGAAATTGTTGTCGTCGTTGAGGGCGGTGATCAACTTCCTACTAGTACATGAGTGATCTCCAATTCTCACCCCGAATATCTTTCAACGCTTTTATTTTGACGTTAATAATTCTTCTCAAAGCTCATGAAGTTATTAGTTTTTACCCTTTTCTTTGGGGTTTTTGGCTCTTTGCCCATATGGGTTTTGCTCAGGACTTAGGAGGAAGTTTTAAATACATCTTTGGGTGCTCTGTTCTACTTCATATGACTCTTTACAAGTTGTCCTGTTGCAAGAGCAGACATTAAAGAGAGCTCTCCTGCTAGAACAGAACCAGCAACGATAGTGGCTAAAAGTCTTGCATTTGCACCAGGTGATTCCCTGTTTGCTCCTTTCACACCAAGTAGATTCAAACAAGCTGATTGAGAAGCAAGTTGGGTTCCACCACCAATAGTACCCACCTGTGGAAATGAAATAAAACAACGAAAAACCACTATGTGACGACCCAACTTTTCCAATCCCTAAGGTATAGGAAAGACCGGTTTATCAACTTATTGATTTCTCAATAAGCCGTAACAAATAGAAGCCGGCAACATATACAAAGATCTAAAGACAGAGACAAACATGTAGTAATCCAAAAACAAAAGCTTCATATAACAAAATTAATTATATCACTGTGAGGAACCAAAAAGAATCACCGGTGATGGCCAATCCGATCACCTAAAATAGAGGTTCACAATAATGGTTCCTCGAGTGATATCAAAAGAACCAAAATAATAGCCTAGGGCTCAATATTCCAAAATAATATCCAGACAAAATACCAAAAAATACAGGATCTAAAATCACGGAAAGAACTCCTCAGCTGGTAAATCTGATTCCTCCTCGGGAATATAATCGGAGTCCTCCAGATTCTCTGACCCAAGGTCAGTCTCCGCACCTGTGACGTATAGTCGAGGGTGAGCTAACAACCAAGCTCAATAGAAGAAACAGATCTATTTGCATTTCTTTATAAGTAAAGGTTTTTAAAAGACGAAATTAGATCAAATATGGTTTTTCAATGATGCTTTTCAAAGTAAATCTCCAGTTCTAATCCTAAGTCAAAACTGATAATATAATCTAAAGTGTTCAAAAATATTCTGATTTAGCATGCTTCTTGTCTTAAATTTATAACTTAATTTTATCTCCCAAATTTCCTATAGCATGAGAGCGGACTACGTGACCGATGGGAAAACCCTACTGACCATCGTCGTTCATGAACCCATTTCGAAAGTGCAACAAGCCCCTACGCTATGAGGGAAACTTGCGCCAAAGTAATACCGTCAACACGGTTGATAAAATCTAGGGCATCGTCCGTATGAACCCTAAATCAAATGCAAATGCTAACACATATCAAGCTTGTTATTCATAATGTAATTCTGATTTTTTTCAAAGTTCTGATTCGAAATTCTGATTCAAAGATTATCTGAGGTTCTGAGGTTCGAATTACAAAGTTCTTAATTATAACAAAGTTTCCAAATTTTCAGATTGGTGTCATATATTCAGAGTTTTATTCATACTGTGTGCAACAGAATTTTCAAAATTTATCCTTCTTAATTGAAATAGTCAAACAAGCTATATTTATAATTTAATGCAAATTAAATACAAGGTTCCCCTACCTCAACAATGAAGTTTCAAAAACATGCACAAGCAGTCCTCACCAAGGACTCCCAACAGTCAAAACCTACATATATTAACACTCTCAGTGTTAATATAGAACCCAAAAATCCAACCAAAAGCTTGCAGATAAAAATCCAACAAAAATTTCAAATGCCTGAAACAGGACAGAATTCGACCATCGAATTCAAATTCGTTGGTCGAATTTGAAATTCGATGGTCAAATTCAAATTCGACCATCAAATTTCAAAACTGCACAACAGTCACAAAATATTGAAAATCGACAGTCGATTTCCACAAATTGGCTTCAGGCACAAAACACATTTCGACTGTCGATTTTCAAATCGATGGTCGAATTCCAAATTCGACCATCGAATTGAAAATCGACCATCGAATTGTTCTGGTTCTGTGGCTGTTAACTTTTCATGTCCGAATTCTTTCTTCTCATTCAATCATAGCCATCAGATCTTATTTATACACACAACATGCTACTCTCAGCAAAACACAATTTAAAGGACATAAGAAGGTTTTAAAAGCCTACCTCTTGTCGCGTAATCCTTGATCCCGTGGCACCAATACGCGCACCGGAACAAATCTTCGAAGTTCAACGGCTTAAATCTTTAAAACAATTCATCATTCTAATGACGTTGTGACTGCCTCAGCCACAACAAAATTATATAGAACTGCTCACTCTCCACATCTCTCTTCTCTTTCAATAGTTCAAACTGATCCGAATTCAAATACAAGGTTAACTATTGGTTGAGATGGGGAGAGGAATTCCCAAGCTTCCTAGATCTGGGATCAAATGAGGCAAAGCTTAAGGCTTAATTTCCAACGAGAGAGAGAAGTGTAACTTCTCTTTCACTCTCTCTTATAACCAAAAGCTAAACAAAATAATATCTAGATTTTTATAATTGTAACTTATCTACTTGAGTTAAAAACCTATCCGGTGCTAAACACAAAGACCAACCTTATTGTATAAGTCATTGCTTACATGACTTACACATATCTTCCGATAATTTCCTTTTTGTCATTATTCTTGTCATAACCTTAGCTCACCAAAAATCTAAAATTATTCCACAATATTTTTCGGACACGCTTACCGAGGTAAACCAAAAATAGGTCAAAATATTAGGGATATTACACACTGAGTATGAAATTGACGAAATGTAAAATATATGAATATTAACTCTTTGAGAAAGGTTGAGACGATAAGTTTTTATTGGGAAAGAGAGATGTTTGTTGATAGATGAAAAATAATTAAGTAATAAAAAGATAGTATAATCAATAATAAATAAATATTCTTAAAAGAAGATAACAAGACAACTAAAAAATTATGAATTTGAAGTGAGAAGAGTTCAAGTTACCTCAATGGAAGGCGTGGTTACGGAGATGTGGAGATCTTTTCCATCATTAACAGCTTCCATCATTGTAATACAATGAGAGCTCTCAATATTTTGAGCCGGATCTTGGCCTGTAGCTATAAAAATAGCAGAGGCAATATTGCTAGCATGTGCATTGAAACCTCCAAGAGCTCCAGCGACGGCTGACCCGGCCAAGTTCTTAATCACGTTGAGCTCAACAAGAGCAGAGATAGTAGTCTTTAGAACCTTCCTCACTACCTCTTCCTTAATAATCGCCTCACAAAAAAGCGATTTACCACGCCCTTCAATCCAATTCACGGCAGCCGGTTTCTTGTCAGAACAGAAGTTGCCTGTCCGGTTTGAAAAATATATGAACATTAAATAAAAAAAAAGCATTAGAATTTAAAAAGAATTAATAAATAATACAAATACAATTTTCACAATTGTCCATGTCTAAACACTAAATTATAGTACTTTATAAAATATAATAATGAATATTTTAATATATTTAGGTCTTAAGTGAAAGCGAAATACTGATATATTCGGTAGTAATCGGTGAATTATCATAAACAAATTTTCGAGCTATTTTTGCTAGGTAATTCAGCATTCCTCGTTCACTTAAGACTGAAATATATTAAAATTAAGAGGATCTCCCACATGTACGGATGGATTCGTATAAGAGCGGAATTAAAATTCCTGTAAACACATTTCTTTCAAAATTTATTAAACTGATACACTTTACTTTAATAGTAGTACTAGATGATGCTTCATACTGATTTCCATATTTTGGCGTCATCTACTATTGGGGTTTCCGGGTTCATGAAGCCATGCTTGGAATTTTTATTAATTTTTATTAAGCCGTTCTTAATTTGAATTTGAATTTGATTCAAAAGTCGAAACTAAGCATGCTTGTCAAGTTGCCAAAATTACGTTCACTTTTTAGAATTTGTGTCAAGTGGAAATAACATCTAGCATGGTTTGAAATCTGGCCCGAGACGAGGTGTTTGGAGCGAGACTGTAACAGCCCGAATTTCTGCACCCAGAAATCCGTGCCATTAGGATCATGCTCTGGATGATCCCCGGGACAAATCATTAGTGTCTGCCCGTAAAGCGGAAGCCAAGCAGACACCACCCGGCAGCGGTAGGTCGAGTCAGTAATTTATCAACATTTAATCATAAAGAACGATAATTATAAAACAATTAATTCTATATAAAACAAAGAAAATACATTCTCAAAAAGGAACCAAGAAGAACCATTGGTGATGGACATCCATCACCCAAACAATGGTTCCCGATAGTGGTTCCGAATAGAATGCCTAAATGACATAATAATGATCCTACAAACTGTACATAAAAGTGGCCATCAGGCACACAGTAATCCCAAAATATAGAAAATACAATATAACAGACTCTAGTACCCAGGCTACGGATAGAACTCGTCAACGCTTTGAGCGTCATCCTCCTCTTGACCTCGACCTCACGGATCGGTGGTAGTGCAGGTCACTCTACGTGCAGAACGGACCTCAGAACCTAAAATTTATTTAGAACACAGGGTGAGCTACATCCTAGCTCAATAGAAGAATTTCCAACTAAACGAATTGAATATGTAAATCATGCTAACTCATAACAGAAATCAAATCAGGAAACGTATAATCATGACGAATCAAATCAAATACTGAGCTTTTATGCAAGAATCAGATGTGATGCAAATATATTATCAGAAAGCTTAAATTGTGTATAATTAACTTAAGAAACTCCCGTGACTATATAGCACGGAGTAAACAGGAATGTCCGATAGGAAACCCCAACCAATCGTCGTTCACATGAACAATTGTGAAAGTGCAACAATGCCTCATCTATGGAGTGCAATTGCGCCGAGGATTACAAGCAGGTGCACAAGTGTGCCAGGCATCGGATATACCGCCGGGTCGGTGGGGATCATCTGGTTTAAATCATCAAATCACATACTTATATACCTCACAGATCAGATAACAGAATCAGAAGCAAGTTTTCAGAATGTGAATCAGGAGACAGAAATCAAAATAGCAGGAATTATGATATGCATACATGTTTGGTAAAAACAGAAATCAGGGCATAGATATGAGATAAACATGGAATCATACTCAAAAACAGTTTTAGTTGATTTTCTCCTACCTCAGGTCAATTTATCTTCTAAGCAAATCCAAAGCCTTTTCAAGGTGTCAGGGTTTGATTCCTAGACCATAAACATAGTACTTTAAATGTTAGGGGTGTCAGTAAGCTAACCGACACAATGTCCGATGGTGTTTAATCCACAAAACCAAAACAGAACCAAAACAGGGGTTATTGATCGATCACCACTCCTGTTGATCGATCAATGCTCCTTGTTGATCGATCAATACTTCTCATTGATCGATCACCACTCTTTTAGTTTTCACTCTCCAACAACCCAATTGATCGATCAATACACCTTATTGATCGATCACCTATCATCATTGATCGATCAATACACTCATTGATCGATCAATAACCTCTCTTCTACACTCTTTCATTTCAGTTTAACTTGATCGATCACCACCTTTGTTGATCGATCAATGCTCCCTGTTGATCGATCAATGCTCTCATTGATCGATCACCAATCTCATCTCAAAAACTCACACCTTCTGTTCTCATTAACTTTTTATACAGATTGATCGATCAATGCCCTCATTGATCGATCAACCCCCTCCAGTGATCGATCAATACCCATGTTGATCGATCACCAATTATCGATGATCGATCACTACTATTATTGATCGATCAATGCTCTCGATGATCGATCAATGCCCTCATTGATCGATCAATGATACTCGAACATTGAACTTCTCACATTTTGGGTCCGCTGTTCTCCCATTCTGTCCTATACAGATTGATCGATCAATGGTCTTCATTGATCGATCACCACTCCTGTTGATCGATCACCACTTGTGTTGATCGATCAATAATGACAGAAAATCTGTCATTAATGGAGTTCATCTCCAACCCTATTTTAACCCTTTTTCTCCTTAATGGTTCTCAACAACCATCAACCTGACATCAATGCCCTCCCCTGGGCATCTCATTTGCCCCTATTTAAACATACAAACTCACCTTTGTTCGGGCCCTTACGGGGTTTCGGCAAATCGATTCGAATGAGGGTTTCGGATCTAGCTTTCGGAGTTTGTCGTCGCTACGGCTCGGATAAGTCAATGCCCAGTTTCCTTTCAATCCTCAAGACCATACACACTCTTAAACTAGTGTGAAGTGTCCTAGCTCATCTCTCCATTCTCTATCTCGGGCAATGTAGGATCCCCGGGTACCGCTAACCCCTGTTTCTCAAAGAACACCCTCACAGATCAACCTGGCTACAGGTTTCTCAGCTTCTAAAGCAAGGGGAAGAAGGAGAAAAGAAGAAGAACTCCCTCTAGGTCTCCCTTCCTTCTCTTATAAGCTAATAAACAGATATTTCTGTTTTTCCCCCTAGTTATGTTCCGATGTGGAGCACGAACACAGTCGCTACGACGCAACGTGCTACACTGACCCTTTACACAACTCCGATTCAAATGAAATTACACAGGTGAACTTATCTAACCATGGTGTAACTTTATCTCAATTAATGTCAATTCTAAAATTTTTTAAATCGTTCTCGATTTCCGTGCCGGTACGTAGATCGAAACAGTCAGGTTCGTGTTCTAGATTTTTAGGGTTGTTACAGAGACGTCCCGTATCTCGGGCGTTGGAGAGATGAGATTCAAGTGTGATTCGTTCCGAGATTTCAAATCATGCAATTGACCGTCTAACAGTAGGTCCCTGATCTCAACAGCTATTTGTGGAAGATTGGGATGAAAAATAACTCTTTTTTGTCCTTGTGTTAGTAGGCCCAAGATCCCAACAAGTGACCCTAATGCTGAAAGAGGAAGCTTTGACCAAAATCAATAGATTATATGTACGGTAGCTCTGTTGGCGCATACGCGTTCTCTGAAAGCGTCCACGTGTGCTGCCCCTTTGAAATTATTGTTTGTGCCGAACCTGATGATGGAGATCGTGTTTCACCCAAATCTTCTACAAAAAGGATCTTCAAGTCATGTCACACCTATTAGACGATCATTTTTTTATTCTACATGTCATAGATCCCTAAAATATGGCCTAAAGTCTCTTATGCGCAATTGCACACATCACATTCAAAAGTGATTTTAGGGTCATATTTTGGGGATCTAACGTGTAGAATAAAAAACTAACAGTTTGATAGGTGCAACATGATCTCAAGATCCTTTATGTGGAATATTTGGTTAAACACGATCTCCATCATCTGATACGACATAATCAATGGTTTCTAAGGGATTCCAACGTAGGGAGTTTCAGAGAATGAGTGGGCACATTTAGAACTACCCTTATATATATTAGGGAGCTAATATTTGTACCGTGGCACATGCTTGAAAAAAAGAACTTTCTTAATTTTAGCATAGGTGTGACGTTGAACTTCATTTGGGCTGTCTTATTTAAATTTCATGATGGAAAGATCTTTGAGGATAAAAGTTGCACGAAACGTGATCTCTATCATATGATTTGTTAGAGTCAATGATTGAATCAAAAAAATGGCTTTTGATTGTATCCAATCAAGTGATAGAGATCCAGTTACGTGCGAATCTTTGGTATCAAGGATTTCCATCACGGTCTCCAATTCAAACGGCTTAGATGGTATTACACGGGGCACAAATTGAAAAAAAATGAAGTCTTTCTTTTTAAGCATGTGCCACAGTGTAAATATTATGTGCAAGTTGTAGCTTCATATTTATTATCAAGGATGATATCACAATTTTTTTTCTACTTTTTTGTTTTTAAGGCTTTCATAAGTTCAACAATGTTATTGGATCCATTTTGGAGCATCTTAATGCGTGTGGCTGTCATTTGGCTCCAGACCAACGTTATTGCCTAGAATCAAGACTTATGGGGCAGCTTATGTGGCCTGACGTGACAGGCTGCAATGCTTGGGCCCCACTATATATGTATGCAGTCAGTCACGTCGCACCATATAAGTTGCCAGCAAAATTGTTAGCCAAAAATTATTCATTGTATAAGATTAACCTTCTCAAGCCTGATGTTCAAGGGCTTGTGAGTGCCTTGTGCATCTAGTACCGACCAAGGTGATCAAATTTGCCAACTTTTAAGAAAACGAAAAATATTCATGTTACACCTCAAATTTTTTGGGTAGGCAATTATATTCCGATTAAGTCATATTTTTAAAAAAAGTTGTTGACTTCATTAAAAAAATTGTAAATCTAGCAAATAAAGCATAAAATTTCCAAATTTTCATAAAATTTGGAAATAGCTATGCCATACGCTGGTAGCATAATGATAGCGCATAGCTATGTCATACGCAGCCTTATATTTTTTAAGACATTATGAAAAAAGTTTGGGAGTTTTATAAAAATTTCTCTTATATTATATACATTAACACTTCACTAAGGAGGGAAACTTTATTAAATCATTTAAAAGATAGAAGTCAAATAAGCCTCCTTCCCCGATCAATGAATATATATATATATATATATATTAGCAAGTCGCCAAAGTTGGCAGTGAAAGACGACCCTTTGACAAGTACCATTGGAGATAAAATTTTCATAAGTTGAACATAAAAGTTAGTGCTCTCCGTTTTGCAAGTAGTTAGGGCCTAGGGATTTCAAGGGTAAGGCTTGAGTCCGGCCCGGCCTGACATATGCCAAGTATAAGCTAAGGTAGGCAACCCCACTGGTTAGTTTAATGCAGACTAGTTCCAAATGCCCGTTCAAATTGGGCCCCCATAAGTCTAACCCGAATCCTATCCGTTTCGATCAATTGGGATCCTCTATGCAGAATAACAGGTTGGTCTGCCGCCCAATCTGACCCAGTCCATAATTCAGCCTTAGCTGGCCCACCATGGCAGGGTATATATTAGCGCTGTGCATTTTTTGGACCGAACCGACCAAACCGACCGAACCGAACCACCGGGTTTGGTCAGGTTTGGAAGGTACCGATTTGGGTTTGGTTTGGAAAAAAAGGAAAACTAAAAAGTTTGGTTTGGTTTCGGTTTCAAGCCTCCCCAAGCCGAAACCGAACCGAATGTAGTTTGTAAGTGTATATATATATATATATATATATATATATATATATATATATATAGGAGTTTTGATTGATTTTAAAAGATATTTAAGTAAAATGCATATTTTTATATAAAACTGTACCCGTAACTTTAGCCTATTCCTAAATCCTAAAGCGTTAACGTAGAACTTATAGGAAAATCGGTTGAGAAGTTGAGAAATTTTTGATGTGCAAGTAGAACTTATAGGAAAACCAAAACCGACCGAATCAAACTGAACTGAATCGAATCGGGTTGGTTTGGTTTAAGAGTTGGACAGTTTGGTTTGTTTTGAAAATCTAGAAACCGATTAGGACCGGTTTGGTTTGTGATTTTAGTCAAAAACCGACCAAACCGGACCGAATACACCCTTAATATATATCCTGAAGTAAGTAAGCTCCATTCATAAATGGGCTAGCCCAATTCAGCCCAATTAATAAGTTGGGCTAGGTGTGGGCTAATTCGAAAAGGCCTGATTATAATCGGCCCATTTAAGGCCCGAGACGAACTGCCCCGCCTAAACCATTGAGACCCCTACAAGTACTAGATAAATTTTGAATCATAACTTTTTAGGATCATAAGATTACCGGGCCAATTTATTGCTGTCATTCATAAGATTTTGAGCTCCACAGTCAACTGGGCCTTCCAAGAGAAAGTCGCTTCCGTAAAGTGATATAAGAACCACTTCTTACATACAACCATTGAAATTTGGGAATTTATAATATTCTATAAAAATTAAACACCTTATTGCTACTCACAATCACCACACAATAATAAAATGAATACAAGTCGTTTTTAACGTGGAAAACCCATCACAGGTAAAAACCACGGGATCTATCTCAGATCCAAGAAAAAAATTCACTATGAATAAATAACCTTACAGTGCTTTTTGGTATGATATGCCCTATCACTCCTATTACCAATAATGATAGCCTCTCACCATCATCCTATCCACAGTGAACAATTCCAACAACTTGTCGTCTCTCATGAAGGTCCACTTGTCTCTCACAAGCCGTATACTTTCAAATAATGATTAGAGAAAAACACACTCATCATTGAGATTTAGGATTCAAAAGAACAAAATGAAAGTAATCTCAAGGAGAGAAGTTTGGACCAGACTCTTGAAAATGGATGATTTTTGAATCAGTTACCAAGCTGTCCGAACTTCCTAGAATATATAGGATTTCGGGCCACGAACGTCCGTGAATCTCTCACAGTCGTCCGTGACCACGGATGTTCGTGAGTGCATTATGGACGTCCGTGGGTCCACAAATGACAAACCGTTAGTCATTTGAATTTTACTTGGCCAACTTAAAATTCTAAGGTACACTACTGGTTTTTGTCATTATTTTGATAAAAAAAATATCTCACAATCTCCCCCTTTGTCACAATCATGACAAAAATCAGTTTACAAGGACAATAGAAAAAAATATTACATTAATCATTTGTCGTCTAAGTCCTATACATCAATCTAGAATGAAAATGCTAAAATTACAACTCTATTTGCTCCCCCTAACTATTTCCCAAGTAAATAAAACCTAAAAACTATTTTAGAATTTCATCTTTTACTTGTTGCTCTTCACCTGTTGAATGAAACAAAAAACTGTAAAAGCACAAGTGTAATATAAGTGTAATAGTTTCTCCCCCATTTTTGTCATAATGTGACAAAGGGTAAGGTGAATCAAGAACAGCAGAAAATATTTTAAATTAATCACGATTTAAGATAACTTTGTACATTCATTTAAGATTAAAAAAATTTGTACATACCGTGCAAGTATTCAATAGGGCGATTACAAATTATAACAATCTACTCCAAATGCCCCGTCACAAAAAATATAACAAAAAAAAACAAAACAGCACATTAACATAATTATATATAAAACCAATTTAGAGTTCATAACACAGAAAATACAAGATTACTCGGGCGGCGGAACATGAGCTCTTGGTGGCGGAAAGACACTATTAAAGCGATGCATCATCGCTTCAAAGCCGTCAATCATAGTCAGTTGTAAAGACGAAATCTACTCCCCATATACATTAAAACCAGTTTCTATTCTCTCAGATAAGTTTTGAATATCTGAATTCATGTGTTGAATATCAACATTCATCCTATCGAAGCGATGGTAATAGTAATGACCCTCAGGAGCTTGAACTGGAGGAATAGGAGGAGGTACAGGAGCTTGGTGACTAATATTTTCTAGAGCAGGAATGTCTGCATCATCCTCTTCAGAACTATCATTTATGAACTCGACTTTATCCAAATCTATTCTTACCCATTTCCCAATTTTTTAAAGCCTGCCTACGGGTACCATGACCCGAGAAGTAGTCAGATGAGGCGGAAGAGTCATTTGAAACTCTACAATCTTACTAATGATGATGGGAAAAAGAAGAGACATTTTAGAAGAATCGTCTTTCATTCGGCGAACAATAATTTCAAAAATAATAGTTGACACACACAAGGTACGATTTTTGTCTAAAAAAAATATGAGATAAATAATGTCCCAACGCACTTGATCTTTATTGCCCTCTCTTGGTGTAAGAGTGGCAAAAAGGATATGACGAAGCCACTAAAATTTGATTTTCAGAAGGGTGCAGTGCAATGCAGTCCTAGTATTTTGGTCATTGCAAATGTAGTCATACACTGTGGATGGATTAAACAAAGAATGAACCTGACATTCATCCACAGGGTAGCTATACCCATCAAGATTTAAAGGAATACCCAAGATTTTAGAAATAAGTAATGGAGAAAATTTTATTTGCTTACCAAAAATATACGACACAGCGTAATACTCCATTCGGCTCTCAACGATTTTCGAGTCTAGAAGATTGGCATAAAAACACCGAATTTCATCAGTGTAAGCGGATCCCGATAGAGAAAGTAGAGACAACCAACCCCGAGAAGCAAACATGTCAAACAAATCATGATCTTTAAGAAACTTTTCAAGTACCACTCGTTCAACTATTAGGTTTCGAGTTAAAAAAAGATGAAGAAAACGATCTTCAAGGCTTTGAGATGGAAATCGTTGAAGTGAGGGTGAGGAAGAAGATGAGGAACCTTTAGATTTCTTGGAGTTTTTTCGATTTAGTGACATTTTTATGTAAAATCTAAGAGGAAATCGGGTTTTCGGAAGTAAAAACATTGTGTAGAATGAAAGAAATTTTGAAAATTCTGTTTTTATAAAACTTGTCGACGAGCGTCCGTAGGACATGAAACGGACGTCCGTAGGGTATATGAGATCCGTGAAAGCCATTTGCAACCGTTGGAAGAAAGCACAATATGGTGCTGGGTTTCAAAACGACGGACGTCCGTTGTGACATGCACAGACGTCCGTGGATGATTTGAAAGCATGCAGTTGGAATAATTGCGAAAGGACTGTTTCAAAATTTGAAATGACGGTTGGCATTTTCCGGGCGTCCGTTGTGACATGCACAGACGACCGATTAGAATTTGGCAGTATGCAGTTCGAAACGCGTTCGTCCGTGGTGATTTACGGACGATCGGAAGAAAAATTCCAGTGAAATGTATTAATGACGGACGTCCGTGGTAGGGAGACGAACGTCCGTGATACTCTGATAGAATTTTTTTTTTTTTATTATTTCAAAAAGTTTAATATTTTCTAAAATGTTAAGAAGTTAATGTATTTTCTTAAAATTTCAAAACTTTCAATATGCCAAACAATAAAGTTACATATGAATAAAAGAGTTAAACATCCTGAAAATGTAATTTAGGAAGAGTTAGAGTTGATCGAAATTAACAATCTTCAGATAAAATCATGAGTAACACTTAAGATTAATGATAGTTAATAAAGGAAAATTTTTATAAACAACGTCATTTGCAACAAAAATAATCCATAATCATATTGATAATGAAAAGTGACATATTTTATATAGAAATTTGACTGGATAAAGGGTTTATCACTCACACCTTTTTAAGCTTTCTAAAAGACCCTTTTAATGAGCTTTAGAACATTGACTCCCAACTAGTTAGTTTAGGGCAATGGATCTTAAGAAATCGCAACGATTTTACTTGCTCGAGTCAATTAGGCAACAAGGTAGTGCAAAAGCTTATTTGAAGATGCAAACTGAATCTTACTTGCTTTCTATTCAACTCATTTAACGAGGGTTAGGCCAATGACTCCCAATTCAGTTGACTCAGGGCATTGAGTATAAAATACTTCAGCGGGCTTATTAACTCAAGTTGAAAAGGCAATATGTAAGAGGAAATCAGATATATATATAAGAATAATCAATCTTTCATTTTGAATTTATTAATCAGATATCAACTTTTATACAGGACTCAAGTTTGTTGCAATGACTATAAAAAAATTTCCTTTATATTCTAACAATTTAAAAAAGATTAACCATGATAAGACTGAATTAAATCCAATTAAGAGTAGCTCAAAATTAGAGAAATGCAAGTTCAGGAAGTTTGATAAGATGTTCACATTTGAAAATTTAGAGTGTATGATATAGAAACCTGAAGCACAAAAAAAGTAATGATTTCTTTAAAAAAATATGTGCAAATTCAAAAAAAAAAAAACCATATATACAAGATTTGAAGATATTATTAATCAATGAAGCATAAACCAATGGTTTTTCGAAGAAATTCAAATCGAGTAAAATCCAAAGGTTTTGTAAAAATATCAGCCAATTGTATTTGAGTGTTTATGTGCTCAAGGAGAATAATTTTATCTTCCACCAAATCACATATAAAGTGGTGTCGGATGTCAATATGTTTAGTCCTAGAATGTTGTACAAGATTTTCAGAAATACAAATAGCACTGGTATTATCACAAAACAAGGTCATTACACCTTGAGAAATCTCATAGTCAGACAACATTTGCTTCATCCATAAGAGTTGAGTGCACTCATTTCTAGCATAAATATATTCTGCTTCAGCAGTGGACTAGGAAATCGAAGCTTGTTTCTTGCTGAGCCAAGACACAAGACAATTATCGATATAAAAGCAACCACCACTAGTGCTTTTACGATCATTAAAATTACCAGCCCAATCAGAGTTGGCAAACCCGATGATATGCGATGTGGTATCGAAGGGATATCGGAGACCTAACTCTAATGTTCCGTTAACATAACGGATGACACGTTTAAGAACAGTTAGATGAGATTTCTTAGGGGCTACTTGAAATCTAGTGCACATACCAACACTATAAGCAATATCCTGTCGACTAGCAGTTAGATAGAGAAGACTACCTATCATGCTTCTATATAGAGTTTCTCCAACAGATTTATCATTTACATATTTTGACAATTTTACAGATGTACTCATTGGAGTACGGGCTGGTTTACTTGATTCTAAACCAAATTTTTTAACAAGTTCTTTTGCATATTTGGATTAATTAATGAAAATGCCAGAGGAACATTGTTTAATTTGAAGACATAAAAAACAGTTTAATTCACAAAATAAACTCATTTCAAATTCATTGCTCATTAGAGTTTGAAACTTATGCGCATTTAAGTCAAGTGTGGATCCAAAAATAATATCATCAACGTAAATTTGAGCAACAGTTAAATGAGATGATTCTTCTTTAAAAAATAAAGTTTTATCCACAGTTCCACGTTTAAAACCGTTATTGATTAAATATTTTGTAAGTCTATCATACCAAGTACGAGGTGCTTGTTTCAAACCATATAACGCCTTTCTAAGTCGAAAAACATCAACAGGATGATGTGGATCTTCAAACCCTTTAGGTTGTTCCACATACACTTTCTCAGTTAGAAAACCATTTAAAAATGCACTCTTTACATCCATTTGATATAATTTAAACTTTAAATGACATGCCATTGCCAATATTATACGAATAGACTCAAGTCTGGCCACAGGTGTAAATATTTCATGAAAGTCAATGCCTTCAACCTGTGTGTAGCCTTGAACCACCAATCTTGCTTTATTTCTAATGATTTTACCTTCTTTATTAGTTTTATTTTTGAAAATCCATTTCATACCAATGATTCTAATGTTTGGAGGTCTAGAAACAAGTTCCCACACATCATTTCTTTTAAATTGTGTGAGCTCTTCTTGCATGACAATAACTCAATGCTCATCTAGAAGAGCTTCTTTAACATTTTTTGGTTCAAGATTTGATGTGTAACATACATGACATAGAAGATTTGAAAGATTTTTAAATTTTCTCCTAGTCATTAGTTTGGTAGAGACATCACCAATGATTGCACTTAGAGGGTGACTTCTCATATCACGAGCATAGGAAGGTCTATGTCGAGACTCATTTTCAGAGATATTATTGTGTGAATTTTCTACAATCATATCTTCAGGAATATTTGATGTAATGTGTGTAGAATTGTCATTGTTAGATGAAACATTAGTGTTATCAAGTCTATTTTTTTCATGATTAACAGGAACAATAAGACTTTCATCATCAATATCTCTATTTAAAATAGTAGAAGAATCTGATTTTTGATCTTCTACAACAACATTCACTGATTCAATGACAGTTAGAGTTCTTAGGTTAAAAACCCTATAAGCCCTACTGTTCAAAGAGTAACCAAGAATAATTCCATTGTCAGTTTTAGCAGCAAATTTACTAAGATATTCACGATTCCTTAAAATGTGACAAGAACTACCAAAGACACGAAAATAACGAACTTGAGGTTTTTTATCATTCCATATTTCATATAGAGTCTTAGTAGTGTAGGGTCTAAGGTATACACGATTTGATATGTAACAAGCAGTACTAATGGCCTTAGCCTACAGATTTTTAGCCACATTGTTAGCATTTAACATAACCCTAGCATTTCTTGAAGTACCCTATTTTTCCTCTCAACCACACTATTTTATTGAGGTGTGTGAAGAGCAGAAAATTCATGCTTTATTCCATTTGATGCACAATATTTAACAAAAAATGAAATTTCAAATTCTTTACCATGATCACTACGAATTCGAACAATAGAAAGATTTTTCTCAATTTGAGTTCTTTTGAAAATTATAATAAATTCATCAAAAGCTTTACATTTATCTCTAAGAAAAGTAACCCAAGTATTCATAGAAAAATCATCAACCAATACAAGCACATATTTCTTACCTCCTAAACTGCTAGTTCTCATAGGGCCTATGAGGTCAAAATATATTAATTCAAGTATCCTAGAAAAAGTAGGAACATTAACTTTCTTGTGGGGAACACAAGTTTGTTTGCCCATTCGTCATGCACTACAAATAGATCCATCTAGCTTACATAATTTCGGTAAACCTTTAACAAGTTGATTAGAGGCTAATTTATAAAGATCATTCTCATTCATGTGGCCAAGCCTCTGATGCCAGATATTGATCTCATTTGTGTTAGAGATAAGGCAATTATTTTTGAGAGGATTACTAAAGGTGTAATAGTTATCAGAAGATCTAATCTCTTCAAGAACAATTTGACCATTAGAATCAACTACAGTGCATAAATTTTTTGTAAAATTAATATTTATCCCATCATCATATAAATGGCTAATACTAATGTAATATCCCAATATTTTTGAACCCGAGTTTGACTGATTTCGTGCATGAGTTCGGCATGATGATCGATGTTGTGACGACCCGACTTTTCCAATCCCTAAGGTATAGGAAAGGCCGGTTCATCAACTTATTGATTTCTCAATAAGCCGTAACAAACAGAAGCCGACAACATAAACAAAGGTCTAAAGACAGAAGCAACATTGTTAATCCAAAAACAAAAGCTTCATATAACAAAATTAGATATATCACTGTGAGGAACCAAAAGGAACCACCGGTGATGGCCAATCCGATCACCTAAAATAGAGGTTCACAATAATGGTTCCTCGAGTGATATCAAAAGATCAAAAATAATAGCCTAAGGCTCATCAATCCAAAATAATATCCAGACAAAATACCAAAAATAGAAAATCTAAGATCACGGGAAGAACTCCTCAGCTGGTATATCCAAATCCTCCTCGGGAATATAATCGGAGTCCTCCGGATCCTCTGACCCAAGGTCAGTCTCCGCACCTGTGACGTATAGTCGAGGGTGAGCTAACAGCCAAGCTCAATAGGGGAAGACAGATCTATTTGCATTTCTTATAAGTAAAGGTTTTCAAAAGACGGAATCGGATCAAATATGGTTTTTCAATGATGCTTTTCAAATTAAATCTCCAGTTCTAATCCTGAGTCAAAACTGATCATAAAATCTAAAGTGTTCAAAATGTTCTGATTTAGCATGCTTCTTGTCTTAAATTTATAACTTAATTTTATCTCCCAAATTTCCTATAGCATGAGAGCAGACTACGTGACCGATGGGAAGACCCTACTGACCATCGTCATTCATGAACCCATTTCAAAAATGCAACAAGCCCCTACGCTATGAGGGAAACTTGCACCAAAGTTTTACCGTCAACACGGTTGGTGGAATCTAGGGCATCGTACTTATGAACCCAAAATCAAATGCAAATGCTAACACATATCCAAGCTTATTATTCATATCATATACTGATTTTTCAAAGTTCTGATTCGAAGTTCTGATTCAAAAGTTAACTGAGGTTCTGATTTCCAATGATTCTTATTCATGATAAGGTTTACAAATTTTCGGATTGTATCATATGTTCAAAGTTTTTATTTTTATTTTTTATTTCACTGTGTATAATGAAATTTCTATATTTCATGCTTCTAAAAATAACATTATTTATGACAATTTATGCTTATAATTCATGCAAATAATAATTAGGATTCCCCTACCTTAACCAAGCAAATTCAAAAGTATGAACAAGCAGTCCTCTCCAAGGACTCCCAATTGACCAAACCTACATATATTAACACCCTTAGTGTTAATATACAACCCAAAAATTAACCCAAAGGCTCACAAAACAAAAATCCAATCAAAATTTTAAAAGCCAGAAGCTGGACAGAATTCGACCATCGAATTTCAGAACTCTGTTACAGTCTTAAAATCTCATTTTCGACTGTCGATTCCCAATTCGACAATGATCGATTTCAATTCGATGATTTTGAAATCGACTAATTTCTCTGTAATATTAATTTAACATGCCCGGATTCTTTTTCCATAATTTTCTACACAGCCATTCCATCGTTTCTATTGAATCCAAAACTTAATTTCTTAACAAAAATCCAACAAATTTGCATAAGGAGGTTTCAAGGCATACCTCTTGGAGCTTAATTCGTTGATCCCTTTCTACCGATTCACGCACCGGAACAAGCTTCTATGATTGAAGGTTTAAAAGCTTCAAGTCAGCCCATTTTAACCCTTCTTCCATTGCACAGATCCTAACAACACAGTGATATCCTCTCCTCTAACCTTCTCTTCCAATATCTCAAACTGATCCAATTTCAAATACCAATTAAACCAATGGCTGAGATGGGAAGAGGAGCTCTCACTATCTCAAGATCTAAAGATCAAAAGCAGCCCAAATGGTTTGCAATTTGCTTTCAGCCGAAAGAGAGAAGTGTAAATTCTCTCAAATCTCTCTCTCTTTATAATATAAAACAAAACCTATTAAAAATCTAGATATTATAATTTACAACTTATCCAATTATTCTTGCAAAACATCCAGCGTTAAACACAAATACCAACGTTAATGTGTACGTCGTTGATTTCCTGACTTGTACACACCTCATAACTAAATCCTTTGGTCATGTCCCTCATCATAACCAAAACTAACTAAAAAGCTCATAAAATATCATAATTATCTTTGGGCACGCTTATCGAGGTAAACAAAAATAGGTTAAAATATCAGGGATATTACAGATGTCAACATGGTCACTACGTGAATATGAAAAATAAACAGCATCACCTGCATAAAAATAATCATAGCCTTTGGCTGTTGTAAAGAAATTAATCGATACAACGGCTCAACTTAGAGGTTTATAGAATACAACGGCCCACTTAAATGCCCCTTTTGCATGAGCGCGGGATCAAACCTATGACCTTAGTTTATAAATGATATTGGGCGCCCCAATGCCAAATTCTAAATGAAACTTCCGCGGGAACCGTCTCTTTCTTCTTCTTCTTATCCCATGGTAAAACCCTAATGCCATCTTCTTCATGCCCCTTGTACTTCTCTATTAAGGTAGCTTAATTTTATTCTAAATGCAGGTTTTTTTAAGTTGTTTATATGAAATTCAATTTTATTGGGGAAAAGCAATGATTTTTATTTTAGATTTTAATATTAAAACATATTTTAAAGCTAAGAAATTGGATTTTGTTCATGTTTTCGAGCTTCAATTAGCGGTGGGACTTGGAGAGTCCGCTCCTCTTCTCTAGATTCGTCAACTTGATCGGGAAATTAAGCTACTCATCCTATAAATCTCTTGTTATTATGTAATATCCCCGATATTTTAAACCTATTTTCGTTTACCTCGATAAGCGTGCCCAAAAATAATTATGTTATTTTATGAGTTTTTTTGTTAGTATTGGTTATGATGAGGGACATGACCAAAGGATTTAATTATGAGGTGTGTATAGGTCAGGAAATCAAAGACGTACACAATAAGGTTTATATTTGTGTTTAACGCCGGAGGTTTTGCAAAAATAAATGGATAAGTTGTAAAATTGAAATATCTAGATTTTTGTAAGCTTTGTTTTAATATTATAAAGAGAGAGAGAGAGAGAAAATATACTTCTCTTCTTAGGTTGGAAAACATAGGAAACTCTTTTGTGCTTTTGATCTTTAGATCTAGAGAGAGAGAACTCCTCTTCCCATCTCAACCATTAATAAGCCTTGAGCTTGTATTCGGATCTGCTTGAACTATTGAAAGAGAAAAGAGATGAGGAAAGGGAGAAGTTCTCTGTGATTTCGTTGTGGCAGAGGCAGTGTCCACCTCGTTGTGAATATGGACTGATTTGAAGATCTGAACCATTGAGCTTGGAGATTGGTTCCGTGTGAATCGGTGCAATGGGATCAACGGTTTAAGCTTACAAGAGGTAGGTCGTTGAAACCTCCATGTGTAAATTTAATTATGTTTTGTTTAGAGTAACATATATGTGTGAAATAAAGAAGAGGTTTAGCATGAAAAGATCGGAAAAGAACCGTGAATGTCAAAGTGCATGCACAGAACAGAAATTGATCGTCGATTTCAAAATCGATTGTCAATTGATGAATTAAGGCGATGCAGAATTTGGGAATTCGATGGTCGATTTTGGATTCGACCATCGAATTTCAAATTTACCACAATTTGAATTCGAGGGTCAACATCTGCTTTCGCATTCAAATTTTGTTGGATTTTGATCCGCAATCTCTTAGTTTGATTTTTTGGTTTTATATTAACACCGAGAGTGTTAATATATGTAGGTTTTGACTGGAGTCCTTGGTGAGGATTTGTTTTGTGCTTGATTGGAAGCTCTTTGATAAGGTAGGGAACCTTGTATTTTATTTGCATTAAATTGTAAGTAAAGAAACATTTCTTTGTTAAAATAAGAAGTATAATTTGGAAATTCATTGCACGCATGAATAAAACTCGATTTTATGACACAAATTTGAAAATTTGGAAACCTTGTTATAACTAAGAACTTTGCAAATTGAACCTCGTAACCTCGCTTAAATCTTGTATCAGAACTTTTGAATCAGATCTTCCGAAAATCAGTATTATGTTATGAATATAAGTATTGAAATACGTTAGCATTTGCATTTGATTTGAGGTACGTCAGAACGATGCCCTAGATTCTACCAACCGTGTTGACGGTATAACTTTACGCAAGTTTCCCTCATAGCGTGAGGGGCTTGTTGCATTCGTAAAAGGGTTCATGAACGCATTTATGGTCGTGAGGGTTTTCCCATCGGTAATGCACCTTGCTCTCATGCTATAGGAAATTTGAGAGATAAAATTAAGTTATAAATTTAATATAAGAAGCATGCTCAATGTAAAATTTCAACACATCGATTCATGTATTCACCTTAACTCAGATTAGAATCGAGATTTCGTTTGCAAAGCATCATTTGAAAACCATATTTGATCCGAATTCTCTTTGAAAACCTTTACTTATAATGAAATGCAAATAGATCTGTTTCCTCTATTGGGCTTTGTTGTTAGCTCACCATCGACTATACGTCACAGGTGCTGAGACTGATCTGGATCGGAAGATTTGGAGGATTCTGACTATATTCCTGAGGAGGAATTAGATTTACCGAGGAGTTCTTCCTTGATCTCTAGATCCTATATTTTTGGTATTTTGTTTGAATATTGTTTTGAATATTGGGCCCTAGGCCTTATTTTGTTCTTTTGATATCACTTGAGGAACCATCATCGTGAACCATTAGTTTAGGTGTTGGATTGGCCATCACCGGTGGTTCCTTTTGGTTCCTCATAGTGATAGATTTGTTATATAAAGCTTTTGATGTATGGTTTATCTCTACTTTGCCTCTGTTTTAGATCATTGTGATGTGCCGGCTTCTGTTTGAATACGGCTTATTGAGAAATCAATAAGTTGATGAACCGGCTTTTCCTATACCGTAAGGATTGGAAAAGTCGGGTCGTCACAGTTGGTATCAGAGCCATGCTCTAGGTTCAGAGTCTTAGGACTAGGGATGGATTGTCTTGACAATCTTACTGATCAATTGTTATTGTTTTTCAACAATGATGATCGATGCATGCCTCCCATGAGTTCGAGGCGAGGCCGAGGTAGAGAGGGACCACGCATGGCTCACCTTGAGGAGATCGGTGAGGTGTAGGTACCTCACGTGGCGGAGGAAGAGTTGCCACAAAAGTGCGAATGCAGAGGCCCAGGAGCCTGGTAGGTGGAGGAAATGTGGACAGTCTTGGCAGCCTTGGCCACTAACATGGCTGCTCAACAGATCAGCCATTGATAGAGACAGAGATCTTGGCGGCGACGACATCGGCCGGAGGATTCGCCGAGTTCGGAGGATGAGACCTCCTACATTCTCGAGCGACGGATCCTATGGAAGCGAGCATGGCATGGGGATGAGATCGAGAAGATATTTGAAGTGTGACCGTGTACCGATATTGAGAAAAATCGCTGGGCATCTTTCAAACTTTTGGGAGGCTAGCCCATGGTGGAAATCTGTTTCTAGGATGAGAGGCAGACTACCCTAATACTCCATGGACTTGGCGAGTTTGTGGAGACGTTCAACGATCAATATTTTCCTAAGATCGTGCGTCATCGATTGGAAGTCCAGTTCATCGAAACAGATGAGATGTCTGTCTTGTATATGGCGAATTTGATAGACTTTCCGATTTGCACCTTGCATGTAGCCCGAGCTGATGAGAGCTCAGAAATTTCAGAGAGGTTTGAGGCCGAACATTCAGGAAAGGGTGTCGATGTGGGAAATGGAGACGTATGCCGGCGTTATGTCCAAGGCCCTCATTGCAGAGGAAGATATTCAAAAACAGTACTTGAGGCGAGAGCAGAGTAATAAAAATAGGTTTGGCCAGGGGACGAGAGTGCTTCAGGGCAGGTGAACAAAAAGCCGAGGTTCTCTAGACCTCCTCCCTACCCTAGTCAGCCATCATACTCTAGACCAGCTGTTGCTTCAGGACCAGTGACGTCTTCATATCAGAGACCGCAGAGTTCGTCACCAGGACAACCATTCAGAGCTGGGGGCACTACTGCGAGTGGAGCTTCTGCGACTCAAGGTTCAACGAAAGGATCAGCTGTTACTCCTGTTTCTACTCCACTGTGTGCAAGATGTGGGAAAACACATAAAACAGAGGATTTGCGGAACCGGAGCATGCTTGGTGTGGGCAGTTGGTCATATGATCAAGGATTGTCTGTTGTTGAGAAAGACGGACTACTGACGATCTCTCTGCCGAAGTCGACCCGACCTACAGTTCAAGGTCGGGCTTATGCAGTGACTGCACAGGTTGCCCATACGTCGAATGACGTCATTCAAGGTATCATTAAAGTTGAGATGTCATTTATGCATTGATTCAATTATTATTGTTTAAAATTTGAATTCAAGTCAATTATGTTGAACCACATAGAAATCATTGCATATAATTAACAAAACTTTTTAACTAAAGGTACCCTTATGATGAGTAGTCGAGATGACATGGATAAAATTGAAGCACGAGTACTTATAGACCCTGGGTCTACACACTCGTTTATTACTCCTTCTTTCTCAGAGAAGTTGGGAATTACTCCCGAACCCCTTGCTTTCATTCTAGATGTCAAGATTCCTACGGGGAGTTCGGTGTGCATCGACATGTCGAGATGTCACTGATTGATGAGCACGAGACATTGACCGACATGATTACGTTGAGCATGGAAGGGTTCGACGTCATTCTCGGAATGGATTGGTTGGCAGCTTATCACGCGAGCGTGGACTGTCTTCGGAAGATAGTGACCTTCCGACCGCCAAAGCGAAAGTCCTTCCGATTCTGTGGAGTCAAATCCAAGGTTGCGCCGTTGGTTTCACCTTTAAAGCCGGCGTATGATGAAGAATGGTTGCTGGGTATCCGCCTATTTGCAAGATTTTACCGAGAAGAAGAACGACTTGGCTCTTTTCAAGGTGGTTTTGCGATTATCCTGATGTCTTTCCAGAGGACTTACCTGGATTACCACCTGACCGAGAGATTGAGTTCGCGATTGAGCTAGCGCCGGGTACAGAACCGTTATCTAAAGCTCCATATCGAATGGCGCCTGCTGAGTTGACAGAGCTCAAGGAACAGCTTCAGGAGCTGTTAGACAAAGGCTTTATACGACCGAGTGTTTCTCCTTGGGGTGCACCAGTTCTATTTGTGAAAAGAAGGATGGATCGATGCGTCGTGTATCGATTATAGGCGACTCAACAAGATGACGATTAAGAATCGTTATCCTCTTCCGCGGATAGACGACTTGTTTGATCAATTGCGGTGCAAGGTTCTTTTCAAAGATTGATCGGTCGCTATCACCAACTCAAGATCAAAGGCGGAAGATATATCCAAGATCGCTGCGTTTGACGCGTTATGGCCACTATGAGTTTCTAGTGATGCCATTTGGATTGACGAATCTTTGCATCTTTCATGGACTGATGAAGGTGTTCAAACCACATCTTGATAAATTTGTGGTAGTTTTAGATGATATCCTCATCTATTCGAAAACCAGAGAGGAGCATGTACAACATCTGAAGATAGCTCTTCAAACACTCAGGGACCATCAGTTGTATGCCAAACTCAGTAAGTGTGAGTTTTGGCTTGAGCAGGTTAGTTTCTTGGGACACGTAGTCTCTGAAGCGGTATCTCAGTGGATCCTACAAAGATAGATTCTGTGGTGACATGGGAACAACCTTCGATTCTACAGCCAGAGGTCCAAGTTTCCTTGGTTTGGCGAGGTACTATCGGCGATTTGTCGAGGTTTTTCAAAGATATCGGGTCCACTTACGGCTCACAAGAAAGAATGCTAAGTTCGACTGGACAGAACAGTGTGAGCAGAGTTTTCAGGAGTTAAAGCGTCGCTTGACTACAGCACCAGTGCTTGCTATACCTTCAGGCAGTGGAGGTTTTGCAGTATATAGTGATGCTTCCTATGGCGGACTAGGCTGTGTGCTTAATCAACACGAGCGGGTCATTGCTTATGGTTCTAGGCAGTTGAAGGACCATGAAAGAAACTATCCGACGATGACTTAGAGCTAGCGGCAGTTATATTACTTGAAGATCTGGCGACATTACCTCTACGGTGAAGTTATTGATATATTCACCGATCATAAGAGTCTCAAGTACCTCTTCACTCAAAAGGACTTGAATATGCGGCAGCGACGGTGGATGGAGTTCTTGAAGGACTACGATTGCTCGATTCAGTACCATCCGGGAAAGGCAAATGTCGTTGCTGATGCTCTCAGTAGAAGGTCTTCAGCTCAGTTATCACATCTTGTGAGCCGGATTCAGCGATGGAAGCTATTGGAAGATATGGCTTTGGGCAGCTCACGGTTTGATGTAAAAGGCTCGGGAGCATTGATGGCTACTCTTGTACTACGCCCTACGCTCTTCGAGAATATTAGAAAGCTTCGATGACGATGATGACTCATGGCAATCGACGAGATGTCGAGAATGGCGATGAAAGACTTCTATACGGCGAGATGGAACCTTATTATTTCACGACGTGTATGTGTACCGTCGAATATCGAGCTTCGGGACACCATTCGGAAGAGGCTCACAAATCCATGTATGCCATACATCCCGTAGCACCAAGATGTATCGTGACTTGATGAAGAGTTTCGTGGCGAGGTTTGAAACGCGGCGTCGTGAGTGCGTGTCGCGGTGTTTGGTTTGTCAACAAAGTTAAGGTTGATCATCGAGAATGCGGTCTATTGCAGCCTTTACACGTACGAGTGGAAATGGGAAGCCATTTCGATGGATTTTATACTCGGATTGCGAAGACACGAGAAAGAACAATGCCATCGGGTCATTGTAGATCGACTAACCAAGTCTGCTCATTTCTTGCCATATAATACCACCTATCTGAGATAGACTTGCGAGTTATACTTAAAGGAGATTGTTAGGCGCATGGGATGCGGCGGATGTGTATCGATCGAGACCCGTGTTTACTTCACATTTTGGCAAAGATTTGAGGAAGGCATAGGTTCTCGTCTTGATTTTAGTTCGGCGTTTCACCCACGACGGATGGCGGACGGTAGCGTGAACGGATCATTGAGGACATGTTGAGAGCTTGTATGTTGGATTTTCACGGGTCATGGGACCAACACTTGTCTCGATCGAGTTCGCCTACAATAATAGCTTTCGGCTAGCATCGGTATGGCTCCGTCGAGGCTTTATATGGACGGCGTGTGTCGACGCGCTGAACTGGGAAGAAGTGGGTGAGAAGCTCATTATTGGACTGAGATAGTTGAGCGCCACCGAGACGGTTCGGTTGATCTGTGGACGACTCTGAGTAGCTCGAGTCGTCGGAAGAGCTACGCCCGATCTCAAGAGGCGACACGTGGATTTTGAGGTTGGCGAGAATGTCTTTGTTGGATTTCGCCTCTGGCGTTATGAGGTTCGGAAAGCGAGGGAAGTTGAGTCCTCGGTACGTTGGGCCTTTTGAGATATTAGGCCGAGTCGGAGAGGTTGCTTATCGAGTGGCGCTACCGCCACAATTGTCTAGCATGCACAACGTCTTCCATGTGTCGATGCTTCGTCGATACATACGTGACCCGACTCACGTGCTTGATTACCAACCCATTGAGCTTCAGGAGGGTTTGACGGTGATTGAGGACCCGATTCAGATTTTGGATCGCAAGGAGCAGATCCTACGCACTAAAACGATTCCTTTGGTTCTTGTACAATGGAGGAATCATACACCGGAGGAAGCCACTTGGGAGCGTGAAGCTGAGCTCCGGGACCAATTTCCGAGCCTTTTTGCTTAAAATTTTATATTTCTCACTTTGTGTAGACTGTGTAATAATTTGACATTTATGTGTACCTATTGGTTTTATATATACATATAAATATTTCTGTGAGAAATTTTGGAGGATCAAGGTATTTTTACTGAGTGGGTCTATATCGAAATCCCTACATTATAGAAATCGGAAAAATTTTTGGGCCTTCGACCCAATTATATGCTACTCACTATAGGTCTAGTGACCTAAATTAGGTCTATGGTCACTTACCTATTTGGACATTCTTGAACCATTTGGCCTTGACATGTCATGGTCATGGTTCAAAATATGCTCAGTTTGTAACTTTTTCACGAGTCCAATCAGACCCGGACTTGCTATTTTCCTTCACAACAAATTTTTAAGTTTATTTTCGTAAAACTTTTTAGTCCAAATTGGACTGACATATAGCTATTATCTGTAACTGAGCTGTTTTGCATGAAATGGACACACAAATGATCCATTTGGACCCAAGGTAATGCCTTAAAAATGTCAAAATTTTGAAATTTTGAAGACCTCAGACACTTGAAAAATCGGTCGATTTATGAAATCGGTCGATTTTTACGCGATTATAGGCATTTTAAGGCCAAATTTAGGCCTGAGCAATTTTCAAAAAAAATCGAGTGTCGATTTTTGAATCGACGGTCGAATTCCAATTCGACCCACGAATTTGAAATCGAGGGTCGATTTTCTCGATTTAAGTGGGGCTCCTATTTCGGGCTCTGTTATTTTTTGGTTGATTTTCTGTGGGTTTAGGCTTAGGGTTTTGGGCGATTTGGTGGTTTTTAGGGTTTTCATCATTCTTTTTGCCAAACTCGAAGGGGTTTTCACACGGATTACACCAAGGATTTGGATTTCACTCTTAGGAAATCGGATTTGGGGCTTTTCACAAGGTAACTCCTCCCACGCCCCAATTTAATTGCAATTTGTGCATTTTCTGTGGGTTTTTGTTACATTTTTTGTTCATTGTTCAAATGGGGCCTAAGAAGGCCACCCCTATTCGCAACCCCACCTCCAAGAGGCCGGCTTCGCAAGCTCGTTCCTCTACCCGCCCTACAGGCACGACACCAGAACCACCTCAGTCGGTTCCACCACCTTCTCAGCCCACACCATCTGTGCCCCCTCCAATGCCTGAGCAGCCCAATGAATTTTGGAGCATCAAGGGCTTCGCCAATGAGTATGTTTTTCACCCGGAGTTGTTTGACCAACAAACTACCACACAGTGGGCGAGTGAATACCTTGAAAAAGCCCAGCTAACCTTCCTGTGCACTGAATTTAGTGCCCATTTTTATCCTCGTTTAGTGCGCCTGTTTTACCAACATATGCGCCGCGAGGACGGGAAGAAAATTTACACTAAAATTGATGGGCGAGATTATATTTTTGACTTAGATGACATGGCTGTGGCACTACGTTGCCCGTTGCAATACTCTAAAACTATGGGTTTAGGTCCTCCCTTTCCCAAACCAGTCCCTTCTCACGAGGTAATGGCTCAAATGACGCAAGGACGTCACGGTCCGTAGGTCCATTGTTACATATGCACACATTCTATGTGGATTTTGGATAAAATTTTAAGACTACCCTTTACCCTCTTGGACATAAATCTGAGCGCACCGGTCCCCTCCAACAGATTTTATTTGCTGCTTTTAAAGAGCGATGGTTTAGTGCTCCTGAGGTACTTTTAAAGGGGCTTATCAAGGCACGTGAGAAAATGGGAAAGCAAATCAAAACGCCGAAGAAGGGCATTCCCTATGCCCGTTTAATTTCTATCATGATTGAAAATTATCAAGCGGGTCCCGAATATGACATTTCTCCTACCGAACTCAAGTCTACTGCTGGTAGAAAGATGTATAAACTGGTCAATTGGGGTCAAACCTACAGTCGCCTTGTGAAACCTCTTAAAGAACCAGCAGTTCCTGATGCGGATGCACGTGATGCCGATGAGGATCCTGCTCATGTTGCCCCTGCTCAGCCCCCACAGAGCGATATCCTTACGCTCTCAGAGTTCACACGACAGATGACCGCGATGAGCCATCAGATTCAAGAGCTCACCCACCACACCTGCTCTATGCGTCAGGAGTTGGATGTCCATGGCGGCGCTCTCTCTTACCTCATGCAGCATGCCTTTCCCGATGACTACACCACGTATATGGCCGATATCCGAGCTTCAGTATATCGCCCTTCGACATCGGGCGCTGATACTAGTATTCCTCCTTCGGCCACTACTGATGCGGGTGATGATGCTGCTGTTGACGGTGATGGTGTTTCGGATCGGGCGGGTCCATCTACAGTTGGGGCTTCTTAGTATGCTTGGTAGAGGGGTTACTGATTTATTTTTTTTCACTATCGGTCTGTACTTATTATACAGCTTGGATTATTAGGACCTGGTGGTCCTTCTTTTATTTTTACACTACGGATTATTAGGACCTGGTGGTCCTTCTTTTGTTATCCTTTATTTTTCTGTCTTTGCGTGGTTTTAGATCCCTTGTTTAGCCTTGTTTGTATATATGGATCATTCCGCATGAGTTTACTTTTGCATCTATTTTGGTAAATATTTCTTTTAGACACTTGTGTGGGTTTGCTTCTGTCACTCTGATTCTACATATTGGTTTTGATACATTTTTGATCTCTTTATGGCTTCATAAATCGCATGCATCGGTCTCCCGGCACGTGACACTTGGGGTGTGGGCATCCATGTACGGATGCAATCCACTATGGCCTTTTCATGCCACATGCAGTACATCCATGTTACTACGGATCCCATCCCTTGGCTTACGTGCCCTGTGGGATCGTACCACGGTGCCCATGTTTTCTCTTCTTTTATTGTCTGGTCTGTATCATGTTCAATTTTCGCGGACGAAAATTCCTAAGGGGGGGTGAATGTAATATCCCCGATATTTTAAACCTATTTTCGTTTACCTCGATAAGCGTGCCCAAAAATAATTATGTTATTTTATGAGTTTTTTTTTGTTAGTATTGGTTATGATGAGGGACATGACCAAAGGATTTAATTATGAGGTGTGTATAGGTCAGGAAATCAAAGACGTACACAATAAGGTTTATATTTGTGTTTAACGCCGGAGGTTTTGCAAAAATAAATGGATAAGTTGTAAAATTGAAATATCTAGATTTTTGTAAGCTTTGTTTTAATATTATAAAGAGAGAGAGAGTTAGAGAAAATATACTTCTCTCTTCCGGTTGGAAAACATAGGAAACTCTTTGGGGCTGCTTTTGATCTTTAGATCTAGAGAGTTAGAGAACTCCTCTTCCCATCTCAACCATTAATAAGCCTTGAGTTAGTACCAGGATCTGTTTGAACTATTGAAAGAGAAAAGAGATAAGGAAAGGGAGAAGTTCTCTGTGATTTCGTTGTGGCTGAGGCAATGTCCACCTCGTTGTGAATATGGACTGATTTGAAGATCTGAACCATTGAGCTGGAGATTGGTTCCGGTGTGTGAATCGGTGCAATGGGATCAACGGTTTAAGCTACAAGAGGTAGGTCGTTGAAACCTCCATGTGTAAATTTAATTATGTTTTGTTTAGAGTAACATATATGTGTGAAATAAAGAAGAGGTTTAGCTGTGAAAAAGATCGGAAAAAGAACCGTGAATGTCAAAGTGCACAGCCACAGAACACAGGAAATTCGACTGTCGATTTCAAAATCGACTGTCGAATTGATGAATTAAGGCCTGATGCAGAATTTGGGAATTCGATGGTCGATTTTGGATTCGACCATCGAATTTCAAATTCGACCCACGAATTTGAATTCGAGGGTCGAATTCTGTCCTGTTTCTGGCATTCAAATTTTTGTTGGATTTTTGATCCGCAATCTCTTAGTTTGATTTTTTGGTTTTATATTAACACTGAGAGTGTTAATATATGTAGGTTTTGACTGTTGGGAGTCCTTGGTGAGGATTTGTTTTTGTGCTTGATTGGAAGCTCTTTGATAAGGTAGGGGAACCTTGTATTTTATTTGCATTAAATTGTAAGTAAAGACTGTTTTGCTGTTAAAATAAGAAGTATAATTTGGAAATTCAGTTGCACACAGCATGAATAAAACTCTGATTTTATGACACAAATTTGAAAATTTGGAAACCTTGTTATAACTAAGAACTTTGCAAATTGAACCTCAGAACCTCAGTTAAATCTTGAATCAGAACTTTTGAATCAGAACTTCCGAAAATCAGTATTATGTTATGAATATAAGTATTGAAATACGTTAGCATTTGCATTTGATTTGAGGTACGCGTAAACGATGCCCTAGATTCTACCAACCGTGTTGACGGTATAACTTTTATGCAAGTTTCCCTCACGTAGGGGCTTGTTGCATTCAGAAAAAGGGTTCATGAACGACGATGGTCAGTAGGGTTTTCCCATCGGTAATGCACCTTGCTCTCATGCTATAGGAAATTTGAGAGATAAAATTAAGTTATAAATTTAATATAAGAAGCATGCTCAGTCAGAAAATTTCGAACACATCAGATTCATGTATTCAGCCTTAACTCAGGATAAGAACTGGAGGTTTCGCTTGCAAAGCAACATTTGATACCCATATTTGACCCCAATTCTGTCCTTTGAAAAACCTTTACTTATAATGAAATGCAAATAGATCTGTTTCCTCTATTGGGCTTTGTTGTTAGCTCACCCTCGACTATACGTCACAGGTGCTGAGACTGATCTGGGATCGGAAGATTTGGAGGATTCTGACTATATTCCTGAGGAGGAATTAGATTTACCTGCTGAGGAGTTCTTCCCTTGATCTCTAGATCCTATATTTTTGGTATTTTGTTTGAATATTGTTTTGAATATTGGGCCCTAGGCCTTATTTTTGTTCTTTTGATATCACTTGAGGAACCATCATCGTGAACCATTAGTTTAGGTGTTGGATTGGCCATCACCGGTGGTTCCTTTTGGTTCCTCATAGTGATAGATTTGTTATATAAAGCTTTTGATGTATGGTTTATCTCTACTTTGCCTCTGTTTTAGATCATTGTGATGTGCCGGCTTCTGTTTGAATACGGCTTATTGAGAAATCAATAAGTTGATGAACCGGCTTTTCCTATACCGTAAGGATTGGAAAAGTCGGGTCGTCACATATTAAATACCAGAAATCGGTGATTTTGAAGCTTGGTTTCGAAATAGTAGTTCATTGATTTTGTGGTTGTACTGGTTTACGGAGATTTAGAAGTTGCAAAGAAGCAGTTTTCTTTTAATAATATGGATTCTTTCACTTGACTTGGAAAAACCTATTGGGGCTTTTATACGAATAATAATCTGGACAATTACAAGACTATTAGTTGTTCAAAGGTGTAAATGAATCCTATATTTGTAGATCTTTTAGAGTTGCAAAGTTGCCAACAAGTTATTTCTTCAGATGCATATATGCAATTGCTGAAATCTATGATTGAAATGACAACACATCTACATGAATATGGCCATTTTTGTCATGCTGCCTAAGATTTGGGTACCTTGCATTTTCAAGTTTAATAGGACCAACTATTTTCAGTAATTTTATATGCTTTTATTCTTTAAATTGATAATAACTCCTCCATCTATTCATTGTATGTTTGCTGTTTTTCCATAACTAAGCAAGATTGGTTTCCATCTGCAGCGATTGAGATTGTTCGAGGCGAGATTGTTGGAGCTTTGAGAGGCTTTCGATCTAACAATGTGAATTTTGATCTGAGCTCGAAGGTTTGATTTCTGCTATCGATTTTCTGTCACTACTCTATATTTCCCTAAATTTCTTTAATTTATCTATAGAATATACGGTTTCTTGGCTCAAAATCATCTTACTTTTGTTTGATTAAGTTTTGTTCACATGAAATATATATATATATATATATATAGAGAGAGAGAGAGAGAGAGAGAGAGTTATTGAGATGATGAATTTTTTTTATTCCCATATCATTTTCTTTATTCTGAGCTGAGAAGATGTGTAATTCATCCTATACCTTACAACTGTTTGCGAAAATGTTTGAAAGAAATGGTTTAAAATTTTCTCACTTAGACTAATTGCAGTTTTTTATTGTAAAACTTTGGTTAAGTTTTATTGCAAAACTTTGATTAAGTTACTATATTACCCTTTACCTATGCATAGAACAGAGACTCATGTTGCAGTTTTGTTCGTTGACAAAACTAAATGATTAAATTAGACTTATGTGCAATCAAATGTGAGCTATGGGTTCCACTTTTGATCTTTTGAAGGGAGATGGATGGAACTGCTTAGAACCATTTGCACCTTGTCAAAACATAAAAATAATAATAATAACAAACCGATATATGCACTACAGAAAGGTGCTCCATGTGTACTATTAATTTATCACTATATTTCACCAACCTTGTAAGTGTTGAAGTTTAGTCGCACATTGGATAAATAACCAATTCGTTTTGAGATGGATACCCAAATTTATCATGACATCACAGCAAGCCTTTCTCCACTCCACGTCACCCGTTTCAATTGTCCATGTGATTTGGCTCAATCCCGCCAACACGTGCCAGGGGGGGGGGGGGCACGTGTTGAAGTTTAGTGGCACATTGGGTAAATTATAAACTTGCCTATCCTCTTATAAGATCTAGGGTCCCTCCACACATAGCCAATTTGTTTTGAGATGAATACTGAAATTTATCACTAAGTAATAAAGGCCATTTTAGACTGTGTTTGGCATTTCTCTTTGGGACAGTAGAAAAGAATTGTTGCTGCTTTTTGCTATTGCAAATGAATATGGGGAGAGAAGGATTGGAGGAATAAAAAAGGGGAGGCTGCTCTTTGAAATAGGAAAACTAGCCCTCTTTAAAAGAGCATGCAAAAATCATGCTCTTTGAAAGATGACTGTTTTTCCTATTTCAAAGGGCAGCCTCCCTTTTATTACATAGTGAAAAATGAAGTAGAATTCGACAAAGCTTTTCAGTGGCTGATGTGCTATAAAATTCCAAATTTGGCTGACCTCAAAATCTTCTTGTTGGTCGTTTACTAGACTAGGTAATTTTTGTAATTTGGATGTATATCTTTTCTTTTTTTCTCATAAAATCTTCTTGTTGGTCATCCCAAAAATGGTTATGGAAGCTTTTGTTTGCATGTGTTTATGATTCAGTTGAATTTTCTATTGGCTAACTTTCAGGAAATTTCTCATTTTATGTGTATTGTAGTGTTTTATTTCATTATGCAGGATTCCTTTGAGATCCCCTGAAGTCAATCTTCGAGGGATGATGGAGATATTGAGTTAGGAACACGAGTTCCAGATATTGCAGAACTGGGATTGGATAGCTTCATCAAACAGGTAAAAAAAAATTCTCTTTTAAATTATTGATCTTTTTCTTTATGCTGATTTGGTAGTATCAAGGTAGTTGAAACACCTATACGAACCTGAGGAGATGCGCCTGGGTGGCTAGTTGGTTGCTTGATGAATATTATATACAAATATTTCTGTAGTGTATATAATAAATATATATATATATATATATGTATATATGTTATAATTTAATCTTTTATAAATATATTATAATAGCTTGAGCATTTGAGCAGTGACTTGGGCTCAAATAAGCATAGGTAGCAGACCCACCCCTCCCATGGCTCCCCCATGTCACGTAGGTGCCTAGTCAGCCACCTTTAATAACACAGCGAAGTGTGAGAAATGTTTGTAGATTCGTTTGGTATATTATGCTCATGGATATAGTTAGTTGTGTAGCGTGATGGAATTCTGTTTATGAATTGTTGTGCTCATGGATATAGTTAGCTGTCTAGCATGATGGAAGTGGAGTTGAAACTCTTCAGTCTAAGATGAGGTGCAATGCCTGCTGCCGAGAATTGGAAGTGCGCCATAACCACCAAATGTGGCCATCTGTTATGTATCCCCCACTATTTTCTAATTACACTTGTGTATATTCATAGGCATATTCTTCTATGACGAAGCTACCTCCATGACGAAGAGTTATTGGCTAACTTTTGGGGATTATTTATTCCACGTGGAATAACATTTGACCATTTGGGAGGTGAGACCTGAACTGAACATCCATATTGTCGAAGATTGGACGAAAAATGATATGCATGGAACAAGGTCAAAGGAGAGCCAAATATGTTATGCATGAACTCAACATTTGACCGTTTGGTATGCTCTTTTCTTTATAAATAAATCTCATATATTTTCATCTTGCTATCAATCTTAAATTTTTGTTATGGCCTATGATGATTTATTGTCTCTTCTTGGGGGATTTGAACTTAACAGGTCAAACGAGAGGCAAATATATCATATATATGTTCTAGGTATTATAGAGCTCCTGAGCTTATATTTGGATCCACCGAATACACAACTGCTATAGACATCTGGTCTGCTGGCTGCATTCTAGTTGAACTCTTGCTTGGAGAGGTAGCTTCCTCATTTATAGTCCAATATATAAATGCTTCAGACTTCTAGCATAAAAAATTCTTTAAACTTTTGTTCTTTTTTCTAAGAGCCTCTCTTTCCCGGTGAAAGTGGCGTCAACCAGCTTGTTGAAATCATCAAGGTGATTTTAATGTTCGGTAATCTAGCCCATAAACAATAGTATGACATGTATTTGACATCAGGCATCCCTTTCTATATTCACGTGTTACATTTTTTCATTTTATTTAGGTACTCCAACAATAGAGGAAATTAAGCGTATGAATCCCAACTATACAAAGTTCAAATTCCCACAAATTAAAGCTCACCCATGGCACAAGGTACAGATTGATTTTCAGCTGCTTATTCATTTTTCTATTTTCATCTCTCTGGGATGGAGTGGTCTTTGGAGCATTTGTCTATCTAAGTTGGATAATACATCCTTTTTTGTGTTTGGGCAGTTTGATGTGACTTTTCCAGCACTTGCATGTTCGTTTCTTAGTGTTGATACCATGGATATCAGTGGGGAGCAGCACTATGACATAGTATGTTTTATACATTTTTGTTTATGCTGGTTTGGTTGCTGGTTGTAGTTTCCTTTTCATGGTCATACATCTTGTTCAGTGTCTTGCATCTTCTAGCAAACTTGTACCAATCAGGTGTCCCTACTCAGCTGATCAGTGGCCTACTTTTGTAACTGTATGGGCAGCCCTCCTCACAAATCTAACCATTCCCACTCATGGAGTCAATGTGCTTCCATTTAAATTGAAAATTTTACTCTTCATGTGTGAGAGAAGTCCTTGTACTTTTGCATTGCCCTGTTCTTAAGCTTTTCCTCCCTAGAAAAAAGAACGCAAATGCTGACATGTATTATTGCTGACATGTATTATTCTATTAATCAGGTTCCAACAACCACAGATGCCATATTAGATGCCTCAATTAATTCTTCAATTCCCCATTTCCTCCCAAGTATTAGATTTGGTAGTTATGCTGACATCAGTCCTCGGAGATTTATGGAAGATGAACACATACAAATTGATGATCTCTCTGCACACTTGGGATCAGTGTTCAAGTTTCCTACGCTGAGCTCGTTTATGGAAATGCCAGCATGTTGAAAGAAGATCAGTCACTTATCTCCAATGCACAACACTAATGTGAGCTAGAAGATTGTTAAACAGGATTTGGTGCCTTTAATGGATACAATGATTGAAGCACTTGTGGAGAAGTCTATTGAAGTAAGTAATTTGGTTCGTTAAGGAAATGAAATATTAGTGTAGAGTGTAAGATAGAAATGACTGTGTTGTTTTAGGTCTACTTTGAGTCAGATCAACAAAAAATAACATAGTTTTGCATTATTTATCACCTACAATCAGTTTATGGAAGTTGAGCATAGAGAAAATCTGTGACAGCCCGGATTTCTATGCCCAGAAATCCGTGCCATCAGGATCATACTCTGGATGATCCCCTGGACAATTCTTATAGTGTCTGCTCGTATAACGGAAATCGAGCAGACACAGTTCAGCAATGGTAGGATGAGCCATCACATAAGACATTTAATATAAAGAAATAATAAATAAAGCATGTAATTCTATTTACTAAAAGAATAAACATTCCCAAAAAGGAACCAAGAAGAACCATTGGTGATGGACATCCATCACCCAAACAATGGTTCCTGATAGTGGTTCTAATAGAATGTATAAAAAACACGAAAATACATCTATAGTAATATATACATACAGACAGTGGCCACCAGGCACACAATAATCCGGAATATCAAAATACAAAATGTCGGACTCAAATACCCAGGCTACGGGTAGAACTCGTCCGCCTGAATGTCCGTCTCCTCGTTCTCGGCCTCAGCCTCTAGGTCAGGCTGGTAATCTGAGTCGCTCTCAGTGCCGGGAAGTACAGCCTCAGAACCTAAAAGTGATTTAGAAAATAGGGTGAGCTACATCATAGCTCAATAGAAGAATTCCAACAAAATGAATTGAATATGCACATCATGCTATCTCAAAACAGAAATCAAATCAGGAACATACAATCATGACGAATCAAATCAAATACTGAGCTTTTAGACAAGAAATCAGATGTTATGCAAGTATATGATCAGAGAACTTAAATTGTATATTTTTAACTTAAGAAACTCCCGTGACTATATAGCACGGAGTAAACAGGAATATTCCGATAGGAAACCCCAACCAATCGTCGTTCACATGAACAATTTTGAATTACAACAATGCCTCATCTATGGAGTGCAATTGTGCCGAGGGATTACAAGCAGATACACAAGTGTGCCAGGCATAGGATATACCGCCGGGTCGATGGGGATCATCTGGTTAAATCATCAAATCACATACACATAGACCTCACAGATCAGATAATAGAAATCAGAAGCAGGTTTCAAGAAGCAAATCAGGAAACAGAAATCAGAGATAGCAGGAATTTATGATATGCTTACATGCTTGTTAAAAACAGAAATCAGGTCACAGATATGAAATAAACATGAAATCATACTCAAAAGCAGTTTAGGTTGGTTTTCCCCTACCTCAGATCAAAATATCTTCTAAGCAAATCCAAAGCTTTTCAAGGCGTCAGGGTTTGATCCTAGACCATAAACACAACATTCTACATGTCAGGAATGTCGGGATATGAACTGGCACAGTGTCCAGTAGTATTCAACTCACAAAATTAACACAGGCCAAAAACAGGGGTGATTGATTGATCACCACTCTTATTGATCGATCAATCCTTCTTGTTGATCGATCAATAACCCCATTGATCGATCAATACCCTCTTAGCTCTCATCCAGGAACAGAGTCAATTGATCGATCAATAACCCTTATTGATCGATCACTACTCATCATTGATCGATCAATACACTTATTGATCGATCAATAACCTCTTCTCTCTTCACTTCCAATACAGCTAAAATTGATCGATCAGCACTTTGGTTGATCGATCAATGCCTCCTGTTGATCGATCAATAGCCTCTATTGATCGATCAATAACCTAAATTCAAAATTTCCCACCTTCTGTTTACATTTAATATTTATACAGATTGATCGATCAATGCCTTCATTGATCGATCAATACACTCCAGTGATTGATCAATACCTTTGTTGATCGATCGCCAACTGTCATTGATCGATCACTCTCTTGTTGATCGATCAATACCCAGGATTGATCGATCAATGCCTAAATTGATCGATCAATACTCTTCGAGCACTGAACTTCCAGAATTTTCAAGTTTCTGTTCCCTTTTCTGTCTTATATAGATTGATTGATCAATGATCTTCATTGATCGATCACCACCAGTCATTGATCGATCAATACCTTCATTGATCGATCAATAATGACAAAATTCCTGTCATTAATGGAGGTCATCTCCAACCCTATTTCAAACCCCTATTTTTTCATTAATGGTTACCAACAACCATTAACACACAATCAATACACATATATGGGCCTCTCATTTGCCCCTATTTAACCACACAAACTCACCTTTATTTAGGCCCTCTTGGGGTTTCGGCAAATCAATCCGAACGAGGGTTTCGGATTCGGCTCTCGCAGTTCATCACTGATCCGACTCCGACGAGCAAATGATTAGCTCTGGTTCAGCACGCAGAGACCTCACACATACTTAGACCATACTTAAGCTCGTCTCATTGAACTCTACATACCCTAGCTTAGAAAACTCACCATCCCGGTATCGCTAACCCTGTTTTTCACGAAGAACTCGCGCAAACCAAACCTAGCTCCAAATCTCTTGGCTTCTAGAGCAAGGGGAAGAAGAAGAAGAAGAACTCTCTCTCAAGTCTCTCCCTTCCCATATAAGCTACCCAAAATGAAATATCCCTGATATTTCACTTCAAACTCTAAGTTAGACTCCGGTGTGAAGCACCTGCATAACTTCTACGGCGTAACACTATCCTACAAGGTTCTACCAGTCTCGGATTTACGCGAGAAGTCACACATGACCTTATCTCGTCATCGATTAATATTATTTCAAATAATATTAATTAAAAATTTTAAATTTTATCTCGATTTCCGTATCAGGCACGCATATTGAAACCGTCAGGTTCTTGTTCAGAATTTCAGGGTTGTTACAAAATCGCATATTTTTGTTTTACTTGATGGTGAATTGACCGCGATCTGGGGCATTTGGCTTGATGGGAATGCCGTATTATCCAAAAGAAGTGGTGTCCGATTGGGCTGATTTTGAAGGCTATTAAAGACCAGATGTGTCATTGGTATTTTGTATAATAGAGATATTGATCTTTTGTATAATTGATCTCCTTTTCTAATTGATTAGCTCTAGACAAAATTCTCTAATCTAATGATCCTAACCATCAATGTTTAATTAATATATATCATTGCCCATAACTCTATTAATTTCTAATGATCCTAACCATCAATGTATAATAGAGATATTGATCAGTGTAAGAAGCATTTTTTATTTATTTTTTTGGTATACTATGATTTTTTTTTATATCTATTATTGCATCTTGTAGGATTTATAAATGTGCGGACACTAGCATTAGAAGAAGATTCTACAATAGCTAGAATGATAAAGCTTGTGGAAGATGCACAGAATCAATGCTCACCCATGGAGTAGTTTATAGAACAGTTTGCCAATACACCAGGTGCCATCAAATTCAAGCTCCTCTATTATGGATTTTTGTTTCTCTTTAGTTGTATCTTTTGTTGTGGCTAGGATGAGCTGCCATATTAATTCAAATGACGTATGTAAATGACTATTTCAGGCAGCATCGTAAACATGGGCAGCTCACATCAGCAAAGACAAATTCTTCAAGTTCAGATCCTATACAAAGTGCCAGTAAAGACGCGAGCCATCCACCTCAAGCCGCTGCGTAAGTTAGAAGGGATCTGCAGATAACATAATTTCTTATTAGTGCATGACAAAAATCTTTGTTGGCTATTTTTTCCTTTCAAAGATGTGTTAATCTCTTCTATTTATTGTGGTAGTTTCTTGGTGGCAACTTGAAAAAACAAATTTGTATTAGGTGCACTGCCTGTGCAACCAACATTCTGCATATGCAGACCAGTTTTGGCAATAACATGTGGCATACATGGCCATATTTTAGATTACATTCAGCCCAAAGATTTTGCCGCTGAACTATTTCTACTGTCTGATCAAGAGCCCACAACTACCTTCAAATGGACGGCTAATTAGCAAAATTTTTGGGTTGTGCAACCTAAATGTTGGCCTGCCACAGGGCTTGCGCTTGTAGCATAATGGAAGGTTGATAACATTGCAACCTCAAAGTCGCAGGTTCCAGCCCAACTTACCTATCAAAAAATTTAAATGTTGGCCTGCCACCCCATCTCGAATGATGAACTAGGTGTGCTAAGGTGGTTCAAAATAGATGAACCATGTTGTGGTGGTGCATGGCCTACGCACCTTGTGTGAAAAAAATACAAGCTTGCTAGTTGACTTGGAAGTTACAAAATGAATGTTGGTTTTCTTCCTATAACAGCGTCAACACCAAGGTTTTCTCACCTGATCTATGTAATCTACAGGGACCCTCGAGAGATCTTTCAAAGCCTCCAAAAATACAACCTCAGAATCCCGAGAACACAAATGAGCCGGTATGGATTCTTAGATCTTCGATGGAGTAGATGGGTTCCCAAATGGATGAATAGAGGTTATTCTTACTGCGAATGATATCAAGAGCGCTTATATTATTACTTCAAATGCCACGTAACTCGGTTGCAGTGGCCAAACTGCAAGTGGTGCAAGGATTTGGTTTCTGATAGACTAGTTGCCATAAGATGGGTTTTGTTTATAGTCTTTAGAATCTAAAGTTTCACTTGGTGTTGCTTTTTTTACAAGTTGTAAAAGTAATTTGAGTGCCTTTATTAATGTATTAAATTATTTTTGTTAGGCCTTATTGGGTTTTCCTGACTTGCTTTTTCTTCACTTTTTTTTTGCCAATTTGTTCAATGGTTGGAGTTTGAGCTAGTGTTTCATGGGCCAGGGTGTCCTGCCGATTTTTGTGTTTGTTTTCCTATATGAACTATGACAGTGATTGGATCTACATCGGATGGTTATACAATGGGTCTCCCATCATATATACATTGTTCTAGTAAATGAAAAACTATGAGTGAGACTCTAAAATTTTTCTTGTAAGTTGGTAGGGAAGCACAGTTGCTGCCATGGGTTCATTCAAGGGTCTAAAACAAGTCCGAAAGATTGTGGAAGATTGCATACAAAATATACAGCATTCCATATATCATATCAAGGTCAATAACTTAATTTATCAATTTCCATCTATTTATTGAAATCTTGTTCATGCCTTTACTCATAACTCGTGATGAGTCTTCGTCCTATTTTTTTTGTTCATTACCATAAGCAGACCCTTCTGATGAAACTAGAGCTTGCCAAGAATCCAGCACTTGCAACTGAGAACTGTGATAGGTTTCTTCCAAAGTTTAAAAAGTATAGCATTCAATCATTTGTGTAATATATATAGATTCATTTAAGCTGCTGGCTTTATTATTTTCTTAACCATATGAGTTATGCTTCCAGGAAAAATGTTTAGCAAAAGAAAGTTAAAGCTAAAGAGAAGAAACCATATACATCCTTCCCTCCTCCTCAACATCCTAGCAAGGTAAGGCCAAATTAGACACCTTATTAGTTGTATGCATAATTTTTTGATGGAATCTGAATCGTCCAATTTATCTGATGGAATCTGAATCGTTAGTTGTTATCCATCCTTTTCTCTATCTGCTCTATATCCCAATTTCATTTTTATAGATGCTATTCTTTTGTGTGGAGCTTAAAGTAATCTTAACCGTTCAGATCTGGATCCACAAATCTAGACCTTTTATTTCATTATGTTGGTTCTATTCCCATCTTTTATTTCTAGGAATCTTTTCATCTCAAAAGTTAACCGCTACCCCCACACTACACCTGCATAAAGTGTGAGAACTTCTCTTACAATACCTAAATAGCTCTTAACAAATAACCATGAAGAATTATAAAATATTATATATCACCAGTTTTCCTCCCAAACATAGAGATTAATTTCTATTCTAGAGTTTTAAAATCGAGTGACCAAGGCTGATGGCAATGTTTCAGATCTAATCTAATCATCTCCAAATTTTGATTGGGCAATTTTTTTTTATTAACTGATTTTAATCACTAATAGCATTATTATAATTTATAAAATGGTACTTCAATTTAATCAGGGATTACCGAATTTCCAATTAAATACTCGGAGGGTTCACCATGACTAAGGTTTTTGCTAAAGTTTACAAACCGCCTGACGTATTAGAATGGTATTTAGCTTGAAACACCATAATGATATAATCTAGCGGTCCAGATCATCTTGTTTTCATTCATGTTGCAAGATTCTATAGGTTCACCTCCTCCGATTTTCTCCCCATTAGATAAATATTCAATTCTTTCGCTATAGCAGTAGAATTTATGGGCAGATCCAAGTAGATTCAGTTTCATACTTTCATTACATGAATTTTTAACCGATTTCTGAGAAATGGTTCGTGTTTTGTTTTGGATGGTGTTCTTTAGATTCGACGACAAAGCAGGGGAGGAGTACATTTTCGACGAAGATTCGGAGATGGTGGCTTCAATGGTGGATATGTAAGTCAATTCTGTGGTCTGACATCTCATGCAATATTTGCTATATTCGCATTAGTTTCTTTTCAGCATCATGTGATCGATTTTCAAACCTAGTTTTGTTTTCATTTTAGTTTTTCTTCTCATAAAACTATACCAGATACTTTGATACACAGAAAATTCACATGATCCAATATAGGGAGAGATAAGTCGCGATTCTAGTGAGTTGAATTTTTTATAATGGGTTCAGAAACTTCACATGACCCATTATTATTTGTTATAATGAGTTGAATTTTGTAGTATATTGTCTGGTGTTCACAGAAATAGATGATCAGATTCTACATTTAACTGATAAGTCACGATTCTAGTGGAAATTTTTTATGTAAGTCGCTTTTATGCACACTTTTTTTTTTCTTGAACACACATGCAAACTTTGAGTACCATTTTATTATGAAATTTATTGATGTGGCTAAGTTTATTTTTATGGTAGGAAAACTCGTAGAATGGGAGATAGGCGCAAGCTGAAAACACACAAGAAGTGGGTGGACAAATCATAAAAGAAAAGTCATTTCGACAACGAGTTGAAAGGTGCTCAATCAAAGGTGTCAAGCAATGAGACATTAAAATTCTATGTTATTGGGTTTATTGGCAACTCGAGTCATGCTCGAATAAGGCGTTGTTGAATGTATTTATATGATACTGTTGAATATATTAATATAATATCTTTGAATATTTTAATGAGATGGTGTTGAATATATCAATATGATGTTGATTTTATTTTTGACTTATTATTTTTTCATTTAGTTGAATGGATTATGAATTTTTTCCCTTGTAGAGTGATATGTGGTTGATACAATATTTGTAACAGGTAAAATGACTCTGATTACAGTAAAAAAAATAAAAGTTGTGTATTTAAAAAAAAAAATTAATAATAAAAAAACAACGGTCCATAACAGTTGTTTTCATATACCACTGATTTAGGTCGTGATTGTGGAATAAAAATAACAACCCTTTTCTCATTAGGAACAACGGCTCAATATTGTTGTTATTTTGCAACAGCCACAAACAACGGTCCATAACCATTATTTCTTAGAGGAAATTAACAACGGTTCGTCACCGTTGTTTACATATACCACTGATTTAGACCGTGGTTTCGGAAGAAAAATAACAATATTTTTTTTTGTTAAAACAACAGCTTAAAAACGTTGTTATTTTGCAACGGATATGGACCGTGGTTTATCTGGTAAATAAACAACGGTTTCGGGCCGTTGTTTATAAAATCCACTGCTCTATAGACAACGGCCATTCCAACGGCTCAAAATCGTTGCTTATGACATTTACAATGGTTTTGGGCTGTTGGTTTTTATCGATTTTCACCCAGTGGGTTTTTATTTAATAATAAATCATTAAATAGTGTTAGGATCACTTTGTGTGGATTGGATTATGGTTTAAATGTTTGTTTGGGCATTTAGTGGAAAAGCCGTGCGCCAACTTCTGGTGTACCGCTTAACACCGAAACCAAACCTAAGCTAAGTGGATATAATTTTTGTTATAAATATCAAAGATATTTATTTTGGGTTTCATTTGGTTATAAGAGGGAGAGGGGATTTCTTAATGGCTAAGTGTTAGCCTTTTAAATCTAAGAGAGAGAGAGAGAGAAAGCTTCCTCATCATGGATCCCCTTCTTGAGAATTCGACCGTACGATCACGATCACGCCGGAAGCTCTACACTCTTTCCGACCGTTCAAACCCCGTTTTCATAGAGAGTTCCATCTTGCGATTGTCTCTCACGGTTTGAAGAGTTCAAGGATCAATATGTGCCAGTGAAGGACTTCATCGTGAGCTTCGTTGAGATCAATCGCCATAGAAATCGGGAAGTTTTGCTTCGAAACCTCTTCAGCAACATATTTTAAAGTCGTGGCATCGATCGGCAAAAGGTTAGTTTTCCTTTGATTTTAATGGTTTAGATTGTAGAATAAATCTTGTTTTAGTTTAGTGTATGTGTGTGCCAAAATAGAGCGATTCCGATAAGATTTGAAGGAAAAAATAGACCAAGGAAGCAACATGAAGGGTTCTGAACTCGAGAAATTTGAGGGTCGAATTACCTGATGCATTTTTGGGAAATTCGAGGGTCGAATTTCAATTCGAGGGTCGGATTACCTGATGCATTTTTGGGAAATTTGAGGGTCGAATTTGGTCTGATGTGCCGCACTACTTTGGTATTTTAGCCATAACTTGTTATCCCGAACTCGGATTGATATGATTTTTAAGGCATTGGAAAGAGAACAACGAAATTTACAACTCTTATGAATTAACCAACTAATGAATAAATTATTTTGAGGATTAAAATTGAGCTAGAAGTTAGGCAAAGTTCTAAGTTAGCATGTTTTGATTGAGGTACCGATATAGCTTCAGTATTTTGGCCATAAATCTTTACCCCAAACTCCGATTGATACAATTCTTGATGCGTTGGAAAGAGTACGACGATATCTAACTTTTTTATGTATTAATCAAATCTTGAATCAACTATTTTAATACTCAAAATTTAATAGGAATTTGGATTAAATTCTAAGTTTGCACGAACTTGCCCATTTCTGCCTCGATTTTTAGAGAACAATTAAATACACGAAGTTTAGTAGTACCTAGAATTAGTTCTTAATACATCATCGGATGTGTGATATAGATTGAGAATTGGAGGTTGTGGATAAGGGCTTTTGGATTGTTTTGGAACGGCTCCGAACTTAAGGTAGGGGAAACTCAACGAAAATTACAACTTATAAATTGATTCATGGTTTCTTTGGTTTTTGATCTGATGCTTAATTTCCTTTGACATATTTTGTTTCCGTCATGTTCCCGTATATGTTATGATATATTTTATTTCCGTCTTATTTGCTCGTATATTCTGATTATTCTATTCCGTGTATGCTTTGATTACTCTATTTCCGCGTATGATCTGACTGTTCTATTTTCAACTTTTGAATCCGATTAGTTCTGTTCAGTATGCTTTCATCTAATTCATTCTGTTTTGTTATGATCCATATTATCTAACCTGCTCATGAACTTTGAATTTGAATGTGCATGGAACTCTATTTTTAGTAATCTGACAAGTTTTGAATCTTTGAAAACTTGTGAGACTGAGTCATAGTGAGGTCTCTTTCCTGGCACGTGACACTTGGGGTGTAGGCATCCATGTAGGGATGCAATCCACTATGGCCCCTCGGGTGCCACATGCAGTACATCCAGGCTACAAAGGATCCCGTCTCTTGACTTGCATGCCTTGTGAAGCTATCGTACTGTGACCCATTCTAGTTAAACTAAGACAATAGGGAGTATGATTACGTTAAGAACCTTTGTTTAGAATGAGGGATAATCATAGACCTGAATTATACTTGCTAAAATTAGAGTGGATTATTGGACTTTGAGCCTTAGAAATAAGAGACTTGAACATTGAATCCTATATCTGAGTGTGAATGAGAATATTGATAACATATCTGAACATCTGACTGTGAGTGAACGTTGATAAGAGGACCGGTACGACAGTTATCCATACACAGTGTACAGTGCATAGCATACATAATGGGCCCGTATGGGGGCGATCCGTATGCATTTTATAGCATACATAGTGGGCCCGTACGGGGGCGATCCGTACGCATTGCATAGCAATAATAAGTGAAGTGAGTGAAGTGAACACAGTGAGTAATGTGAAAACAAAAATCTGAAAACTGAGTAAGGTGAATAAGAAAAATGAGCTTTTATTTCTATATCGAACATCTGCTCTGTTATCGATGTTGTTCTGTCTCAAATATCTGCCCTGTTATGAGTTTTTATTCTATCGAAAATATCTGCCTTGTTATTACTTTTGTTCTGCTATCAAACGTCTAATTTGTTAAATCTGTGAAATTCGTCTTTTAATATCTGATCTTCTTCCGCTTTAAACTCTGTCATTAGTAAGATGTAACTGCTATTGATGTTCTTCTACTGAGCTTAGATGTAGCTCACCCCTGACTATACATCACAGGTATAGCCTTTCATCGGGACCCTAGACTTGAGAAGAATCTGAAGTTGCCTACGGGAGGGCGAGCTCAATTGGATTGGCATAGTGACTTCTGTGTTTTGAGCTTGGTACATCCCTTTATTTTAGATGTTTTGTATAGATTTTAAGGTTTTTAGTTCTGCCATATGTTTATCTATTTTATTTTTTGCTTAAAGGTGTGTTTATACCAATTAAATTCTGTATCAGATTGTGCTCTGCGATCTGGCGGTCCGGGTTTTCCCTTTTGGTTTTGGTTTAAAAGAAAAAAAAAAAAAAATCTCTATGGAAAAGTAAGTTGGAAAAATTCAGGCTGTCATAGTTGATATCAGAGACTAGGTGTTAGGTCATATGGGAAATCAGAGATATGGTATTAGATTCTGAAGAACATCGTATGAGCGGGTCATATGTGACATCATGTGTCGCAGTTGATGCCAGAGTTTAGGCTTTAGGTCTTATGGGAGACCTGAGGATATGACTTTCGATTTTGTCAAAACCTAGGGAGCATAGAGAAGCTTAGATTATCTTCGATTAAGATTAAGGCTTTGGATCTTTACGATTACTTTTAATGAAATTTTTTTTCATCATGACAGATCAATATGGCTCCACCTGTTAGAGGAGCTAGAGGCAGACTGAGGACGGTCCGCATGATGGATGTTCCTGAAGGAGAGGGTACGTCGCGTGGGAATGATAGTGGTAGTGATAGACAGGTGTTGGAAGCCTTGGCTAGCAATATGGCTCAACAGACAACTTCAATGGCTCAACAGACAGCCTCAATGGCCCAGCAAGCAGAGTTACTTACAGCCAGAAACCAACCTTCAGGGTTTACAAAGTTTAGAAAGATGCATCCTCCAAGCTTTTTGGGACAAGTCGATCCACTTGAGGCCGAGAAGTGGTTGAATGAGATGGAAAAGATCTTCGAGGTGCTCCAATGCACCGAAGTTGAGAAGGTACGGTGGGCAGCCTTCAAACTGGACGAAGAAGTTGACCCATGGTAGAAGTCAGTATCCAGAATTAGAGTGCTGGAATCTCCCAATACGCCATGGACTTGAACAGAATTTGTAGAGACATTTAATAATAAATACTTTCCCCGGATCATACGACATCAGTGGGAGGTACAGTTTATAAAACTTGAGCAGAATATGATGATTGTGCAAGAATACGAGGCTGAGTTCTATAGATTATCGCGATTTGCACCTCAACACGTGGCCACCGAATTGATGAGGGCCAAGAAATTTCAGCTTGGCTTATGACTTGATATACAGGAGAGTATGGCGATGTGGGAAATGGAAACCTTTGGGGGCGTGATATCAAATGCTCTCATTGCAGAGGAGGAAATTCAGAAACAGTTCTTGAGGGGAGACCAACAGAATAGGAGCGACGGTAGTTGAACGCAATTTTATGCATCTGAGCCGACCGACAAGGGACCGAGACTACTGACACCTACTCAGACTGTTTACTCGAGACCATCTGTGCCTATGTCTTCAAGACCTTTCCGCCTTTCACACCCTACTATTGCTGCCGTATCAGGGGTGCAACAACCTTCACACAGTACTTCATCAACATCGGTTGAGTCCTGCGTACGGTGTGGGAAAGCCCATAAGTCTAACGACTGTTGGTGGGCTAAGGGTGCATGACCTAAATGTGGACAGGTTGGACATCAGATAAGAGGGTGTCCCTACATAAGGAACAACACATATTCGTAGGTGAGTTGGTCACACACTTTTGTGGACATCTTTGGATTCAGTTTTTTTTTTTTAGCTGAAAATTTTTGTGGTGGTGATGACTTCTTGTAAATGAATGGTTTAACTTTTTTATAATTATATGGTTTCGATTTCTTGTGCTATTAGTTTCCTCTTATACACACCACAGGTATCAAGATCAATTTTCGAGGGCGAAAATTCTTATAAGGAGGGGTGAATATAATAACCTTAATTTTTGAGCATGTTGAATTATACTCCTACCTTTTTGAATATGGCACGTCGATTTTCGAGGACGAAAATTCTTTAAGGTGGGAAGAATGTAATATCCCGATATTTTTGAACCCGAGTTTGATTGATTTCGTGCACGAGTTCGGCACGATGATTGATGTCAACATGGTTTTTATTTAATAATAAATCATTAACAGTGTTAGGATCACTTTGTGTGGATCAGCTTATGGTTTAAATGTTTGTTTGGGCATTTAGTGGAAAAGCCGTGCGCCAACTCTTGGTGTACCGCTTAACACTGAAACCAAACCTAAGTGGATAGAATTTTTGTTATAAATATCAAAGATATTTATTATGGGTTTCATTTGGTTATAAGAGGGAGAGGGGATTTGTTAATGGCTAAGTGTTAGCCTTTTAAATCTTAGAGAGAGAGAGAGAAAGCTTCCTCATCATGGATCCCCTTCTTGAGATTTTGACCGTACGATCACAATCACGTCGGATGCTCCACACTCTTTCCAACCCTTCAAACCCCTTTTTCAAAGAGAGTTCCGTCTTGCGATCGTCTCTCGTACTTTGAAGAGTTCAAGGATCAATACGTGCTAGTGAAGGACTTCATCGTGAGCTTCGTTGAGATCAATCGCCATAGAAATCGGGAAGTTTTGCTTCGAAACCCTCTTCGGCAATATATTTTAAAGCCGTGGCACCGATCGGCAAAAGGTTAGTTTTCCTTTGATTTTAATGGTTTAGATTATAGAATAAATTTTGTTTTAGTTTAGTGTATATGTGTGTGCCAAAATAGAGTGGTTCTGATAAGATTTGAAGGGGAAAATAGACCAAGGAAGCAACATGAAGGGTTCTAAACCCGAGAAATTCGAGGGTCGAATTCTAAATTCAACCATCTAATATAAATTTGAGGGTCGAATTACCTGATGCATTTTTGGGAAATTCGAGGGTCGAATTACCTGATGCATTTTTGGGAAATTCGAGGGTTGAATTTTAATTCGAGGGTCGAATTTGGTCTGATGTGCCGCACTGCTCCATAACTTGTTATCCCGAATCGGATTGATACGATTTTTGAGGCGTTGGAAAGAGGATAATGAAATCTACGACTCTTATGAATTAACCAACTGATGAATAAATTGTTTTGATGATCAAAATTGAGCTAGAAGTTAGGCCAAGTTCTAAGTTAGCATGTTTTGGCTGAGGTACCGATATAGCTTCAGTATTTTGGCCATAAATACTTACCTTGTACTCTGATTGATGCGATTCTTGATGCGTTAGAAAGAGTACGAAAAGATCTAACACTTTTATGAGTTAATAAAATCTTGAATCAACTATTTTAATGGTCAATATTTAGTAGGAATTTGGGTCAAATTCTAAGTTTGCACGAACTTGTCCATTTCTACCTCGATTTTTAGAGAACACTTAAATACACAAAGTTTAGTAATAACTAGAATTAGTTCTTAATACATTATCGGATGTGTGATGTAGATTGAGAGTTGGAGGCCGTGGATAAGGGCTCCGAACTTAAGGTAGGGGAAACTCAACGAAAATTATATTTTATAAATTGATTCATGGTTTCTTTGATTTTCGATCTAATGCTTAATTTTCTTTGACATGTTTTGTTTCCATCATGTTCCCGTATATGTTATGATATATTTTATTTCCGTCCTGTTTCCTCGTATATTCTGATTATTCTATTTCCGCGTATGCTTTGGTTACTCTATTTTCGCGTATGATCTGACTGTTCTATTTTCAACTTTTAAACCCGATTCATTCTGTTCAGTATGCTTTCATCTGATTTGTTCTGTTTTGTTATGATCCATCTTATTTAACCTGCTCATGAACTTTGAATTTGAATGAGCATGGAACTCTATTTTTAGTAATCTGACAACTTTTGAATCTTTGAAAACTTGTGAGATTAAGTCATAGTGTGGTCTCTTTCCCGACACGTGACACTTGGGGTGTAGGCATCCATGTACGGATGCAATCCACTATGGCCCCTCGGATGCCACATGCAGTACATCCAGGCTACTACGGATCTCGTCTCTTGACTTGCGTGCCTTGTGAAGCTATCGTACTGTGACCCATTCTAGTTAAACTAAGACAATAGGGAGTATGATTACGTTAAGAGCCTTTGTTTCGAATGAGGGATAATCATAAACCTGAATTGAACTTGCTTAAATTAGAGTGGATTATTGGACTTTGAGCCTTAGAAATAAGAGACTTGAAGATTGAATCCTATATCTGAGTGTGAATGATATCGAGAACATATCTGAACATCTGACTGTGAGTGAACGTTGACAAGTGGACCGGTACGGCTGTTATCCATACATAGTGTACAGTGCATAGCATACATAGTGGGCCCGTACGGGGGCGATCCGTACGCATTGCATAGCATACATAGTGGGCCCGTACGGGGGCGATCTGTACGCATTGCATAGCATACATAAGTGAAGTGAGTGAAGTGAACACAGTGAGTAATGTGAATACGAAAATCTGAAAACTGAGTAAGGTGAATAAAAAAAATTAGTTTTTATTTCTATATCGAACATTTGCTCCGTTATCGATGTTGTTCTGTCTCAAATATCTGTCCTGTTATGAGTTTTTATTCTATCAAAAATATCTACCTTGTTATTACTTTTGTTCTGCTATCAAACGTCTGATTTGTTAAATCTGTGAAATTCGTCTTTTAATATTTGATCTTCTTCCGCTTTAAACTCTGTCATTAGTAAGATGTAACTGCTATTGATGTTCTTCTACTAAGCTTAGATGTAGCTCACCCCCGACTATAAGTCACAGGTATAGCCTTTCATCGGGACCCTAGACTTGAGAAGAATCTTAAGTTGCTTGCTGGAGGGTGAGCTCAATTGGATTGGCACAGTGACTTCTGTGTTTTGAGCTTGGTACATCCCTTTATTTAGATGTTTTGTATAGAATTTGAGGTTTTTAGTTTTGCCATATGTTTATCTGTTTTATTTTCTGCTTAAAGGTGTGTTTATAACAATTAAATTCTATATCAGATTGTGCTCTGCGATCTAGCGGTCCGGGTTTTCCCTTTTGGTTTTGGTTTAAAAGAAAAAAAAAAATATCTCTATGGAAAAGTAAGTTGGGAAAATTCGGGTTGCCACGGTTGGTATCAGAGACTAGGTGTTAGGTCTTATGGGAAATCAGAGATATGGTATTAGATTCTAAAGAACATCGTATGAGCGGGTCATATGTGACCCCATGGGCCACAGTTGATGCCAGAGTTTAGGCTTTTGGTCATATGGGAGACTTGAGGATATGACTTTCGGTCTTGTCAAAACGTAGGGAGCATAGAAAAGCTTAGATTATCTTCGATTAAGATTAAGGCTTTGGATCTTTACGATTACTTTTAATGAAATTTTGTTTCATTATGACAGATCAATATGGCTCCACGTGTTAGAGGAGGTAGAGGCAAACCGAGGACGGTCCACATGATGGATGTTCCTGAAGGAGAGGGTACGTCGCGTGGGAATGATAGTGGTAGTGATAGGCAGGTGTTGGAAGCCTTGGCTAGCAATATGGCTCAGCAGACAACTTCAATGGCTCAACAGACAGCCTCAATGGCCCAGCAAGCAGAGTTACTTGCAGCCAGAAACCAACCATCAGGGTTTACGGAGTTTAGAAAGATGCATCCTCCAAGCTTTTCGGGACAAGTCGATCCACTTGAGGCCGAGAAGTGGTTAAATGAGATGGAAGAGATCTTCGAGGTGCTCCAATGCACCGAAGTTGAGAAGTTACGGTGGGCAGCCTTCAAACTGGACGGAGAAGCTGACCCATGGTGGATGTCAGTATCTAGAATTAGAGTGCTGGAATCTCCCAATACGCCATGGACTTGGATAGAATTTGTAGAGACATTTAATAATAAATACTTTCCCAGGACCATACGACATCAGTGGGAGGAATAGTTTATAAAACTTGAGCAGAATATGATGACTGTGCGAGATTACGAGGCTGAGTTCAATAGATTATCGCGATTTGAACCTCAACACGTGGCCACAGAATTGATGAGGGCCAGGAAATTTCAGCTTGGCTTACGACTTGATATACAGGAGAGCATGGCGATGTGGGAAATGGAAACCTTTGGGGGTGTGATATCAAAGGCTCTCATTGCAGAGGAGGAAATTCAGAAACGGTTCTTGAGGGGAGACCAACAAAATAGGAGCGACGGTAGTCGAACGCAATCTTATGCATCTGAGCTGACTGGCAAGGGACCGAGACTACTGACGCCTGCTCAGACTTTTTACTCGAGACCATCCATGCCTATGTCTTCATGACCTTTTCGCCTTTCACACCCTACTATTGCTGCCGTATTAGGGGTGCAACAACCTTCACACAGTACTTCATCAGCATCGGTTGAGTCCTGCGTACGGTGTGGGAAAGCCCATAAGTCTGACGACTGTTGGTGGGTGAAGGGTGCATGCCTTAAATGGGGATAGGTTGGACATCGGATAAGAGATTGTCCCTACATAAGGAACGACACATATTCGTAGGTGAGTTGGTCACACACTTTTGTGGACATCTTTGGATACCTTTTTGAATATGGCACGTCTATTTTTGAGGACGAAAATTCTTTAAGGTGGGAATAATGTAATATCCCGATATTTTTGAACTCGAGTTTGACTGATTTCGTGCACGAGTTTGGCACGATGATCGATGTCAACATGATTTTTATTTAATAATAAATCATTAAATAGTGTTAGGATCACTTTGTGTGGATCGGATTATGGTTTAAATGTTTGTTTGGGCATTTAGTGGAAAAGCCGTGCGCCAACTCTTGGTGTACCGCTTAACACCGAAACCAAACCTAAGCTAAGTGGATAGAATTTTTGTTATAAATATCAAAGATACTTATTATTGGTTTAATTTGGTTATAAGAGGGAGAGGGGATTTCTTAATGGCTAAGTGTTAGCTTTTTAAATCCAAGAGAGAGAGAGAAAGCTTCCTCATCATGGATCCCCTTATTGAGATTTCGATCGTACGAACACGATCACACCGGAAGCTCCACACTCTTTCTGACCGTTCAAACCCCGTTTTCAAAGAGAGTTCCGTCTTGCGATTGTCTCTCACACTTTGAAGAGTTCAAGGATCGATACGTGCTAGTGAAGGACTTCATCGTGAGCTTCGTTGAGATCAATCGCCATAGAAATCGAGAAGTTTTGCTTCGAAACCCTCTTCGGCAACATATTTTAAAGCCGTGGCATCGATCAGCAAAAGGTTAGTTTTCCTTTGATTTTAATGATTTAGATTGTAGAATAATTTTTTTTTTAGTTTAGTGTATGTGTGTGCGCCAAAATAAAGTGATTCCGATAAGATTTGAAGGGAAAAATAGACCAAGGAAGCAACATGAAGGGTTTTGAACCCAAGAAATTTGAGGGTCGGATTACCTGATGCATTTTTAGAAAATTCGAGGGTCGAATTACGTGATGCATTTTTGGGAAATTCGAGGGTCGAATTTGGTCTGATGTGCCGCACTGCTTTGGTATTTCAGCCATAACTTGTTATCCCGAATCGGATTGATACGATTTTTGAGGCGTTGGAAAGAGAAAAATGAAATCTCCAACTCTTATGAATGAACCAACTGATGAATAAATTATTTTGAGGATCAAAATTGAGCTAGAAGTTAGGTCAAGTTCTAAGTTAACATGTTTTGACTGAGGTACCGATATAGCTTCAGTATTTTGGTCATAAATCTTTATTTCAAACTCCGATTGATGTGATTCTTGATGCGTTGGAAAGAGTACGACAAGATCTAACTCTTTTATGAATTAATCAAATCTTGAATCAACTATTTTAATGGTCAAAATTTATTAGGAATTTGGGTCAAATTCTAACTTTGCACGAACTTGCCCATTTCTGTCTCGATTTTTAGAGAACACTTAAATACACCAAAGTTAGTCGTAACTAGAATTAGTTCTTAATACATCATCAGATGTGTGATGTAGATTAAGAGTTGAGGTCGTGGATAAGGGCTTTTGGATTGTTTTGGAACGGCTCCGAACTTAAGGTAGGGGAAACTCAACGAAAAGTACATTTTATAAATTGATTCATGGTTTCTTTGATTTTCGATCTGATTCTTAATTTCCTTTGACATGTTTTATTTCTGTCATGTTCCCGTATATGTTATGATATATTTTATTTTTGTTCTGTTTCCTCGTATATTCTGATTATTCTATTTCCGCATTTGCTTTGATTACTCTATTTCCGCGTATGATCTGACTGTTCTATTTTCAACTTTTGAATCCGATTCGTTCTGTTCAGTATGCTTTCATCTGATTCGTTCTATTTTGTTATGATCCATCTTATATAACCTGCTCATGAACTTGTAATTTGAATGAGCATAGAACTCTATTTTTAGTAATCTGACAACTTTTGATTCTTTGAAAACTTGTGAGACTGAGTCATAGTGAGATCTCTTTCCCGACACGTGACACTTGGGGTGTAGGCATCCATGTGCGGATGCAATCCACTATGGCCCCTCGGGTGCCACATGTAGCACATCCAGGCTATTACGGATCCCGTCTCTTGACTTGCGTGCCTTGTGAAGCTATCGTACTGTGACCATTCTAGTTAAACTAAGACAATAGGGAGTATGATTACGTTAAGAGCCTTTGTTTAGAATGAGGGATAATCATAGACCTGAATTGTACTTGCTGAAATTAGAGTGGATTATTGGACTTTGAGCCTCAAAAATAAGAGACTTGAACATTGAATCCTATATATGAGTGTGAATGAGAATATCGAGAGCATATCTGAACATCTGACTGTGAGTGAACATTTACAAGTAGACCGGTATGGCGGTTATCTGTACACAGTGTACAGTGCATAGCATACATAGTGGGCCTATACGGGGGCGATCCGTACGTATTGCATAGCATACATAAGTGAAGTGAGTGAAGTTAACACAGTGAGTAATTTGAATACGAAAATCTGAAAACTGTGTAAGGTGAATAAGAAAAATGAGCTTTTATGTATATATCGAACATCTGCTCCGTTATCGATGTTGTTCTGTCTCAAATATCTGCCCTGTTATGAGCTTTTATTCTATCGAAAACATATGCCTTGTTATTACTTTTGTTCTGCTATCAAACGTCTAATTTGTTAAATCTGTGAAATTCGTCTTTTAATATCTGATCTTCTTCCTCTTTAAACTCTGTCATTAGTAAGATGTAGCTGCTATTGATGTTCTTCTACTGAGCTTAGATGTAGCTCACCCCCGACTATACATCACAGGTATAGCCTTTCATCGGGACCCTAGACTTGAGAAGAATCTGAAGTTGCCTGCTGGAGGGCGAGCTCAATTGGATTGACACAGTGACTTCTATGTTTTATGCTTGGTACATCCCCTTATTTTAGATGTTTTGTATAGAATTTGAGGTTTTTACTTCTGCCATAAGTTTATCTGTTTTATTTTTCGCTTAAAGGTGTGTTTATACCAGTTAAATTTTGTATCAGATTGTGTTCTGTGATCTGGCAGTCCGAGTTTTCCCTTTTGGCTTTGGTTTAAAAGAAAAAAAAAAAATCTCTATGGCGAAGTAAGTTGGGAAAATTCGGGCTGTCACAACTAATGAGATTAGCCTTAAGTCCTTCAACATAAAGGACTTTATTTAATTTAGGACATCCAGGTGCTTCAACTGTTCATTTCCTAGTAATTTAATGGAACTTCCATTTCCGAAGGTCACATTTCCCTTCGAGCATGGACTTAAGTGAGAGAACAATGATTTCTCACCAGTCATATGCCTGGAACAACTACCATCAAGGAACCACTTAGATTATTCACTAGCTTTTAGTGAAATATGAGCAACCTGCGCAATCAAATCAGATTTTTGAATCCAAACATTTTTCTATTTAAGATTTGATTTATTTTGAATCACTTTGTTTGTTGTTATTTTTATTTGTACTACTCAACGAGATGAATTTGTTTTGCTTCAAAGTTATAAAGTTAGGGACATAGTATGAAGAGTATTTAAAGGCGAATGGGCAATACACATAAGTATGCCCTTCCCAGCCACAAGTATAGCAGATTGGAACTCTTCTACTAAAAGATCTTGAAATGATAGATCTGGATTTACTTGAAGTTGGTATAGAATTCATAAAAAGTGATTTGATTTCTTTAACAAATTTTGGGGCATGAGTTATCTCAGGTTTAGGATTGTTATTTACTGAATGATGATATCGAATACCTGATCTGTCAGTAGTTCTTTGACTAGAATTTAGTAACTTTTTCATTTTCTCATTTGCCTTGTAAAAATTTGAATATTTTACAGAAATGGAATCAGGTTCCCTTTTTAAATTTTCATTTATTAAAGTGAGGGAATTTACATTATTTTCCTATTCCATACATTTAGAAGTGAAACAATTTATATTTTCTTGAAGAGTAATATTTTCTTGAACATGTGTTCTGACTTGAGATTGAAGATTACAGGCAATGCTTTTTAACTTGGCCACTTCCTTGGTCAATTTAATTTTTTTCTTTGGTTAGATGAATTAACTCTTGATAAAGTTCATCGTAAGCACGAGTCATATCCAATACATCACCATCAATATTAGTATCAAAAGATAGTGATGTAATAGAGTCTATGTCAATAAGGGATGGTGTATGAGATTGAGAATTATTAGATTCAATAACTGAGGCCACAAAAGCTATTAATCCATATGAGGCAGATTCAGATTCATCAGAAGATGACTCATTTGATCTATCAGTCTCTTGAGTGGCAGCCAAGACTTTAGATTTTTCCTTATCATTTTTCTTATTAGGACATTTATTAGCATAATGCCCATAACCATCACACTTACAGCATTGATTAGTGTCAGTAGATTACTTTTTCGGTTTCTTCTCAGAAGATTCAAAATTTTCAGAATTATCAAATTTTTTAAATGGTTGTTTCTAATTTTTATAAAAATTTTAAATTTTTTTAACAAATAAAGCAAGTTTATCTGATTGATCAGAATCACTGTTTGAATCAGACTCATCCTTAGATGATTTGAAAGCAACACTTTTAGTAACATGATTGTCTTGAATTTCATGTTCATAAGTTTGTAAAGACCCGACAAGTTCATCTAAGTTTAGATTGGCAACATCTTAAGATTCAACAATGGCATTGACTTTAGATTTGAATTGTTTAGGTAGAGACCTTAGAATTTTTCGCACAATTTTCGTATTAGTAACTGGTTCTCCTAAATTAAATGAGTCATTCACAATATCATTTAAGCAAATATAAAAATCAGAGAACTTTTCATCCTCATCCATACGAAAACTTTCAAACTGAGATGTGAGCATTTGAAGTTTGGAAATCTTCACTTGAGGAGTCCCTTCATAAGTGGTTTCTAGAATTTTCCATGCATCCTTGGCTATGGTGCAAGTACTTATTCGACGAAATTTGGAAGCAGTAACTGCTCCAAATAAGGCGTTAAGGGCCTTGGAGTTATAACCAAGATTATCATATTCCTGATCCGTCCATAAAGATCTAGATTTGATAGTGGTATGAGGTACATTATCGACAACAAAGGTCGTAGTTGGTGGCGACCATCCATCCTCAATAGAATATCATATGTGAGGGTCCATTGAACTTAAAAATGCTCTCATCCTTGCCTTCCAGTAAGGATAGTTAGAGCCATCAAACAGAGGGGGTCTAGCAGTAGACGCACCTTCTCTAGGAAGATCGTGAACTCCCAAATTTGACATTACACTTAATTTGTTAAAATTTATAAAGTGACCTTGCTCTCATCTGGTTTTTGTCATTATTTTGATAAAAAATATCTCACAACCATGATCATGTTTATGTATGCCAAAAATTTGAGTGTCTGATAGTAGACCATGATCTCAAAATCTATAGTGTTGAAAAATAAGATTGTCAAACCTTTTTGGCGACTTCATAAGTGGTCAAGTTTCACAAAAGGCATGGTATTTCAGTAATTTTGGCGACTTCGCAAGTAAACTTTACTTCCATTGACGAAGGGAAAAATTTGATACTATCAAGTATTTGAGTTGGAATGTTTTGGATTTCAGGGTGTTAAATTTCCCAAGTAACTGTTGGAAGGCCTGTTTAGAAAATGTATGGAAAAATGCATTTATAGCAAAAAATGATACTTTCATTTATTTTGATTTGTAAGGAAAAATATATTTTTATTCAATATAATTTGAAAAAAGTAGACTTTGGGATTAGGACTCAACCATATTGACAGTATCATATATCAGTACAAAAAATAAGATTATTAGCGAAAGTTTTTGGCAGCCAAAAATTACCGTTATTAACAAAAAAGCTTGTTTCAGTAGCGACAGGACTACAGTAACGACAATTTTTTTGTTAATAGTGGCAGTTTTTGGCTGCCGCTGAAACACCTTATTTTTGTATGAACAAAATTGATATTAAAAAAAAAAATCTGCAATAGCAATGAAAAACAGCCTTTAGATTACAATCAAACTTTTTTATTTTTTATATCTATGTTTTCTAGGATTTTAGTTAGTCATAGAAAAATATTGCAAGTCCTTAAAAGGGAAAACACCATAACGCCTGAACTTGGGAGCATTTTTCGAGCGAGTTGTGGATTTTTTACTCCGAGTCCTAGTTTTTTGTAGCTCCTTCGTCTTCCTCCTTTGGCTAAGGGTTGTTTATGGTGGCTATGCTTCTTCTGGATTTTGGAACTTCCAAGGCCCTTCGGAGATTGCTCCCCTAACTTTGTGAGGAAACATTCAGGATCATTTAGGTCCGTTGATCTAGAGGAATTCGCTACTTTCTCATGGACTCTAGCAATTTTATTTATTTATTTAATTATTTATCGGAAAGCAAGACCCTACCCTTTATTATTAAGAAAATAGAAGGTTACAAACGTGTGTAATTACAAATCAAATCTTCCCTGAGATGGGAGAGTAAATAGAAATCGACATCACCTAAGTTTAGTTGTCGCACAATCGTGGATTTGTTGGTGGGCCATTCTTCACTAGAAAGTCAGCAACACTATTCACTTCCCTCCAAATGTGAGAAATACTAGTCGAACAATACCTTTTTATCAATTCTCTACACTATTCAATGGCAATCCGACTTCTCCAAGGAATCTGCAATTTCTTTAAGATATAGCTTACAACATTCATAAAGTCTGATTCAACCAGAATATTCATAATATCAAGGTCCAATGCTATCTTCAAACCATATCAAATGGCTTCCACCTCATCCCCCGATATATTAGTAGCCACAAAAGGACCATGAAAGCTCGCAACATGATTGCCATCTCCATCTCTAAGTACCCCAATATCAAACTTGCCATCAACAAGTAATGCATCCGTATTTAATTTGATGAATCTTTCCCCTGGAGGACTCCAATGGCAAGAAACCATTGCCTTCTTCTAGCTCACCCAAATATTCCATTTCCTCATGATCACCTCCTCAGTCAGTGTGTTAGTGTAATTTTGTAAAGTGGTATCTTCGCCTTCCATTTGAATAGCAATGTTGTCAATAATCCTCTGAAAGATAATTTTCTTGTGGTTACTGTTATCTTCAAAAATTCGACAGTCTCTCTCCCCCATAGATGCCAAACACAAGCAAAAAAAGCAATCTCTATCATATAGCTAATTCTCCTTTTCCTTTGAGCCTTCTCCATACGAAAAAGTTGTTCCACTTCGAAGTTGTAAGAATGTCCTTTTACAAGATGAAGTCTTCCAAGGATTGACTTTCATATCCAGCTTGAATACGAACATCTAAGGAATAGGTGGCCATGATTTTCTAAATCAGCCCAATATAAGACATATCTTGATGGGATAATGATTCATCTTCTACAAAGATTCTCAATGATCATAAGTTTCCCTTGGATTGCCAACCATGCACACATGCAATGTTTAGGATTTTTTGTCGAGTGCCAAATGAAATTATACCAACATAACTTACTGCTAATCGGTATAAACAACTCCCATGCCGACAGATCCAGCGATCACTGCACCCTTCCACTAGAACTATTGATTTATAAATAGAAATTTCATAACTCTAATGGACATCCACCTTTCTTGTTGATTCACACGAATACCAAGAGAAACGGGAAACAAAGATCTCCAAAGGAACTCAAAATATTTTAATATTCAATAATTAATTATTTTCGTCTAGCTTACAACCATTAAATAGAAAATTAGCAGAAATTACTAAAAATTGTAAAAACGAGATAAGACTATAGATGGAAAGATCATATCGCTAGAATCAAGCCAAAATCGAAAGAAATCGATTCTGTTTTGTACAGCCCCAAGAATCGCAGAAGAGATTATTTCCTAAAATAGAAAAACTGTAATTTTCGGGCCCTAAATGAAGGAATTTGACCTAAAAGTGTGGACCTCACAGTATAGTTATGACTTTTGACCGTTTAGAGGTTTCAGTTCAAAAATGGGCCTTCGTACAATTTTCTAACTTTTGGGTCCATAATTTCTACTAGTACCTGGCCCCAATTTCTATTGACCACTACTATGTTAACCGCGTGTGGACCTACGTCGATCCATGGCCTCCGTGTATTTGTCCACCGTGATTTACACTGCATCATTCTCCTCAAGCTGAAGAGAATTCGCCATCGAATTCGTAGCCTCGTCTTCTGAATTGTCACCATGATAAGAAACTAAATGTTTGATATTAAAGACATCAGACGTACGATAATTGCTTGGGAGATTCAACCGGAAGACATTGGGATTTATTTTCTCCACGATTTAGAGTGGACCAATCTTTCAAGCAACTAGTTAGTTATACTCTCCTACTGAGAATCAATCCTTAGTCAAGATGGCCCACACAAAATCCCCAACGTCAAATTCAAGAAGATGACGCATTTTGTCCGCAACTTATTTATATTTGGCCATGGCTTCCAATAGGTTCTGCTCTGTAGGCTTATGCATTATCAGAATCTCACTACTCAAATCCTCTACCTTCTTAGGAACACGCTTCAAGTCCGGAATAGGGACCAAATGCTGCGGCAACCTCAGGTCAACGCCATATGTGATATGGAAAGGAGAAAATCCCGTACTACCATTGATTGAACGGTTGTAGGATAACTCTACCTGATATAGCTTCTGGTCCCATGATTTTAGATGATCCCCTACCAAGATGTGCAATAGATTGCCGAATGAGCTATTCATCACCTCGGTATGACCATCTGTTTGTGGGTGATACGCGCTATTGAAGTCCAATTTATGTTAGCAATGTGCCATAAGCTCCTCAAGAAGTGGCCGAGGAACTGTGTACCTTGATCAGAGACTATGGACATGGGCAATCCATGAAGCCAATAAACCTCCCAAAAATATAGCTGCCTACATTAACAGCATCCACAGTCTGATTGCATGCTATAAAGTGCATCATCTTCAAGAATCTGTCTACCACCATAAAAATGGAGTCCATCCCTCGCTGTGTTCATGGAAGTCTCATGACGAAATCCATGCTCACGTGATCCCATGATCGATTCAGTAGAGCAGAGGCATATAAAAACCTGTTATGGTCGTTGTTCCCTTAGAAACTTGACAGATGCGACATCTTTCAATGAAATTTTTGATCTCACGAAGCATGGACATCCAAAAGTAAGTTCCATCATGGCATGCAAAGTATTGTCACCTCCCACGTGACCCTCATCATGTATCTCCTTGATGATCTTCAAGCGGAGGCTAGACTCGGGAATGCATAAAAGATTTCCTTTGAAAAGGTAATCGTTGTGTATTGCAAAATAGGGGTCAATGGATAAGAGGTCCTGAAAAGAATCAAAATAGAGTACCTTTGTGTGCATCATTGTTAGCAAGGAAGTGTGCCTGCTAAGAACATCTGCCACCCTATTCTAGTCACCATATTTATGCTTAACGACGAACATGAATTGTTGAAGATAGGCAGCCCATCCAATATATGCCGACTGAAGAGCTTGTCCTGATTATTGATGTGCTTCAAAGCATCATAACCCGTGTATAGAACAAATTTATGGTAGGACAAGTAGATTGCTAATGCCACAGGGCTCGAACTACAACATAAAATTCTACATCATAGATATTGTAATTTAAATTCGCCCAATTCAGCTTGGCACTAAAAAATACACCAAGTTTACCGTTCAGATTCAACACTGCCCCAATACCAACTTTGGAAGCATTGGAGTGCAACTCGAACGACTAAGAAAAATCTGGCAAAAAAAGGACTGGTGTTGAGGTAATGAACTTCTTGATTATTTGAAAAGCTTTTGTTGCTGCTTCGGCCTATGAAAATTTTTCTGCTTTCATGCAAACCAAAACTGGCATCATGACCTTGCTAAAGTTTGGGAGCTTATAAAAGGACACAAGGCCATGAAAAGCTGCGTACTTCAAATAAATAAGTAGGTACAGGCCATTGCTTAATGGCTTCCACCTTCGATTCATCCACCGAAATGTCGTCCTTTCCCCCCACATAGCCTAGAAAGAGGACATTATCCGTAAAAAATGCACACTTGCTCATAGCAGCAAACAATTTATTCTTGCGCATTACTAGAAGAACTTCTCACTAGTGTTGCAAGTGCAAATCTGGGATAGCACTGTAAATCAAAATATTATCAAAATAAACAAAAAAAAAATTTCCAATAAAAGGATCAAAGGTTTAGTTCATCACTCGCATAAATGTACTCGGGGCCTTGAAAAGTCCAAATGACATATCCATCTATTCGAATAAATCCTCCTGAGTTTTGAAGGCAGTTTTTCACTCATCTCCCTCTCGAATTCTGATCTGGTGGTACCTGCTCTTCAAGTCAAGCTTACTAAATATAGTAGCTCCACCTAACTTATCTAACAAGTCATCCAACCGTGGGATAAGAAAGCAGTGCCGCACAGTAATTTTATTTATAACCCTGCTATCGACACACATACGTCAGGATTTCGGTGTAAGTAACGCTGGTACGACATAAGTACTGAGGGTCTCTCTGATGTGCCCCTTCTCAAGAAACTCTTCTACTTGTCGTCATAACTCATCATGCTACTTGGATTTCATACGATAGTGAGGTCTATTAGGTCTATTAGGTAGAGTAGACGTTGGGACAAGGTCAATCTGGTGCTGAATGTCTCGTAGGGGTAGTCCAGGGGGAATATCCTGAAATTCAACCAGTACTTTTTTTATTGGGCCAGGGATCTCACCACCCACACGATGCCCTGCCCAATCAACACAAAGATCACCCCGATTTTTTATGCGACCTTGATAAATCGATTCATGGATAAGAGATTGGATCCCTCCCCAGCTAGTTGTTTGGGTGTTAACTCTTTCTTGGGTATTAACACAATTTTGATATTATGAAACATAAAATTGTATGTGTTCGATCTACCATCGTGAGTAACACTCCTATCATCCTTGCCCTAGTCTCCCCCAACAAAATATAACATGCATCCATCTCAACAACATCACACTATATCTTATCTTCATAATTACAACCAATAGAAAGTGATACCAAACAATATTTAGAAAAAGTTACCTTGTTTCCCAACTTAAGCCAAGATAGTTTGTATGGATTGCGATGTTCTTCTGTAGGTAGTCCCAACTTCTGTACCGCTTCCTCTGCAACCACATTCTTGTAGCTGCCCGAATCAATAAAAAAAAAAAAATTTCCCTGCCAATTTTTGAGTCACGGCAATTACATCCCGATTAGGTCACATTTTTATTTTAAAAGTCGTGACTTCTTAAAGAAAATTGTGGGTGTATTAGCTATCCAATTTTTCTCCTTTTTTTATTTTCTGAAATTTTGATCTTTTTTATTTTTTACTTATTAAAATTTTCTTAATATCCCAATTTTTTTACTAACTTCGTCCCTAATTTTGTAAATTTTGCTGAATTTTTCTCAAGCCAAACTTTGACTTGGCCACTATGCTAACTCTTTTGAGTAAGATTGAGTAGGGATTACTATGATTTTTTCTTTTGGATGAGAAAGGGGGGTTGGAGGGTCCCCTAACCTTTTTCATGGAAATGAAAAGAAGATTACCAATGTTTGTGTGTACAAATCAAATCTTCACTCTATTCATGCATCATCAACATTCTCCTCAGTAAGAAACTTTATTGATATCTAAAATAATTCTAATCATATTAGTCAAATATGGGACAATGTTAGATGGAGGACAGATTTGATGTAGATAAAGAGCAAGCAACGAATGTGGCAAGATGCAATTGGCCGCAAGAGCAGTGGGATTAAATTAATGCAGGTTGGTGCAACATATCATGCCATGCCACGTCAACCGCCAGCACTTTGCCCTCAATTGTCAAGTAAGTCCCGTCCCCACAGTAATAAAGGAATAAAATATATATTATACATATTAGTGTTCCCCTTTCTCGAGACGTTCACACAATAGATAGAAACTTTATTTATATCTATTTAAAAACATAGTAGTCAAAGACGTCTGCTCCTCAGTCCCCACAGGAGTAGAGTATATATTGTATAAATTACCAAGTCGCCAAAGTTGGCAACCAAAGATAACACTCCGACCAAAATCCTTTGAAGATAAAATGTTGATAAATTGAAACATTTAAATTTAGTGCTCCCCGTTTTGCAAGTAGTTTGGGCCTAGGGATGCTGGCCCGGCCCGCCATTTGGCAAGTATAAGCTAAGGCAAGGAATCCCGATATATATATATATATATATATATATATATATATATATATATATATATATATATATATATATATATATATATAGATATATATGGGGAACTCCAATAGTTTGTCAGGTTGGTATGGACTATTCCAAAAGCCAATTAAAATTAGCTTGTTTAAGTCCAACCTTAATCCTGCCCAATTCAATCAAGAGTAGCGTTATATACACCCGGTAAACTTGTGAAGAACACAAGCATATCTACCATAAAAAATTATTGACTGCCTTGAATCAGACGATAGAGATCATTTTTCATTCCCATCTTCCACACAAAAGATCTTAAAATCATTGCGCACCTATCAAACCGTCGAATCTTGATTCCCCGTGTCACACAATCCTAAAAGTGATCGTGGTCATAGGCATACCTAATAGACGATCCCTTTTAGGGATGTGTGCCACATAGAATCAATATGTAACCGTCTGAGGCATACACAATGATTTCAAGATCTTTTGTGTGGAAGATTGGGACGAAAAATTGTGACAGCCCGACCTTCCCGCTCCCGAAATCTCGAGAAGCCGGCTCGTCATCGGCTCAACATGTCCACACGAATACAATGTGAATAGTGTATCTTTGAATCATCGAACCTTTGAATCATTGAACTTTGAATCGTTATGACGGTATATCCGTATGTGGCACCGTTGCGGTGGTATATCCGTATGTGGCATCGTTACGACGGTATCCATATGTGGCACGTTACGACAGTATATTCGTGTGTGGCACCGTTGCGACGGTATATCCGTATGTAGCACCATTACGGTGGTATATCCGTATGTAACATCGTTATGGCGGTATATCCGTGTGTGAACGATGTTGCAGCATACATCGAACCGTGACGACGGTATTTGAATTTATAACTTTGAATCCGAATTTGAACTCTGAATCCGAACTTTGAATCTAGATCTTTGAATACGAAGAACTCTAACCATGAATATGAATCTGAACCCTGAATCTGAACTTTGAGCTTAGAACATTGAATATGAATCTGAACTTTGAAGCTGAATCTTGAAATTTGATCTTTGAAAATGGTTTTGATATGAAAATAAATGCCTTTGGAGTTGCATGAAAAATGCTTTTGAATTTGATGTGAAAAATGCATGTGAATTCGAAAACGAATAAGTGATCGGAACTTATGTGAAACTCTTAGATTAAGTGATTTCGAATGTAAGATATGACAATTTCAGTTTATGTGATTTCGAACCTCAAATTTTCTGAATACTGTTTTGACATTGAGCTGCTTTATAAATGACCATAGAACTCATTGCTTTGTAGCTATTTGACAAATCATGAAAATGAATTCTAGTTTTTATATGAAAATGCCTTTTGATCATATTCATCGAATCTATGCTTTGTTATGAAAAATGTGAAATTGGTATTGAACTCTCCCGGCTGAGCTTAGACTATTCGCTCATCCCAACATTTATATGACAGGTACAGGTATTAGTCAAATCACTAGACTTGAGATTAGTCCTTCGTACACGCAGGAAGTAGCAGAAGAACTTCCGCCTGCAAACTCGTATTCATAGATTATTGGATTTGAGCTAGGAATATGTTTAGACCTTATGTGTTTGGACTTAGTTTGGATTTAGCACACTTTAGATCATGTATAATTCATACCACTGTTCAGGTGACGATGGTCTTTGAGTTTTGTTTATGTTCTGTGTAGCTAATGGAATCTCTCTCAGTTAATGCCATAGTTTGTATGCACATGATATCTAATTTGATCTTTGATGTCCGCATTTTATGATATATGTTCTTATTTCCACTCATATGTATGAAAGGAAAAAAAAAAAATTCTTAATTTCGAACACCGGATGATCCGGTCTTCCCCGAAATCCGTACAAGAAAAATCGGGTTGTCACGCAATTTGACCCAGTCCACGGCTCAATCCAACTCAACCTGCCATGGCCAAGTATCGGCTAAGGTTAGCAAGCCCAATTTATAAACATGCTTTCCCCCACCTGCGTGCCCAATTAGCTAGGTGTCTGACCATGCACCCAATTCTAACATGGATATCGTCATATGCCCCAAACTTGGGATGTGCATACACAGAATGTGCACGTCCCGAAGTCTGGATTCCGGATATTGGCAGATAGAGCTCGTCATCGCATGATTGTAAATTTGTAAGCTATACACCCCTAATTTAAATAACGTAAATTATATGACTGAACATGCAAGATCCTCAACCCAATATCATCTGAAGTTGAACATGCAAAGGAAGGCAATGCTTTGATACCATCTAAGATTTTTGACAAAATAGTGTCACGTTCGCATTCCATCTATTAAGAGAGCATCTATAATACAACGAAAAATATGTATAAATTATAAGAGAAAAAATGATCTACTAATGATCCATAAGGGTGACAAGTACAATTGGTTTGGATTTTGGCAGCGAGGCAGAATCGACAACTATAGAAATTGTTGTCGTCGTTGAGGGCGGTGGTCAACTTCCTACTAGTACATGAGTGATCTCCAATTCTCACCCTGAATGTGTTTCAACGCTTTTATTTTGACGTTAATAATTCTTCTCAAAGCTCATGAAGTTGTTAGTTTTTACCCTTTTCTTTGGGGTTTTTGGCTCTTTGCCGATATGGGTTTTGCTCAGGACTTAGGAGGTAGTTTTAAATACATCTTTGGGTGCTCTGTTGTACTTCATATGACTCTTTACAAGTTGTCCTGCTGCAAGAGCAGACATTAAAGAGAGCTCTCCTGCTAGAACAGAACCAGCAACGATAGTGGCTAAAAGTCTTGCATTTGCACCAGGTGATTCCCTGTTTGCTCCTTTCACACCAAGAAGATTCAAACAAGCTGATTGAGAAGCAAGTTGGGTTCCACCACCAATAGTACCCACCTGTGGAAATGAAATAAAACAACGAAAAACCCACTGAGTATGAAATTGACGAAATGTAAAATATATGAATATTAACTAGAATTGACTAACTCTTTGAAAAAGGTTGAGACGATAAGTTTTTATTGGGAAAGAGAGATGTTTGTTGATAGATGAAAAATAATTAAGTAATAAAAGGATAGTATAATCAATAATAAATAAATACTCTTAAAAGAAGATAAAAAGAAAACTAAAAAATTATGAATTTGAAGTGAGAAGAGTTCAAGTTACCTCAATGGAAGGCATGGTTACGGAGATGTGGAGATCTTTTCCATCATTAACAGCTTCCATCATTGTAATACAATGAGAGCTCTCAATATTTTGAGCCGGATCTTGGCCTGTAGCTATAAAATAGCAGAGACAATATTGCTAGCATGTGCATTGAAACCTCCAAGAGCTCCAGCGACGGCTGACCCGGCCAAGTTCTTAATCACGTTGAGCTCAACGAGAGCAGAGACAGTAGTGTTTAGAACCTTCCTCACTACCTCTTCCTGGATAATCGCCTCACAAACAACCTATTTACCACGCCCTTCAGTCCAATTCACGGCAGGAGGTTTCTTGTCAGAGCACAAGTTCCCTGCCCAGTTTGAAAAATATATGAACATTAAATAAAAAAAGCATTAGAATTTAAAAGAATTAAAAAATAATACAAATACAATTTTCACAATCGTCCATGTCTAAACACTAAGTTATAGTACTTTATAAAATATAATAATGAATATTTTAATATATTTAGGTCTTAAGGGAAAGCGAAATACTGAAATACCTAGCCCAAATCGGTAGTAATCGGTGAACTATCATAAACAAATTTTCGAGCTATTTTTGCTAGGTAATTCAGCATTCCGCGTTCACTTAAGACTGAAATATATTAAAATTAAGAGGATCTCCACATGTACGGATGGATTCAGTATAAGAGCGGAGTTAAAATTCCTGTAAACACATTTCTTTCCAAATTTATTAAACTGATACATGTACTTTTATTTTTTAGTAAAACAAGGATTAAAAGATAGACAAATCTAACCTGAAATGCTAATCACATCCATGTCGGGGAATTCATTTTGAAGAAAATCCAAAACGTTTTGAACGCCCTTTGATACCATGTTCATCCCCATTGCATCTCCGGTGCTACAGCTGAATCTTATATAGAGATTCCTCCCTGCCATTGCACATTGAATCCCTTGAAGCCTCCCAAATCTGCTAGATCTGAAACCAACATAAATACAAAACAAATTTATACATAAATACCAAGAGAATATATACTTAATATTCTAAAACCCATAACATAACTTGAACAAAAACCCTACTAGTACCAATTAAGAGAAAAGAAAAAGAAAAAAAAACACCTAATTCAATCATACCAAAAAATAAAAGTGACTCACCGATTAAAATCAAGGGCCAACATCTCAAAATTAGCAGGATCCTCAAGAAAAAACTTAACCTCGGCTGCCCTCTTGGCCGTCCCAAATCTCACTACCGGCGCTCTTGACATCCCATCTCTCATCACACAACTCATTGCCCCACCCGACTCCGCTATCGCCTTACACCCTCTGTTTGTGCTCGCCACCAAACACCCTTCCGTTAATCGCCATCGAACCATGTAATCCCAACCATCCAACACCAACGGCCCAGCCACCCCTATTGGCACCTGCACGTACCCGATGGGCATTTCGCAACACTGCCCTAGTATTGACGCATAATCAAATCCCTCCAACGGCAACCCTTCCAGTCCCCGGCCTGTCATCCTGCTCACAGCTGCCCGCCGCACTCCTGCTGCCCTCTTGCAATCCCCCAATTTTGATTCTAGCGCGTAGGATGGCAGCGAACCCATCACCACTGCGTCAATCAAGTCCTCATCCAATATGTCAGATTTGAGATCAGCTGTGGGGATGGGGATTTGATCAACACATTTAACGACAGACTTTTCGACGATGCACGGGATGTTTCTTTAGTCCTTTCATCTTCGTCTTCAATGAAATCCCAACTGTCGTCGGATGAGGGATGGGAGATGAAGGTCTGGACATAGTCGATGAAGAAGCCGAGGAGGTAAATGAATGAGGCGATAAGTGAAATGACTGCCGATAACTCGGAAAGAGTGAAGAGGTGGAGGGGTGGTGGTGGATCTTTTCACGCCAACGGCGCATTAGAAAGGAGGATGAGAGGAAAAAGAGGGAGAAGAAGAAGAAGTTGGTGATGCGGATGGGGAGTGGGAGAGCGTCGGAGGCACGTGTGGGTGACATGTGTCCTTCCTTTTTGAGCAGCTGAAGAGAGGAGGTGTGGGGAGATTCCATAGTGGGTAGGAGAGGAGGGGTGTGTAGAAGAGAGGTAGGAGAGGAGTGCCGAGTTTTGATTCTTAATTTTGATCGAATGAAGGTTTAGAGGTAAGAGTAGAATTTATAGTACGTGCAGTTAGTAGTCACTGGTCAGTTCACTGAACTCTACAGCCGCCTCTTAGTCAATCTTCTCCCCCATTTTCATTACTTTAATATGCCATACATAATAATATTACTAGATGATGCTTCAGAGTGATTTCCATATTTTGGGGTCATCTACTATGTGGGGTTCATGAAGCCATGCTTTGAATATTTAAATTATTATTTTTAATTTTAATTTATATAGGTGTTAGGCTTGTATACTATTAAAAGTACGTGCACTACTCATTCTCTTCGTACCGCGATACTATTTTATCTTTTTCGTGTCCAATCTATGTAATGTTCGTGAATAGTTATATGTCCAAATCTGTACCACTAATATCGATATTATTCTAATTTTTTTAATAGCTAATATTGAAGATCCTTGATCGGACGGTATAAAATTGATTTATAGGTGTGATTCTTAAACTAAGATGTGTGCTAATCATGAACAACCACTTGGTCTATTTAGAGTGATCCCAAATATTTGTCACATGGTATAATTGTGAAGTATTCCTTAATGGTGTAAGATCAAATGCTTCTTTTAATGGTGTAAGATCATTCAAAGAGTTATTTTCGTTGCATGCCATCTCATCGAGACATCTCGGTTTTAGGGCTGGGAAATCCGAGATTTCCAACTATGCATATGACCGTTTGATAGTAGGTCCATTATCTCAACATCTATTTGTGGAAGATTGGGATGAAAAATAACTCTCTTTTGTCCGTTTTCATTGGTCCACATTTCACGATTCAAAATATACACGGTGGAGATGATTTTTTAATTTTTTTTGTTTTCAAAGATGATCTAAGCAATGCACCCAAGGTCCACGTGGCACCCAAAAAGAGTTTTGGGTGCCACGTGGAAAGTTGGAGGACGGTGACCGTCCTCCCATGAAGGACGGAGGCCTTTTCCTATATATATATATATTTCGATTTTTCAGCTTAAGGTCGATTTTCCTTTTATTGGAAATTGGTTTATCTTGTTTGATAACATGAAAGTGTAATTACATAGGTGGAATAAAAATTGTGTTATAAAATCAAAGTTTGACCAAATGTCAAGTTTGGTCAAACTTTGATCACAGATAAAAAATTTTACTACCAAAATACAAATAATACAGTAATAAGCATTATCTACTATCAATATGCACTTATCAAATTTGGACTAAAGTTAAATTTTGACTAAAAGGCAAACGCTGACCAACATAAATGAGACAATATATTTTAAAGTTATAAATTAAACAATAATAGATATTTTTAATTATAGTATTCCACTAATTACAATTTATAACTTTCTATAGAAAATCAAACTTTGAAAAAAGTCAAACTTTGACCAAGAAAAAAAATGCACTGATACAATATAATTATATAGTAATAGACTCTATCTATAAGCAGGTTTTGAGTTTGACTAAAAATAAATTTTATGTAAAAATCAAAGTTTGACTAAAAGTCAAAATTTAACCTTTTAGTAAAACTTTGACCAATAAAAATGGGGCAATATATTTTAAAGTTAAAAATTAAGTAATAATAGATATTTTTAATTACATTATTCCACTAATTAAAATTTATAACTATTTATAGAAAATCAAACTTTCAAAAAAGTCAAACTTTGACCAAAGAAATATTTCACTGATACGGTATAAATTTATGTAGTAGGAGACTCTATCTATAAGCAAGTTTGAGTTTGGCTAAAGTAAATTTTGTGTAAAAGTCAAAGTTTGACTAAAAGTGATCAAAAGTAAAAGTTTGACTAAAGGTCAATCTATTGACTAATAAAATTAACATTCTAGTTTCACATTATTGATCAAGATGGATATCTTGCTATCAAATTGTAGGAGTCAGTTTAATAAAAAGTAAAATTTTAATTAAAAATCAAAGTTTGACCTTGAAGTCAACCTTTGACCCTTGGTTGGGATGCCTCATGCCCAACCCAACCGGATTGGTTAAGCTTAAAAATAATCGGCATAGGCTGTCGAGATCGTCGAACTGCACTATAATAGCACCTTTGGGTAATAATTTTTTATTCACAAAACATAGTCAATTATATGATGGTGTAAGATTTGGATTTTCAAATAACGCTTAAGAGGTGTTATTTACAAATCCACTTTTTTACATACATACATGGATTTCTAAATTCCAATGGATTTACCAAATCCAAATTCAAATCAAAATCCAAACACAAAAATGTGAAACCAAATGGTGGATTTGGATTTAGGAGATCCAAATCCAAATCCCTAAATCCAAATCCACGTTTCCAAATGCAGCCTTAGGGCCATATTTTGGGAATTTGACATCTAGAATAAAAAAATTGACAGTTTGATAGGTACAACATGATCTCAAGATCCTTTTGGGGGAGATTTGGTTAAACATGATCTCCCTCATCTGATACGACATAATCAATAGTTTCTAAGGGGTTCCGACTTAGGGGCTTTAAGAGAATGAGTGGGCACATTTAGAACTACCCTTATATATATATTAGGGATCTAATATTTGCACACGTGATTTGTATTGTGGCACATGCTTGAAAAAAGAACTTAGTTAATTTTGAGATATGTGTCATGTTGAACATCATTTGGGCTGTCTGATTTAAATATCATGATGGAAAGATCTTTGAGGATAAAAATTGACACGAAACATGATCTTTATCATCTGATTTGTCAGAGTCAATGATTGAATCAGAAAAATGGCTTTTGACTATATTCAATTAAATGATAGAGATCTAGTTACACGGGACACAAATTGCAAAAATAGTCTTTGGCATCCAAGATGGACGCAAATTGCAAAAATAACAATGATGCCACAATTTTCTTTTTAAGCATCTACCACGGTGCAAATATCATGCGCCAGTTGTAGCTTCGTATATATTATCAAGGTTGATTTCACAAATTTCTTTTTTTACTTTTTTGAGCACCTTAATGTGAGTGAGGCTGTCATTTGGCTCGAGACCAACGTTTTTGCCTAGAATCAAGATTTGAGGGGGCAGCTTCCGTGGCACGACGTGGTGACTCGATTTGAGCCCCACTATGTATGCAGCCAATCACATTGCGCCACATAAGGTGCCCGCAAAATTGTCTAAATTATCCACTGAATAAGACTGTCCTTCTCAAGCCTGATGTCTAACGGCCTCTAAGTGCGTTTTGCATCTAGTACCAACCATGTGATCAAATTTGCCAACTTTTAAGAAAATAAAAAAAATCCATTCTACTCAAATTTTTTGGGTGGGCAATTAAAGTCTAAGTCATAGTTTTAAAGAAAGTTGCAGACTTCTTCAAGAAAATTGTAAATTTAGCAAATAAAATATAAAATTTTCAAAATTTCAAATTTTCTCAAAATTTTCTTATTTTTTAATTATTATAATTTTTTTAATAATCAAAGAATTTCGTAAAATTTCATTACAATGTCTCATTGGCACATGACCTTTAGGCAGTCAAACTTAGACCCTCAAAGCAGTCAAACTTAGACCCTCAAAGAATACAAATGTCTCAAATTTTGGCCTCCTACCGCTAACGTCTCTTGATGGATAAAATTTTCATAAGTTGAAACATAAAAGTTAGTACTCCCCATTTTGCAAGTAGCCGTGGAATTTTGAGTTATAATAACTAACTTTGGTTGGTGTTTGATATCAATATCCAATTAATTGAAAGATGCTAATAACTCACTCATAATTGATTAACTTAATAATAATCAACTAATTTCTAAGATAATTATTTTGGACAAATTCTGAAGAAACTATAAATTTATGCACAATAATATTGTTGTAAGCATTTTCCTCGATATTATTGTAGTAGGTAATTTGTATAATATAATTTCGTACTTAGCACTTTAGTTAGTATTGTGTGACAAATCAATTTTTCCAACTTACTTTTCATAAGAGATTTTTTTTTTCCAACCTTAAACCAATCAAATATGGAAAAACCCGGACTGCCAGATCGCAGAACACAATCTGATACAAAATATACTTGGTATAAACACACTTGTGTGGAATCAAAACAGGTACATATGGCAGCACAAAAATATAAAACTCCATTCTATATCGAGAACACGTAATTCAAAGGAAACAAGCTAAACCACCGATGATGACTAACCATCGCCTAAACAGTGGTGTACAAATACGTACAAAACTCAAGTCTCAGAAGTCATTGTGCCAATCCAAGTGAACTTCCCCCTCTAGTAGGCAACTCTGATTCTCCTCAAGTCCAAGGTCCCAATGAAAGGTTATACCTGTGACGTATAGTCTCGGGTGAACTACATCTAAGCTCAGTAGAAGAAGATCAATAGCAGTTACATTTTACTAATGACAGAGTTCAAAGCTAAAGCAGGTCAGATATTAAAAGACGAATTTAACAAATTTAATTGATCAGACGTTTGATAGCAGAATAAAAGTAATAACAAGGTAGATATTCGATAACAGAGATAAAGGCTTGTAATTCTTATTCACTGTGCTCAAATTTCAGATTTTCATGTTCACTTCACTCATTGCGTTCACATCACTCACTATGCTCACTTCGTTCACTATGTTCACTTCACTCACTATATTCACTATGTTCACTTCACTTATGTATGCTATGCATTGCATACGGATCGCCCCCGTACGGGTCCACTATGTATGCTATGCAATGCGTACGGATCGCCCCCGTACAGGCCCACTATAAATGCTATGCACTATACACTGTGTACGGATAACCGCCGTACCGGTCAACTTGTTAATGTCTACTTACAGTCAAATTTCATATATGTTTTCATTATTCACATTCACTCTCAGATACAGGGTTCAAGGTTCATACTTAACAATTCAACACTAAATCTTTTGGTTTCTAAGGTTCATAGTTCAATTATCCATATTCTAAATTTCACCTCAACTAATAATTCGCCTTTCAATCCTTAATCAAATTCCAAAACCTTACTTCAAATATATCACATCAAATTCAATCCCAGTAACAGTCAGTTAACATTACCCAAAAATTCAGAGATTCAACTTCCTATAGTGTCTATTCAATTTGTTGAAACAGAGTCCTATATTCATTCTAATTCAAAGTTCATATGCAGGTTAAATAAAATGGATCAGAACAAAACAGAACGAATCAGATTAAAGCATACTAAGCAAAACGAATGAGATTCAAAAGTTGAAAACAGAATAGTCAGCTCATACGCGGAAATAGAACAATCAGAACATACGTGAAAACACGACAGAAATAAAATATATCAGAACATATGTAGGAACATGACGGAAATAAAACATGTCAAAGGATACAAAGCATCAGATCGAAAATCAATGAAACCATAAATCAATTTATAAAATGTAAATTTCGTTGAGTTTCCCCTACCTTAACAGATCTTTCTAAGCAAATCCAATGTCGTTCCAAAGCGATCCAAAAGTTCTTATCCATGACCTCCACTCTTAGTCTACATCACACATGTGATAATGTATTAAAAATTAATCATAATTATTAATAATGTTGACGTATTTAAGTATTTCTCAAAACCGAGGTGGAAATGGGTAATTTCGTATTGACTCGAAACTTGACCCAACTTCTCACTTTATTTTGACCCTCAAAACATTTGATTCAAGATTTGATTAATTCATAAACGAGTTAGAACTTGTCGTACTCTTTCCAACGCATCAAGAATCGCGTTAATCGGAGTTCAGGACAAAGAGTTATGGCAAAAATATCAAAGCTATATCGATACTTCGATCAAAACGTGCTAACTTAAAACTTGGCCTAACTTCCAGCTCCATTTTGATCATCAAAATAATTTATTCATTAGTTAATTTATAAAGTTGTAGATTTAGTTGTCCTCTTTCCAATATCGCAAGAATCGCATCAATCGGAGTTCGGGGTAAAACGTTATGGCCAAAATACTGAAGCAATGTCGACACAGTCAATTTGATCGATCAAACCATCATATTGATCGATCAATTCCACATTGATCGATCAATTTCACCCTTGATCGATCAACCATCACATTGATCGATCAATTTCACCCTTGATTGATCAACCCATAACATTGATCGATCAATTTCACCCTTGATCGATCAACCCATCACATTGATCAATCAATCTTCAAATTGATTGATCAATGCTGTCAGGAATGAACTTCCAGCAAATAAACTTTCTGTTTTTATAAATGCATATAATTTGATCGATCAACCACCTAATTTGATTGATCAATACCAAACTTGATCGATCAATTATCTAATTTGATCGATCAATACCCAATTTGATCGATCAATCACCTAATTTGATCGATCAAAACCTTCAGAAATGCACAGCCATAAGGCTTTGTCATTTTAATCTATTTTCTTTCAAATCTTCTACGATCTTCAACGAATCACACACACATACACACTAAACTAAAATAATGATTTATTTTACAATTTAAACCATTAAAATCAAAGAAAACTAACCTTTTTTCGATCGATTCTGTGATTTAGTAGAAATGTTGCCAAATGAGGGTTTTGAAGCGAAACCTTCGGATTTCTATGGCGAATCCACAGAGATTGATCACAATGAACTCAAGATAACGCTGCTCATCCTTACGCGTCGATCTTAACCTCTTCCAAGCACGGGAAATGATCGTGAGATGATCATTCTTTGGAAAATAGGGTTTCTAAGGAAAGAGGGTTTGAATGGCTTAAAGTTCCCCGGATCTCTAACGGTTGGAATTCACCAAAGGTGGACACTTAAGCGATGCCGGCGTCATGTGCTTTGCAAAGGTTGCGGAGATTGCGATCGCACGGTCAAAAATCTCACAAGGCTTGAAGATGATGAGCTTCCAAAAGTGGGGCTTGGTTATCTTTCTCTCTTCAAATTTTCAAATCGCTAAACTTAGCCATTAAGCAACCCATTCTCGCTCTCTCTTATGCCCTAAAATCCAACCAAAATATCTAGATATTTTTACACCAATTTCTATCCACTTACCTTAGACTTGGCTTCGGTGTTGAGTGGCACGATTACGCGGTGCACGACTTTCACACTAAAGGCCCAAACACGCATTTAAACCTTAATCCGTCCGCACAAAATTATCTTAATATCATTTAATAATTTATCATTACATAAAAACCATGGAGACATCGATTTCCGTGTCGGCCACATACATGGGGTCAGTTGACTTCGGGCTCGAATTTTTCGGGTCATTACATATTGTTTCCTACTTAGATATGATTTGAATATCACTGAACTGCTCATTACATCCGTGAATGCTTACTTTTGTAATATTTATCATCTATTTACATTACCTGTATTTAAAATTTCTGCTTGACAATTGATTATATTCACAACTGCTAAAAACTCCACTTGCATATGCACCTATAGAATATTTGTATACTACTTGTATTAGAAACCTATGACAATACTACCTAAGACTTTATTGAGCTTCATTGCTTACGGTCGTCTCATGACGCAAAAATTTCAGAAGCCAGGTTGCAGCCACCCAATCAGGATTAGAGAAGTTGGATACGGAAGATCCAGGAGCGACAAGTGAGCTGAAAGTGTAAAGCTCCTTTTGTCTATAGTGCTACCAGCACATGCACTTGGTTTTTGAAAGGATCTTTCCTTCTTGTTTTAGTTTTGTTTCTAAGTCCATTACTTTTGAAATAGTGGTTATAATTTTGTAATTAAACTTGCATAAACATCATATGTGGCAGCCCGAATTTCCCTACTGCAAAACCCGAGCTGTCAGATCACATTGCGAGATCTGAATCACAGTCTAATATGATATCGAAGTATTTACTTCGCTTCAAGCAACTCGATCTTCCCAAATTAAAAGATTGGAAGGACTAAGTCATCTAATAGTTTGGTAAGCAAGCATGCGTGTTGAAACAATGTATACAACGGATAGCAGAGCGAAAGCAATTTACTAACTAGCATATGGATTTCAAAATACACAAACCATCTATCCACATCAGCCACACCTATACAAAACATCCACCGGTGAAGGCCGTCCTTCACCTAAACAATGGATCAAAACATACACATTATATTCACTTAATACATCCCAAGTACTCTATCGTATGACAAAGTTTCCAAAATATCCAAGCCCTCAAGCTCACAACAAGTCTAGCTACCGATAGTACTCCTCAGGTAACTCCTCCTTGATCCCAAGCGTATAATTCGGATCCTCTTCTTGCACCAGATCTCTCACGGGCTCAGCTCCTGCAGCTGTGGCATATAGTCGGGAGTGAGTTACAGTTCAAGCTCAGTAGGGATATAAACAGTGCAAATATATACTTTATCATTCTAATTCATGGCATAGATGCATATTGAAATAAATCAAGCAAATCTTATGGTGTCGAAAACATATTGGCATAAAACACATACTTCAGAATATGATCTTAAAACATGTCGTGTCATGAATGCAAGTGGCGTACAAGGCTATACACAATTTCGGATTAAGAAAGTAGGACTGATTTGATTATCACATCAAGGAAACAAGCTTATATAAGATGGTACACATAGAATATCAAATCGAACATATCGCATCTTATCATATACAAATCACATAACATTAGAGTGAGTATTCCGTAGCGGGAATAGAGCAATCCGTAGCGGACACAGGGTCATAGCCTCGGGGACTCCACCCCTCTCTTGGAGGTTCCACTCCACTCACAACTAATCACGAGAACTAGTCGAGTATTGTGGCAAAACATCCCGTAGCGAAGGCCCGAGCAGCCCGTAGTAGACATAAGGTCAAAACCCTGGGGATTCCACCCTTCTCATGGAGGTTCCACTCCTCAATTACACACAATCGCGATGCATATCACATTCATAACGAACAAGAGCATACACTAATCATAACATGAAACAAGCACTAAAATTATCGAAACGGACTTGACGGTCATATGAAAGCAAGACGTCAAAAGTGCATGTGCATGTACGGTAACAAATCATAAATCATATGCTGAGATTTCAATCATTAAACACATAGCTGAAACATAATTAAAAATGTGGTCAAAACAAATATATTATCCCATGAGCAAGTCAAACATATAACTTTGCAACGAGATCTCCCTACCTTAGTGTCGAAATCTTGCGAGCCAAAGTGCACGAATCAAGATCAATGCCTTTACAATTATCCCTTGTAATCACCCTAAATAATACACGGTACATAGCTTATATGTTAACCAACCACACCAGGCCTATGCAAGTATGCACACACAGCATACAAGGCACAGAAATTCCATAGAACAGGGCATACCTCACCGCGACAAGCTCACATGTCTCCGCGGCGAGCTCTTCAGGTGTCACAAGTTCAAGCCATCTAGCCGTCGCGAGATTTTCCAGTGTCAATTTGGCTTTGGTTTCAAGGTAGCACTCGCCAAGGTGAGTGCTTCAGGTGACCCCTCGCCGCAGCGAGTCTCTAAGTCGCTGCGGCGAGCCATAACAGCTCGCCAATTCTCTATTTCACTCCCTTGGTTCCGAACTCGATTTCTTTAGGTAAAGTACTCCTTCCAAAGGCGAAATGGAGGTGTACACGATATGATCTTGCCATACCTAAAATCCTATCCCATTTTGATCACCCAAGTCACGATCCGAGACTTCGAAAATCGGGTAATTTAGTTCAAGACTCTTCGGGTGCCCAATTCCTTACGTTTTGAAGCATGAAATCTCATAACACGACTCACTCGGGTCAGATTTAGGAAAATCGAGTCTCCCAACACTCGTGTACTCATGCATGCGTGCATTTATAGGCATCGGACTTCAAGAAGTTGCCTACAAAGCCTCTCGCATGTTCGATTCCCAAATTCGCCGCATGAACCTCTAATTCTCACATGAGCTGATCCTAACTCTAGAAAATAGATTAGCGAAGCAAAGGTTGAGGGCTTACCATAGCGAATTCCTCGCATGCAAGGTTTCCGAACTTTCGCGTACGATTTCTCCCATAAGAATGCGTTCAATCATCTCAATCTTGCTCGTAGGAGCATGCGGTTCAATTATTAGTCGTGATGATCGGTAAGGAAATGATCTCTCCGTCGTGATGGTTGGTTCAAGTTGACAGAGTTGGAGAGATCAACCAGTTGAAGGGTTCTTCATGGTGGAAGACGAGAGGAAGGAGAAGCCTCTCTTCTTTTGTATTCGTCAATCAACGTTCATGCACGACTTATGCGTGCATGCTAGCTTATAAGACTAGGGGTGGATTCAATGTGGTGCCGATACACCCAGTTTGGCCACAGATATGGGTTTTAAGTCATGGGTCAGGTTTTTTTTAAATGGTTCAACCCATGGGCCAGATTTGATTCATTGGTCTTGACTAACAAATGGGTGGTCCGATTCACAGGGTTAGTAATCGATGGTCCCGAGTCTTGGGCTGTTGACTAAAAGGCGTAAGGCCTTGGCTCTAACTAATGGATCTGACACAAGGAGTCCAGTTATTTATTGGGTCCTATTCTAAAGAGGCCCAGTTCATATAAATGAACCCTTAAATCACTTATCGGTGCATACTGAATCGGACGTATAGTGCGGGTCCAATCAGGTGTACTCGGGTCCAGGATAATATGTCGGGTGTTACATCATAACTTTTAAAGTTTTACTTTGATGAAAAAAGTTTTTTAAAGTTGTCTTAATTATATTTCTTTACTCATTGGAAATCTATTACGATCAAGTCGTAAACTCGAACATGCCCGATCAAGTTAACGAAATTGGGAGGTTAAACCAATAGTGTTTAACTCAAGTTTTTGTGACTACTTTGATAATTGAAAATAACTCGTTAATAAATGAAAATAACATAAAATAAGTTGAACCACTGCTTATATACACCCATGATCATGTTTATGTATGCCAAAAAATTGAGCGTCTAATAGTAGACCATGATCTCAAGATCTATGGTGGCAAAAAATAAGATCGCCAAACTTTTTTGGCGACATCGTAAGTGGTCAAGTTTCACAAAAGGCATGGTATTTCAGTAATTTTGGCGACTTCATAAATAAACTTTATTTCCATTGATGAAGGGGAAAATTTGATACTAACAAGTATTTGTGTTGGAATGTTTTGGATTTCAGGGTGTTAAATTTTCTGAGTAACTATTGGAAGGCATGTTTAGAAAATGTAGGAAAAAATGCATTTATAGCAAAAAATGATACTTTCATTTATTTTTATTTGTAGGGAAAATATATTTTTATTCAATATAATTTGAAAAAAAGTAGACTTTGAGATTAGGACTAAACCATATTGATACTATTATATATCACTACAAAAAATAAGACTATTAGTGACAGTTTTGGGCAGCCAAAAACTACCGCTATTAACAAAAGACTTGTTGTTTCAGTAGCGATAGGACTATAGTAGCGACAGTTTTTTTGTTAATAGGCAGTTTTTGGCTACTGCTGAAACACCTTATTTTTGTATGCATAAAATTGATGTTCAAAAAAAAAAATCTACAATAGCAATGAAAAACAACCCTTAGATCACAATCACACTATTTTTTTTATATCTGTGTTTTCTAGGTTTTTAGTTAGTCATAGAAAAATATTGTAGGTCGTTAAAAGGAAAACACCATAACACCGGAACATGGGAGAGTTTTTCGAGTGAGTTGTGGATATTTTACTCCGAGTCCCAGTTTTTCGTAGCTCCCTCGTCTTCCCCCTTAGGCTAAGGGTTGTTTAGGGTGCCTAAGCTTCTTTTGGATTTTGAAACTTGCAAAGCCCTTCGGAGATTGCCCCCCTTACTTTGTGAGGAGACTTCCAGGATCATTCATGTCCCTTGGTCTAGAGTAATTCGCTGCTTTCTCATGGACTCTTGTTTATTTATTTATTTATTTATCGGTAAGCAAGATCCTACCCTTTATTATTAAGAAAAGAGAAGTTTACAAACGTGTGTAATTACAAATCAAATCTTCTCTGAGATGGGAGAGTAAATCAAAATCGACATCACTTAAATTTAGTTTTCACACAACCGTGGATTTGTTGGTGCGCTCTTCTTCGCTAGAAAGTCTGCAACACCATTCACTTCCCTGCAAATGTGAGAAATACTAGCCAAACAAAACCATTTTATCAATTCTCTGCACTATTCAATAGCAATCTGAGTTCTCCAAGGAATCTGAGATTTCTTTAAGATATAACTTACCCCATTCATAAAGTCTGATTCAACCAAAATATTCATAATATCAAGGTCCAATGCCATCTTCAAACCATATCGAATGGCTTCCACCTCAGCCCTCGATATATTAGTAGCCACAAAAGGACCATGAAAGCTCGCAACATGATTGCCATCTCCATCTCTAAGCACCCCCAATGCCAAACTTGCCATCAACAAGCGACGCATCCATATTTAACTTGATGAATCTTTCCCTCGGAGGACTCCAATTGCAAGAAATCATTGCCTTCTTCTCGCTCACCCTAATATTCCATTTCCTCATGATCTGCTCCTCAGTCAGTATGTCAATGTAATTTTGTAAAGGGATATCTTCGCCTTCCATTCAAATGACAATGTTTTCAATAATCCTTTGAAACTATTATCTTCAAAAATTCGACAGTTTCTCTCCCTCATAGATGCCAAAGAGAAGCAGAAAAAGAAATCTCTATCATATAGCTAATTCTCCTTTTCCCTTGAGCCTTTTCCAGACAAAAAAATAGTTCCTCTTTGAAGTTATAAGAATGCCCTTTACAAGATGAAGTCTTCCAAGGATCGACTTTCATATCTAGCTTGAATATGAACATCTAAAGAATAGGTGGTCATGATTTTCTACATCAGCCCAACATAAGACACATCTTGATGGGATAATGATTCCTCTTCATGGGATAATGATTCCTCTTCCACAAAGATTATCCATGGTCATAAGTTTCCCTTGGATTGCCAACCATGCACACATACAATGTTTAGGAATTTTGGCCAAGTGCCAAATGAAATTCTTCCAACATAACTTAGTGCTAATCGGTGTAAACAACTCCCATGCCGACTGATGCTGCGATCGCCGCAACCTTCCACTAGAACTATTGATTTATTAACAAAAATGCCATAAATCTAATGGGCATTCACCTTTCTTTTTTATTCACACGAATACCAAGAAAAACACGAAACAAAGGTCTCCAAAGGACGTCGAAATATTTCAATATTCAATAATTAATTATTTTTGTCTAGCTTACACTCATTAAATAAAAAAATAGCAAAAATTACTAAAAATTGTAAAAACGAGATAAGACTATAGATGGAAAGATCTTATCGCTAGAATCAAGCCAGAATTGAAACAAATTGATTCTGATTTGTACAACCCTGGAAATCGCGGAAGAGATTATTTCCTAAAATAGCAAAACTATTATTTTCGGGTCCTAAATGAAGGAATTTGCCCTAAAAATGCAGACCTCACAATATAGTTAGGACTTTTGACTGTTTAGATGTTTCCGTTCCAAAATGGGCCTCCACACAATTTTCTAACGTTTGGATCCATAATTTCTACTATTGCCTGGCCAAAATTTCTATTGACCACTACTATGTTAACCTCGAGTGGACCTCCATGATCCATGGCCTCCATGTATTCATCCGCCATGATTTGTACTACATCATTCTCCCCAGGCTGAAGAGAATTCGCCCTTGAATTTGTAGACTTGTCTTCCAAACTGTCACCATGATAAGAACTAAATGTTTCACATTAGAGACATCAGATGTACGATAATTGCTTGGGAGTTTCAATCGGTAGGCATTGGGATTTATTTTCTCCATGATTTCGACTAGACCAATCTTTCGAGCAACTAGTTTGTTATACTCTCCTATCGAGAATCGATCCTTAGTCAAGATGGCCACACAAAATCCCCAACGTCAAATTCTATAAGAAGACGCTTTTTGTCTGCAGCTTGTTTATATTTGGCCATGGCTTCCAATAGGTTCTGCTCAGAAGCATGCCTTTATTCCTATCCTCTAACTTCTTGGGAACACGCTTCAGATCCGGAATAGGGGCCAAGCGCAGCGACGACCTCGGGTTCACGCCATATGTAATGTGGAAAGTAGAAAATTCCATACTGCGATTGATTGAATGGTTGTAGACAAACTCTACGCAATAGATTGTCGAATGAGCGATTCACCGTTTTGGTTTGACTATCTGTTTGTGGGTGATATGCGCTACTGAAATCCAACTTTTGTTAGCAATGCACCATAAGCTCCTCCAGAAGTGGCCGAGGAACTGTGTATCCTAATCAGAGGCTATGGACACAGGAAATCCATGAAGCTGATAAACCTCCCGAAAATATCGTTAAGCCACATTAATAGCATCCATAGTCTTCTTGCATGCTATAAAGTGCATCATCTTTGAGAACCTGCCTACTACCACAAAAATGGAGTCCATCCCTCGCTGTGTTCGAGGAAGTACCATGATGAAATCCATGCTCACGTGATCCCATGGCCGATTCGGTACAGGCAGAGGCATATAAAGACCTGTTATGGTCACAGTTCCCTTAGAAACTTGGCAGATGCCGCATCTTTCCACGAACTTTGTGATCTCGCAGCGCATGGACATCCTAAAGTAAGTTCCATCACGACATGCAAAGTTTTGTCATCTCCCACATGACATCATGTATCTCCTTGATGATCTTCAAGTGGAGGCTAGACTCTAGAATGCATAAGAGATTTTCTTAGAAAAGGAAACCGTTGTATATCACATATTCAGATCTCGTGTCTGCCATCACATCACTCCAAATAGGCGCAAAATAGGGATTAGCAGATAAGAGGTCCTAAAAAGAATCAAAATTGAGTACCTTTGTGTGCATCATAGTCAGCAAGGAAGTGTCTGTTAAATGCATCTGCCACCCTATTCAAGGCACCAGATTTATGCTTAATGACAAGCATGAACTGCTGAAGATAGTCAACCCATCTAATATGCCGACTAGAGAGCTTGTCCTGATTATTGATGTGCTTCAAAGCATCATGACCTGTCTATAGAACAAATTCATGGTAGAACAAGTAAGATCACCAATCCCACAGGGCTCGAACTACAACATAAAATTTTACATCATAGGTGTTGTAATTTAATTTCGCCTCATTCAACTTGGCACTAAAGAATGCAACAGGTTTACCGCTCTGACTCAATAATACCAACTTTGGAAGCCTCGGAGTGCAACTCGAACGGTTGAGAAAAATCTGACAAAAAAATGATTGGTGCCGAGGTAATGAACTGCTTGATTCTTTGAAAAGCTTCTGTTGCTTCTTTGGCCCATGATTTTTTTTTACTTTCATGCAATCAAACTAGCATCATGGCGTGCTAAAGTTTCGGATGAATCACCTATAAAAGGACATGAGGCCATGAAAGTTACGTACTTCAATCAGATTAGTAGGTACAGGCCATTGTTTAATGGCTTCCACCTTTGATTCATCCACCGAAATGTCGTCCTTGCCCCCCACATAGCCCAGAAAGAGGATGCTATCGGGAAAAAATGCACACTCGCTCGCAGCAGCAAATAATTTATTCCTCCGAGTTACCAAAATAACTTCTCGCAAGTGTTGCAAGTGCAAATCTAGGTTAGCACTGTAAATCAAAATATCATCAAAATAAACTACAAGAAATTTGCTAATGAAAGGACGGAAGGCTTGGTTCACCACTCGCATAAAATTATTCGGGGCATTGAAAAGTCTAGAAGGCATAACCACCCATTCGAATAAACCCTCGCGAGTTTTGAATAAGGTTTTTAACTCTTCTCCCTCTCGGATTCTGATCTGGTGGTACCCGCTCTTCAGGTCAAGCATACTAAAGATAGTTTCTCCTCCTAACTGATATAACAAGTCATCAAACTGTGGGATAAGAAAGCGGTAGCGCACGGTAATTTTGTTTATAGCCTTGCTATCTCTGTGATGTGCCCCTTCTCAAGCAACTCTTCAACCTGTCGTGACAACTCATCATGTTGCTTGGATCTCATACGATCGATAGTGAGGTCCCTTAGGCAAAGTAGACCCTGGGACCGGGTCAATCTGGTGCTGAATGTCTCATACGGGTGGTAGTCCAGGGGGAACGTCTGTAGGGAACACATCGTGAAATTCATCTAGTATTTTTTTTATTGGGCCAGTGAACTCACCACCCACACGACGTCCTTCCCAATCAACACAAAGTTTACCCCAGTTTCTTATGTGACCTTGATAAATCTATTCATGGATAAGAGGTTGGATTCCTCCCTAGCTAGTGATTTGGGTGTCAACTTTTTCTTGGGTATTAACACAATTTTGATATTACGAAACATAAAATTGTATGTGTTCGATCTATCATCGTGGGAAACACTCCAATCATACTGTCATAATCTCCCCAACAAAATATGGCATGCATCTATCTGAACGATGTTACACCATATCTTATCATCATAATTACAACCAATAAAAAATGAAACCAAACAACATTTAGAAATTGTTACCTCATTTCCCACCTTAAGCTAAGATAGTTTGTATGGATTGGGATGCTCTTCCGTAGGTAGTCTGAACTTCTGCACCGCTTCCTCTGCAATCACATTCTCGCAGCTGTCCGAATCAATTAAAAAAAAAGTTTTTACTCACCATTTTTTTAGTTGGTAATTAAATCCCGATTAAATCACATTTTTATTTTAAACGTCGTGACTTCTTCAAGAAAATTGTGAGTGTATTAGCTATCCAATTTTTCTCATTTTTTTATTTTATGAAATTTTGATATTTTTTATTTGTTACTTATTATAATTTTCTTAATATTTTTACTAACTTCTTCCCAAATTTTTTAAAATTTTGCTGTATTTTCCTCAAGCTGATTAATTCCCAAACACGGACTTGGTCACTATGCTAACTCTTTTGAGTAAGATTGAGTAGGGATTACTATGATTTTTTTCTTTAGCGAAAAAAGAGGGGTTGGTGTGACGACCCGACTTTTCCAATCCTTAAGGTATAGGAAATGCCGGTTCATCAACTTATTGATTTCTCAACAAGCCGTAATTCAAACAAAAGCCGGCAGCATAAGCATAGTTCTAAACAGAAGCATAGCTAATAAAAGTAAGGACATAAGCTCATACAAAATATATCACCAAGAGGAACCGGGAAGAACCACGGTAAAGGCCAATCCAAACACCTAAACAATGGTTCCTCAAGTGATATCAAAATGACAAAATAATGGCCTTGGGCCCATAATTCAAAAATAATTCTAAACAAAGTATAAAAAGACACCAAATCGGGAAAGAACTCCTCTGCTTGGTTCTCTGATTCCTCCTCAGGAATATAGTGAGAGTCCTCCAGATCAAGATCGTCCGATGCTAAGTCAGTCGCAGCGCCTGTGATGTATAGTCGGGGTGAGCTAACATCAAGCTCAATAGAAAACTTTGTCTATTTATATTTTATAATGAGTAAAGGTTTTTTCAAAGACAAAATTGGATCGTTATGGTTTTCAAAAGATGCATTGTAGACAATTCTAATTCTAAAATAGTAAATCAAAGAGAAATTATCATGTCTAAAGTTCTAATGTTTTCAAGTTCGATCTAATGCATGCATCTTGTCATATAACTTAAAGATATCTCTCAAATTACATACTAGCATGAGAGCACGAGTATCACCAATGGGAAACCCTACTAACCATCGTTGTTCATGAACCCTTTTTGAAAAGTGCAAGCCCCTCGTGATGAAGGAAACTTGCATAGGCTAAAATACCGCAACACGGTTACGAATCTAGGGTTTCGTTCTAATGATCCTCAAATCAAATGCGGATGCTAAACATATCGGATTTTATGTATATAATACACATTTGGATTTTCTGAGTTCTAATTCAAAAATTCACATTCAAAGATGAGGTTCGAAATTTCCAAAATTTCTGAATTCTTATTTATGTCACGGTTCAAAGTTCTTATTCATGCTGTGTCCAACAAAATTTTTCAGAATTTATGCTTAACAAAACTAACCAATACTTAGAATAAAATTCAAACAAGTCTTATGGTTCCCCTATCTCAACTTGACTTGAATTGGTCAAAAACACACCAAGAGATCCCCACAGCGGACTTCTAAATAGGACCTACAAATAATAACCCCATAACAGTGTCAAAAGGGTCTACAGATCCAACCAAAAACTAACATTAACAATTTCATAACCAGAAAAATAGGGCAGAATTCGATCATCAAATTACAAATTCGATGGTCAAATTTGAATTTGATGCTCAAATTTGAATTCGAGCATCGAATTCACCCAAAAGTGCATCAGTCAGATTTTGCAAAATTCGAGCCTTGAATTTAATTTCGATGCTCGAATTTTGAATTCGAGGGTCGAATTTGAATTCGGCCCTTGAATTTCCCCAGGTCTGTGTTGTTTGAAAAATTTGTCCTCCTTACAAGCTTTCCTTCATCCGAAAACAAAACTTGTTATCTATTCTATATTCACCATCTTTCTACTCTAAGCAAGGCACAATTAACTTACTCAAAGGAGTTTAAAAAGCCTACCTCTTGGAGTTAATTCCTTCCTCCTGTTGATCTAATTCTATGCACCGGATGAAGGCGTAAGCTTTAGTTAGTTGGACTTCAAAATTCAGTCCATCTCCAACCTTGCTGCTAGAGCAAAGGTTCAACCCAGATCAATCACACATGTATCAACTCTCCCCTAGCCTTCCTTTTCAATCTATCTAACTAATCATACACAAAACACAAGGCTTATCAAAGGCTAAGATGGGGAGAGCGATTATGATCACAAGGTTTCAAAGCAAGGAAACAAAGGAAATTTGAAGAGCCAAAATTGGTTCTCACAAGAGGGAGGAAAAGATAGAACTCTTCCTAACCCTTCTCTCTTTATAACCTAAAATCTCACCTCAAAAGATCATGATATTTCACCAAAATATCATGATATTTATATTTGCAAATCTATCCACTTAACTTGCATTAATTTTTTGTGTTAAACACATACACACGACTTAGCGTATATGTTACCAAACATATAATTTCCACAAGTCCAAAACCAAATCCTTTGACCACCTTCCATCTCATACCTTACCCTACTTAAATAAATCGAATTCGTCCCATAAAATTTTCAGGCATGCTTACTGAGGTAATCGAAAACGGGTCCAAAATATCCGAGATACTACATTCTCCCCTCCTTAGGAATTTTCGTCCTCGAAAATATAGAAGACACACAAACAGATCAACAAAAGTACATGGGTCACAGTGCAACGGCTTCACAAGGCATGCAAGTTAAGGGACGGGATCCATATTAACCTGGATGCACCGTGTGTGGCACCCGAAGGGCCATAGTGGATTGCATCCGTACAAGGATGCCTACACCCCAAGTGTCACGTGTCGGGAAACAACCTCACTAGGACTCATGTGAACTAACTAGAGTGTGATCACATCAAAATATCAAAGTACGCAAAACAGAGTATTTAGCGGGTAGGGTCAAATGGAACAAAACACAAAATCATTCCCCAAGATGAATACAGAAGGAGAATGCAATGAAAACTAAAAGTAAAACAAATAAGAAAGACTTATAATCCTACAAGCCACAGACAAAAATTTTAGCAACTAGCGAAAGCCATAACATAGACAAAATATGTTCACAACCTATGCAAGGCAACCACATACCCACATGCCAAGCATCCATAGAGTTCATAAGCATAAGTAAATACAGAGCTAACTAGCAATTGAAACAAAGCAAAAAGTAAAAAGAGTAGCAAAAGATAGAACCACCAGGTTTTAGATAATCCATCGACGGTAGTAATTACAATCCATAAAAAGACTCCAAAAAGTAAATCCATAGAGCCACCACCGCTGCACTAATCCGTCCTATCTGCACCAGATCCAGCAGCCTGATCAGCCTGATCATCATTAGCACCCTCATCATCCGCGTCGTCATCACCCGCATCTGGAGGCACCCCATCACCTGCTCCGGAAGTAGAAGCATGATGCACCGACGCTCAGATATCTGCCATATAGGTCACATAATCGGAAAGGCATCGCATCAAATAGGTCGGCGCTCACAATATGTCTGCAACTCCTGCTCATGGATCCGTATGTGGTCGACTCTGAATCTGTTGGCTCATAGCAGTCATTTGGCGTGTGAACTTTGCTAAGGTGAGTGCATCAGTGTGTGGGGGCTGGTCTGGCTCAGGAGTGACATGCTCTGCAGCGGGGTGATCGTCATCCTCCTCATCATCATTCGGAACCACCGTACCTTTAGGAGCCTTTAACAATATATTATAGGTCCGACCAATTTATAGGTCTTGAGACTAGCTGTGGACCTAGGCTCAGTATGAGAAATCTCATAAGTCGGTCCCTCCCGATAATCCTCAATCATTAATGAAATCAAACGAGCATAGGGATGCCCTTGGCTAGGGTCTTAACCTTCTTACCCATTTTTATCGCGAGCTTTTATGATACCATGAAATATAACTGCCGAGGTGTTGAACCAACATTCTTGAAATGTCGAAAATAAAATCTGTTTGATGGGGCCCCGTCGCTCTGACCGATGCCCGAAAGGGTATAGGGTTGCTTTGAAGATCACATCAAGCATCCACATCGCATCCAGCATTTGAGAACGAGCAATCGCTTTGCCGGAACCATGTCGGCCTTGGGTCATTTGGGCTCTCACCTCATGGACTTGTGTGAGTTTAGTGTGTGGTGGAGCGAGACCCATTGTGCTTGAATGTTTGGTTGGACACCGCATTGCCGCGGCAATGTCTTCAACATCAAAGGCGTAGTCACGCCCATCAACGGTGGTATATGTTTTCTTCCCATCCTCCTGTCGCATATGCTAGTAAAATAGGCGCACTAACTACGGATAGAAATGGGTATGAAAGGGTAATAACAGTGGTGTCAATTGGGCTTTTTCCAAATAGTTCGAAGTCCATTGTGTAGTGGCCTACTGATCGATGAGTTATGGATCGAAGATCCACTCGTCAGCGAACCCTTTAGCACCCCAATATTCATTGGGTTGTGCACGGATTTGTGGGGTGGCACAGGGGGTTGAACCGAATGTGGTGGTGGTTGTGGGGGTTGGCTCGAAGACCCACTTTTAGAGGCTGGCCTCTTAGATGTAGGAACTCGAATGGGGGTTTGTTTCTTAGGCCCCAATTACACAAAGAAAACAAGAGCCCTAAAATGTGCAAGAATGATCCACCAAAATACAATAGAAAGAGGGTTTTACCTTTTTGAAAAGCCCACAATCGATTTCTTAAGCATGCAATCCAAGTTTCCTGCAAATCCTAGTCGAATTCCCTCTGATTTCGACCAAAATGTGAAAGAAAATGCAAAGGAACCCCAAAACCCACAAAAACCCTAAGCTCTGCCTTATTTCAAATGTGTGAAATGCCAAAAGAACAAAGCCCAGCCAACTTAAACCCGGACAAATTTGACCCTCGAATTCCAATTCGAGCATCGAATTTCAATTCGATGGTCGAATTCCAATTCGAGCATTGAATTTCAATTCGATGGTCGAATTTTAATTCGACCCTCGAATTTGTCAGAAACCTGTCAGTGGCCATACAAAATTCGACCCTCGAATTTCCAATTCGAGGGTCGAATTTCCTAGAACCTGTTTTCCTTCCAAAAATTCAAAATTTGTAATGTTTGGCCATAGCTTTTGGTTCGAGTTGACTTCCCTTGAGCTCTTTCATGTTGAACATTGATCTATGGCTATAATGTAAGTGTATAATTGTAATTTTACTTGTACAATGACACCAAAACAACAAAGATTTAGCCCGATTGATTACATGCCAATTAGCCAAAGTATCCACAAACTTTGTATCTGCAATTTTCCAAAAATTTAGACAAAAATTTCATACTTTTGCATACATGAAGGCAAGTGCATCAAAATCCTCAAATTTCCATTTAGTTAAGATGCTTACAAAATTACAATTTCCTAAATCAAATCAAAAAAGTTCGGGAATTGCTCTCGGAGCTTAGCTTCTCGCTCTCAGGTGGCTTATTCCTCCATCTTACGAGAACTAATGGAATCCTCTTAGTGCGTAGGATCTGCTCCTTGCGATCCAAAATCTGTACCGGGTCCTCGATCTCCGTCAAACCATCCTGAAGCTCGATGGGTTGGTAATCAAGCACATGAGTCGGGTCGCGAATGTATCTCCGCAGCATGGACACATGGAAGATGTTGTGCATGCTGGATAGTTGTGGCGGTAGTGCCACTCTGTATGCAACCTCTCCGACTCGGCCTATTATCTCAAAAGGCCCAACGTACCTAGGACTCAGCTTCCCTCATTTGTCGAATCGCATAACACTTTTCGTAGGCGAGATTCGAACAAACACATTGTCGCTGACCTGAAATACATGTGTTAGCGATAATTTCATCACATAAAGATGTATGAATTAATGAATGTACGTAAGCTCACGTAAGCTTACCTAAAAATCCACATGTCTCTGCTTGAGATCGGCGTAGATCTTCTGACGACTCTGAGCTACACGCAGTCTCTCGTGAATCAACTGAACTGTCTCGGTCGTACGCTCGACAATCTCAGGGCCTAGAATAAGATTCTCACCCACTTCTTCCCAATTCAGCGGAGATCGGCACCGCCGTCCATACAAAACCTCGAACGGTGCCATACCGATGCTAGCTTGGAAGCTATTATTGTAAGTGAACTTGATCAGAGGAAAGTGTTAGTCCCATGAGCCGTGAAAATCCAACATGCAAGCTCACAGCATGTCCTCAATGATCCAATTCACTCGCTCAGTCTGGCCATCAGTCTGTGGGTGAAATACTGAGCTGAAGTCAAGACGAGAACCCATTCCTTCTTAAAACCGTTGCCAAAACTGTAAAGTAAACAACAGATCTCTGTCTGATACAATACTAGCCAGTATACCGTACAGTCTAACGATCTCCTTCAGGTACAACTTCACGAGTTTACTGGCAGTATACGTCGTATTGTAAGGTAGGAAATGAGCAGACTTTATTAGCCGATCGATAATGACCCAGATGGCATTATTCTTCCTCAGTGTTTTTGGCAAACCTACGATGAAGTCCATTAAAATGGCTTCCCATTTCCACTCGAGTACAGGTAAAGGTTGCAACAACCCTGCTGAATTCTGATGGTCAACTTTTAGCTGCTGACAAACCAAGCATCGCGATGCGTACTCAGCGATGTCGCGTTTCAAACCTCTCCACCAGAAGCTCTTTATCAAATCTTCATACATCTTGGTACTGCCCGGATGTAAAGCGTACATCGATTTGTGAGCCTCTTCTAAAATAGTGTCTCGAAGATCTGAGCTCATCGATATAATACTCGGTCTCGAAATAGCATGGTTCCATCTTCCCAAATGGAGAAATCTTTCTTTCTTCTACTAACCACATCTCGCCTAATAGCCATAAGTTCATCGTCCGTCATCTGTAGCTTCCTGATATTCTCGAAGAGCATAGGACGAAGCACAAGTGTAGCCATCAGTGCTCCCGAGCCTTTTACATAAAACCGTGAGTTGTCTAAGGTCATATCTTCCAGTAGCTTCCATCTCTGTATCCTACTGGCGAGATGCGATAATAGCTCTGAAGACTTCCTACTAAGAGCATCAGCAACAATGTTTGCCTTTCCCGGATGGTACTGGATAGAGCAATCATAGTCCTTCAAGAGCTCCATCCATCGCCGCTGCCTCATATTCAAGTCCTTCTGAGTGAATTGGTACTTGAGGCTCTTTTGATCGGTGAATATATCAAATATCTCACCGTAAAGATAATGTCTCTAGATCTTCAGGGCGAATATAACTACTGCTAACGTGAGATCATGTGTCAAATAATTTCTTTCATGCTACTTCAACTGCCTAGAACCTATGCAATGACCCGCTCATGCTGATTAAGCACACAGCCTAATCCCCCATAAGAAGCATCATTGTACACTGTGAAACCTCCACTACCTGAAGGTATAGTAAGTACCGGTGCCGTAGTCAATCACCGCTTCAGCTCCTGAAATCTCTGCTCACAGTACTCATTCAATCAATCTTCGCATTCTTCCTCGTAAGCTGTGTAAGCGGACCTGATATTTTTTAGAAACCCTCGACAAATCTCTGATAGTACCCTGCCAGACCGAGGAAACTATGGACCCCTGTAACTGTCGTCAGCTGTTCCCAGTTCACCACGGAATCAATCTTCGTAGGATCAACATATATACCAGTCTCAGAGATAACGTGGCCCAAGAAACTGACCTGATCAAGCCAAAACTCCCACTTGCAGAGTTTGGCATACAAATGGTGGTCCCTGAGTGTTTGAAGAGCCACTCATAGATGCTGTATGTGCTCCTCTCTAGTTTTCAAATAGATGAGGATGCCATCTATTAAAACTACCACTGATTTATCAAGGTATGGCTTGAACATGCAGTTCATCAGATCCATAAACGATGTAGGCACATTCGTCAACCCAAACGGTATCACTAAGAACTCATAGTGACTATATCGCATGCGAAATGCCGTCTTGGATACATCTTCCACCTTGATCTTGAGCTAATGATAGCCTGACCTTAGATCAATCTTCGAAAAGAACTTTGCACCCTATAGTTGATCAAACAAGTCATCTATTAGCAGCAATGGATAATGATTCTTAATCGTCATCTTGTTGAGCTGGCGATAATCAATACACAGACGCATCAATCCGTCTTTCTTCTTCACAAAGAGTACCGACGCTCCCCAGGGAGAAACACTCGGTCAAATAAAATCTTTATCCAACAGCTCTTGTAGCTATTCCTTTAGCTCTTTCAACTCAGTAGGCACATCCAATATGGAGCCTTGGATAACGTTTTGGTACCCGACGCTAACTCGATCGCGAACTCGATCTCTTGATCCGGTGGCAATCCAGGCAATTCTTCAGGGAAGACATCGGGAAACTCACAAGCAATCGTGATAAGAGCAATGTCCATCTTCTCTTCTTTATGATCTTGCAAGTAACCAAGATATCCACTACATTAGCTTCTCATCATGCACTCGCCCAAATAGTAGAAATAAGAGGTTCAGCGCTCGACTTAAATTCATAAAATTGAAAGGATTTCCGCGTAGGAGGTCGGAAGGTCACAATCTTTCATAGACAATCCACGCTCGCGTGATATTCTGACAACTAATCCATCCTTAGAATCATGTCGAACCCTTCCATGCTCAGTGTAATCATGTCGGTCATTGTCTCATGGTCATCAACCATCATGATAACTGACTGATACACCGTATCCGTGCTCACCGAGCTTCCTGTAGGAATCTTCACATCCAAAATGAAAGCAAGGGGTTCGGGAGCAATACCCAACTTCTCTGAGAAAAGAGGAGTGATAAAAGAGTGCGTAGACCCGAGGTCTATCAATACTCGTACTTCAGTTTTGCTCGAGTTGCCTTCACGACTCATCACAAGGGTACCTTTTATCATAAATTATCATTAATTACATGCAATGAATTATAGTTTTCCAATTTTTATCTTTAAAGAATTCATAATTGAAAACAATATTAACTAATACATGAATTAGCATCTGAACTTTAATAATACCTTGGATCACGTCATTCGATGTTTAGGCATTCTGCGTAGTTACCGCGTAGGCTCGACCCTGAATTGTAGGTCGTGATGATTTCTGCGTAGAGACCGACGTAGTCCTTCCCTTGTCCTCCTCTGGACAATCTTTGATTATATGACCAACCTTCCCACACCTGAAGCATCCTCTAGTGTTCCTTCAGAAATCCTCCGTCTTATGTGGTTTCCCACATCGTGTAATGCTGGAGTAGGAACAGGAGTAACAGTTGGTCCCCGCGATGATCCTTGAGCCACAGAAGCTCCACTCGCAATAGTGCTCATAGCTCTGAAAGGTCGCACTGGTGAAGAACTTTGTGGTCGATGATAGGAAGAAGATACATGTCCCAAAGTAACAGCCGACTTGGAATACGATGGCTGAGTAGGATAGTGAGGAGGTTTCGAGAACCTCAGCTTTTTATTCGCCTGCTCAGACTTTTCGGTCATCCCCGGCCGAACCAGTTCCAAATATTATTTCTGGATGTCTTCCTCACCAATGAGGGCCTTTGACATAACGCCTGTAAAAGTATCCATCTCCCACATCGACGCCCTATCTTGAATGTTTGGCCTCAAGCCCCTCTGAAATTTCTAGGCCCTCATCAACTCAGTGGGCACATGTAAGGGTGCAAATCGTGCAAGTCTATCAAATTTTGCACTGTACTCGCTCACCGACATCTTATTTTGTTCCAGCTTAATGAACTGGACTTCTCACTGATTACGCACGATCTTTAGAAAATACTGATCGTTGAATGAGTCCACGAACTCTACCCAGGTCCATGGATTATTAGGGTAGTCCTACTCTCGAGTCCTGGATACAAATTTCCACCAAGGACTGGGCTTACCCAATAGCTTGAAGGTTGCCCAGCGCACCTTCTCAACATCAGTGCATTGCAACACCTCAAAGATTTTCTCCATTTCATCGATCCATTCCTCGGCTTCTATTAGATCCGTTTGATCCATGAAGGTAGGAGGTCTCATCCTCCTAAACTTAGTAAATCCTCATGGCTGATTCCTGACAGCCAACAACTCCATCTGTCAATCCATTGCCGCAGTCTGCTGAGCCATATTGGTGGCCAAAGCCGCCAATACTTGGTCAACATTTCCTCCTCTACGAATCCCTAAAGGAGCTGCATTAGGACCAGTAGCCACTCTATCTCTGCCCCGCGAGGTACCTATGTCCTCATCGATCTCCTCGATACGAGCAATTCTAGGCCCTTCTCTACCTCGGCCCCTGCCTCTGAACTGTGGAGCCATGCTAATATGTCATTATTGAAGAACAATAATAATAGATCAGTATTGATTGTAAAAATAATCATGCCCTTAGTCCTAAGACTCTGAACCTAGAGCCGCACTCTAATACCAACTATCACGACCCGACTTTTTCAATCCTTAAGGTATAGGAAAGGCCAGTTCATCAACTTATTGATTTCTCAATAAGCAATATTTCAAACAAAAGCATAGCTAATAAAAGCAAAGAAAAAAGCTTATACAAAATATATCACCAAGAGGAATCAGCAAGAACCCTTTGGTGAAGGCCAATCCAAGCACTTAAACAATGGTTCCTAATGATAGTTCCTCAAGTGATATCAAAAATGACAAAACAATGGCCTTGGGCCCATAATTCAAAAATAATTCTAAATAAAAGTATAAAAAAGACAGTCCAAATCAGGGAAAGAACTCCTCTGTTGGGGTCTCTAATTCCTCCTCAGGAATGTAGTCAGAGTCCTCCAAATCAAGATCGTCCGATCCTAAGTCAGTCTCAGTACCTGTGACGTATAGTCGGGGTGAGCTAACATCGAAGCTCAATAGAGGAAACTTTGTCTATTTACATTTTATCATGAGTAAAGGTTTTTTCAAAGACAAAAATCGGATCAGTTATGATTTTCGAAAGATGCATTGTAGTCTAAATTCCAATTCTAAAATAGTAAATCAAAAGAGAAATTATCATGTCTAAAGTTATGATGTTTTCAAGTTCTGATCTAATGCATGCATCTTGTCTTAAAATTATAACTTAAAGGTATCTCTCAAATTACATACTCGCATGAGAGCACAAGTATCACCGATGGGAAACCCTACTAACCATCGTCATTCATGAACCCTTTTTCGAAAAGTGCAACAAGCCCCTACGTAATGAGGGAAACTTGCGCAAGGCTGAAATACCATCAACATAGTTAGCAGAATCTAGGGTTTCGTTCTAATGGACTTCAAATCAAATGCGGATTCTAAACATATCAGATTTTATGTATATAATACATATTCGGATTTTCTGAGTTCTAATTCAAAATTCACATTCAAAGATGAAGTTCGGAATTTCCAAAATTTCTAAGTTCTTATTTATGTCACGGTTCAAAGTTCTTATTCATGATGTGTCTAACAAAATTTTTTAGAATTTATGCTTAAAAAAACTAACCAATACTTAGAATAAAATGCAAACAAGTCTTAGGGTTCCCCTACCTCAACTTGACTTGAATTGGTCAAAAACACACCAAGAGATCCCCACAGTGGACTTCTAAATAGGACCTACAAATAATAACCCCAAAATAGTGTCAAAAGGGTCTACAGATCCAACCAAAAATTAACATAAACAATTCCAAGACAATTTCAAAAACCAGAAAAACAGGGCAGAATTCGATGGTCTAATTACAAATTCGATGGTCGAATTTGAATTCGATGCTCGAATTTGAATTCGAGCATCGAATTCACCCAAAAGTGCATCAGTCAGATTCTGCAAAATTCTATCCTTGAATTGAATTTCGATGCTCGAATTTTGAATTCAAGGGTCGAATTTGAATTCGACCCTTGAATTTCTCCAGGTTTGTGTTGTTTGAAAAATTTGTCCTCCTTACAAGCTTTCTCCAGATTCTGCAACCTTGCTGCTAGAGCAAAGGTTCAACCCAGATCAATCACATATGTATCAACTCTCCCCTATCCTTCCTTCTCAATCTATCTAACTAATCATAAAGAAAACACAAGGCTTATCAAAGGCTAAGATGGGGAGAGGGATTATGATCATAAGGTTTCAAAGCGAGGAAGCAAAGGAAATATGCAAGAGCCAAAACTGGTTCTCACGAGAGGGAGGAAAAGATAGAGCTCTTCCTACACCCTTCTCTCTTTATAACCTAAAATCTCACCTCAAAAGATCATGATATTTCACCAAAATATCATGATATTTATATTTGTAAGTCTATCCACTTAACTTGCGTTAATTTTCGGTGTTAAACACATACACACGACTTAGCGTATATGTTACCAAACATATAGTTTCCACAAGTCCAAAACCAAATCCTTTGACCACCTTCCATCTCATACCGTACCCAACCTAAATAAATCGGATTCATCTCGTAAATTTTCCGGGCATGCTTACCAAGGTAATCGAAAACAGGTCCAAAATATTTGGGATATTATAGTTGGAGGGTCCCCTAACCTTTTTCATATCTTTTTATGGAAATGAAAAGAAGATTACATTCTCCTCACTAAGAAACATTATTGATATCTAAAATAATTTGAATCATATTAGTCAAATATGGGACAGTGTTAGATGGTGGACAGATTTTATGTAGACAAAGTTCAAGCGGCGGATGCTCTAAGAGGCCCGGATACCTAGGTTATCAAAAAAAAAAAAAAAAAGTTCAAGCGGCAAATGTGGCGCAATGCAATTGGCCGCAAATGAGATGGGATTAAATTAATGCAGGTTGGTGCAACAAATCATGCCATGCCACAACCCAACACTTTGCCCTCAATTGTCTAGTAAGTCCCCTCCCTACAGTAATAAAGGAATAAAATATATATTATGGATAGTTATGACTTTTGACCGTGTAGAGGTTTCAGTTCAAAAATGGGCCTCCGCACAATTTTCTAACTTTTGGGTCCATAATTTCTACTAGTACCTGGCCCCAATTTCAACTGACCACTACTATGTTAACCTCGTGTGGACCTACGTCGATCCATGGCCTCCCTGTATTCGTCCACCGTGATTTGCACTACATCATTCTCCTTAGGTTGAAGAGAATTCGCCCTCGAATTCGTAGCCTCCTCTTCTGAACTGTCACCATGATAAGGAACTAAATGTTTGACATTAAAAACATCAGACGTACGATAATTTCTTGGGAGTTTCAACCAGAAGACATTGGGATTTATTTTCTTGACAATTTTGAGTGGACCAATCTTTCAAGCAACTAGTTACTTATACTCTCCTACTGAGAATCAATCCTTAGTCAAGATGGCCCACACAAAATCCCCAATGTCAAATTCTAGAAGATGACGCATTTTGTCCGCAGCTGGTTTATATTTGGCCGTGGCTTCCAATAGGTTATGCTCTGTAGGCTTGTGCACTATCAGAATCTCACTAATCAGATCCTCTACCTTCTTAGGAACACGCTTCAAGTCCGGAATAGGGCCCAAGTGCAGCGGCAACCTCAGGTCAGCGCCATATGTGATATGGAAAGGAGAAAATCCCGTACTGCGATTGATCAAACGATTGTAGGATAACTCTGCCTGATATAGCTTCTGGTCCCATGATTTTAGATGATCCCCTACCAAGCTGCGCAATAGATTGCCGAATGAGCGATTCATCACCTTGGTATGACCATCTGTTTGTGGGTGATACGCGCTACTGAAATCCAATTTATGTTAGCAATGCGCCATAAGCTCCTCAAGAAGTGGCCGAGGAAAATAGGCGCAAAATAGGGGTCAACGGATAAGAGGTCCTGAAAAGAATCAAAATAGAGTACCTTTGTGTGCATCATAGTTAGCAAGGAAGTGCGCCTGCTAAGAACATCTCGCCACCCTATTCTAGTCACTAGATTTATGTAACGACGAACATGAATTGTTGAAGATAGGCAGCCCATTCAATATATGTCGACTGAAGAGCTTGTCCTGATTATTGATGTGCTTCAAAGCATCATAACCCGTGTATAGAACAAATTTATGGTAGGACAAGTAGATTGCTAATGCCATGTGGCTCGAACTACAACATAAAATTCTACATCATAGATATTGTAATTTAAATTTGCCCAATTCATCTTGGCACTAAAAAATACAACAAGTTTACCGTTCAGATTCAACACTGCCCCAATACCAACTTTGGAAGCATTGGAGTGCAACTCGAACCACTAAGAAAAATCTGGGAAAAAAAGGACTGGTGCTGAGGTAATGAACTTCTTGATTATTTGAAAAGCTTTTGTTGTTGCTTCGGCCCATGAAAATTTTCCTGCTTTCATGCAAACCGAAACTGGCATCATGACCTTGCTAAAGTTTGGGAGCTTATAAAAGGACACAAGGCCATGAAAAGCTGCGTACTTCAAACAAATTAGTAGGTACAGGCCCTTGCTTAATGGCTTCCACCTTAGATTCATCCACCGAAATGTCGTCCTTTCCCCCCACGTAGCCTAGAAAGAGGACATTATCCGTAAAAAATGCACACTTGCTCACAGCAGCAAAGAATTTATTCTTGCACGTTACTAGAAGAACTTCTCACTAGTGTTACAAGTGCAAATCTGGGATAGCACTATAAATCAAAATATTATCAAAATAAACAACAAAAAATTTGCCAATGAAAGGACGAAAGGTTTGGTTCGTCACTCCATAAATGTACTCGGGGCATTGAAAAGTCCAAAGGGCATAACCATCCATTCGAATAAATCCTTGTGAGTTTTGAAGGCAGTTTTTCACTTGTCTCCCTCTCAGATTCTGCTCTGGTGGTACCCGCTCTTCAAGTCAAGCTTACTAAATATAGTAGCTCCTCCTAACTGATCTAACAAGTCATCCAACCGTGGGATAAGAAAGTGGTAGCACAAAGTAATTTTGTTTATGACCCTGCTATCGACACACATACGTCAGGACCCATCCTTTTTGGTGTACGTAACGCTGGTATGACATAAATACTGAGGCTCTCTTTGATGTACCCCTTCTCAAGAAACTCTTCTACTTGTCATCATAACTCATCATCCTACTTGGATTTCATACGATAGTTAGATCTATTAGGTAAAGTAGACGCTGGGACAAGGGCAATCTGGTGCTGAATGTCTGGTAGGGTAGTCCAGGGGGAACATCCTGAAATTCATTCAGTATTTTTTTATTGGGCCAGGGATGTCACAACCCACACGATGTCCTTCCCAATCAACACAAGGATCACCCCGATTTTTTATGCGACCTTGATAAATCAATTCATGGATAAGAGATAGGATCCCTCCCCAGCTAGTGGTTTGGGTGTCAACTCTTTCTTGAGTATTAACACAATTTTGATATTATGAAACATAAAATTGTATGCGTTTAATCTACCATCCACACTCCTATCATACTGCCCTAGTCTCCCCCAACAAAATATAACATACATCCATCTGAACAACATCACACAATATCTTATCTTCAAAATTACAACCAATAGAAAGTGAAACCAAACAACGTTTAGTAACAGTTACCTCGTTTCCCAACTTAAGGCAAGATAGTTTGTATGGATTGCGATACTCTTCCATAGGCAGTCCCAACTTCAGATCGCTTCCTCGCAACCACATTCTCATGCCGAATCGATAAAAAAAAAAAAGTTTTTCCCTACCAATTTTTGAGTCACGGCAATTACATCCCGATTAAGTCACATTTTTATTTTAAAAGTCGTGACTTCTTAAAGAAAATTGTGGGTGTATTAGCTATCCAATTTTCTCCTTTTTTTACTTTCTGAAATTTTGATCTTTTTTATTTTTTACTTATTATAATTTTCTTAATATCCCAATTATTTTAATAACTTCTTCCCTAATTTTGTAAATTTTGCTGAATTTTTCTCAAGCCAAACTTTGACTTGGCCACTATGCAAACTCTTTTGAGTAAGATTGAGTAGGGATTACTATGATTTTTTCTTTTCGATGAAAAAGCGGGGTTGGAGGGTCTCCTAACTTTTTTCTTTTCCTTTTATGGAAATGAAAAGAAGATTACAAATGTTTGTATGTACAAATCAAATCTTCAATCTATTCATGCATCATCTACATTCTCCTCGCTAAGAAACTTTATTGATATCTAAAGTAATTCAAATCATATTAGTCAAATATGGGACAGTGTTAGATGGAGGACAGATTTGATGTAGACAAAGTGCAAGCAACGAATGTGGCACGATGCAATTGGCGGCAAGTGCGGTGGGATTAAATTAATGCAAGTTGGTGCAACAAATCATGCCATGCCACGTCAACCGCCAACACTTTGCCCTCAATTGTCTAGTAAGTCCCCTCTCTACGGTAATAAAGGAATAAAATATATATTATACACACTAGTGTTCCCCTTTCTCGAGACGTTCACACAATAGGTAGAAACTTTATTTATATCTATTTAAAAACATAGTAGTCAAAGACGTCTGCTCCCCAGTCCCCGCAGGAGTAGAGTATATATTGTATAAATTACCAAGTCGCCAAAGTTGGCAACCAAAGATATCACTCCGACCAAAATCATTTGAAGATAAAATGTTGATATATTGAAGCATTTAAATTTAGCGCTCCCCACTTTGCAAGTACTTTGGGCCTAGGGATTCTAGCCCGGCCCGCCATTTGGCAAGTATAAGCTATGGCAGGGAACCCTGATATATATATATATATATATATATATATATATATATATATATATATATGGGGAACCCCAATAGTTAGTCAAGCTGGTATGGACTATTCCAAAAGCCCGATTAAAATTAACTTGTTTAAGTCCAACCTTAATCCTGCCCATTTCAATCAAGAGTAGCGTTATATACACCCGTTAAACTTGTGAAGAACACAAGCATATCTACCATAAAAAATCTTAAAATCATTGCGCACCTATCAAACCTTTGAATCTTGATTCCACGTGTCACACAACCCTAAAAGTGATCGTGGAATCAACATGTGACCGTCTGAGAAATACACAATGATTTCAAGATCTTTTCTGTGGAAGATTGGGACGAAAAATTGTGACGACCCGACCTTCCCGTTCTCGAAATCTCGAGAAGGCCAGCTCGCCATTGGCTCAACATGTCCACACGAATACAATTTGAATAGTGAATCTTTGAATCATCAAAACTTTGAATCTTTGAACTTTGAACCATTACGACGGTATATCCGTATGTGGCACCGTTGCAGCTGTATATCCGTATGTGGCACTATTACGGTGGTATCCGTATGTGGCACGTTACAACAATATATCTACGTGTGGTACCGTTGCGACAGTATATTCGTATGTAGCACCGTTACGGCGGTATATCCGTATTTAACACCATTATGGCGGTATATCCATGTGTGAACCATGTTGCAGCATACATCGAACCGTAACGATGGTATTTGAATTTAGAACTTTGAATTCCGAATTCGAACTTTGAATCTAGATCTTTGAATACGAATTTGAACTCTGACCATGAATATGAATCTGAACCCTGAATCTGAACTTTGAGCTTAGAACATTGAATATGAATCTGAACTTTGAAGCTGAATCTTGAATTTTGATCTTTGAAAATGGTTTTGATATGAAAATAAATGCCTTTGGAGTTGACATGAAAAATGCTTTTGAATTTGATGTGAAAAATGCATGTGAATTCGAAAACGAATAAGTGATCGGAACTTATGTGAAACTCTTAGATTAAGTGGTTTCGAATGTAAGATATGACAATTTTAGTTTATGTGATTTCGAACCTCATATTTTCTGAATACTGTTTTTGTGACAGCCCGAATTTTTGTGCTAAGAAATCCGTGCCATCAAGATCATACTCTGGATGATCCCCAGGACAAATCACGAAGTGCCTGCTTGTATAGCGGAAACTAAACAGACACTGTCCAGCAGTGGTAGTTCGAGTCATCACATAAGGCATTATAAAAATAAATAAACGATAAATACAACATGTCTAATATATATCTCAAAAGAATATACATTCCCAAAAAGGAACCAAGAAGAACCACTGGTGATGGAAATCCATCACCCAAACAATGGTTCCTGATAGTGGTTCCTATAGAATGTATAATAATACAAGAAAAATAAAATATCTATAGAAATAAATACAGGAAGTGGCCACCAGGCACACTACAATCCAAAGTTTTATACAAAATCCCAAAACTAACAGACTAGTATACCCAGACAAAGGATAAAAACCGTTCGCCTGGACGTCAGTCTCCTCGTCCTTAGCCTCAGCCTCCAGATCAGGCTGGTAGTCAGTGTCGCTCTCGGTGCCGGGAGATCTAGCCTCAGAACCTAAAATGTTAATGAAACAGGGTGAGCTACATCTAAGCTCAATATAAGAATCCCAACTAAAATGTAATGAATATGCAAGACATGATATCTCAAAGCAGGAAATCAAATTAGAACATGCAAACAAGAACAGATGCTATGCGAGTACATAATCAGTGACTTAAATTGTATATATTTTCTAACTTAAGAAACTCCCGTGAATATATAACACGGAGTAAACAGGAATCTACCGATAGGAAGCCCCAACCAATCGTCGTTCACATGAACAATTTCAGGGTGCAACAATGCCTCATCTATGGAGTGCAATTATGCTGAAGGTTTAACAAAGCAGATGCACAAGTGTGTCGAGAACGCGGATATACCACCGAGTTGGTGGGGATCATCTGGTTAAATCATCGAATCACATACCCACATAGACCTCACAGATCAGATAGCAGAAATCAGGAGCAAGTTTCAGAATACAAAATCAGAAAACAGGAATAAGAGATAACAGGAATTTATGATATGCTAACATGCTTATTAAAACAGAAATCAGGATGCAGATATGAAAGAATCATGAAATCATAGTCAAAAATAGTTTAGGTTGGTTTTCCCCTACCTCAGGTCAGACCTCTTTCTAAGCAAATCCAAAGCCTTTCAAAGCATAAAGGTCTGATCCTAGACCATAAATATAGTATACTATATATGGACATGTCGAAAGTCAACTAGTGCGGTTCAGTAGTGTTCTATTTACAAAACAAGACAAGATAAAAACAGGGTTGATTGATCGATCAACACCCTTATTGATTGATCAATGACCCATTGATCGATCAATCCTCTCTCAACCATTCATAAGCAACAGAGTCAATTGATCGATCAATAGTCTCTATTGATCGATCACCTATCATCATTGATCGATCAATACTTCAATTGATCGATCAATAACCATTTTTCTTCTTCATATTTTACAGAAGAAATTGATCGATCACTAGCTCAGTTGATCGATCAATCTGCCTCATTGATCGATCAATGACCTTATTGATCGATCAATACCCTAAAACTTCAAATTTTTCTCTTCCTGTTCTCTTTGTTACTTTATACAAATTGATCGATCACTGCCTTCATTGATCGATCAATACACTTATTGATTGATCAATAATGACATTTGATCGATCACTCTCTCTGTGATCGATCAACCTTCAGAATTGATCAATCAATTAAGGAATTGATCGATCAACACCCTTCGAGCTCTAAACTTTCAGGAATTTCAAGTCCACTGTTCTCTCTTTAAGCTTATATGAATTGATCGATCAATGACCTTATTGATCGATCAATAGCCTTCATTGATTGATCAATCTAGTATTGATCAATCAATAATGACAGTTCCTCTGTCATTAATGGAGGTCACTTCTTTGACATAATTTTGACCTTTTTCATTAATGGTTTCTAACAACCATTGATACACACACGAATACAAGCATAAGGACTCTAATCTTGCTAAATTTAATACACAGACTCACCTCAATTTGGGTCCTTTTTCTGAGTTTCGGCAACGCAATCCAACGAGGGTTTCAGATCCGGGATTTGGGCTTTATCGCCGGTGTGACTCCGACAAGGAAATTATCGGCTCCAGTTCAACGCACGGAGGCCTCACACACATCTAGATTATACTCGCTCATCCTATTGATTTCTACATACCCTAACTCAGATTGACGCACAATCTTGGCATCTTTAACCTTGTTCCCTTGAAGAACCCGTTCAGCTCTCAACCTAGCTACAGAGTTCTAGCTCAAAAACAAGAGGAAGAAGAAGAAAGGGGACCTCTCCAGGTCTCTTCCTTCCCATATAAGCTAACTAAACTGAAATATCTCTAATATTTCAGTTTAGACCTTAAGTTCGACTCTTGTGTGACATGTGAACACGATCGCTACAGCGTAACATGCCGCATCGACGTCCTACACAACTCGGACTTATGAGAGAATTCATACATGACTTAATCTAACTACGGGGTAACATTCTTTCAAATAATATTTATTATTAATTTTTAAAATTTGTCTCGATTTTTGTGTCGGGCACGCATATCGAAACAGTTAGGTTCTTGTTCAGAATTTCAGGGTTGTTACACTTTTGACATTAAGCTGCTTTATAAATGACAATAGAACTCATTGCTTTGTAGCTATTTGACAAATCATGAAAATGAATTTTGGTTTTTATATGAAAATGCCTTTTGATCATATTCATTGAATCAATGCTTTGTTATGAAAAATGTGAAATTGGTATTGAACTCTCCCAGTTGAGCTTAGACTATTATCTCATCCCAACATTTATATGAAAGGGACAGGTATTAGTCAGGTCACTAGACTTGAGATCAGTCCTCTGTACACACAGGAAGTAGCAAAAGAACTTCCGCCTGCGAACTCGTATCCATAGATTATTGGATTTGGGCTAGGTATATGTTTAGACCATATGTGTTTGGACTTAGTTTGGATTTAACACACTTTAGAACATGTTTTGTTTATGTCTTGTGTAGCTAATGGAATCTCTCTCGATTAATGCCATAGTTTATATGCACATGATATCTAATTTGATCTTTGATGTCCACATTTTATGATATATGTTCTTATTTCGCTTATCGTATGAAAGGAAAAATAAATAAAATTATTCTGAATTTGAACACGGACGATCCGATCTTCCTGAAATCCGAAAAATCGGGCTGTCACGCATTCTGACCCAATCCATTGCTCCACCCAACTCGACCTACCAGGGGTAAGTCACGGCTAAGGTTAGGAGGCCCAATTTATGAACATGCTTGCCCCCACCTGCGTGCCTAATTAGCTAGGTGCCTGACCATGCACCCAATGCTAACATGGATGTCGTCATATGCCCCAAACTTGGGATGTGCATACACAGAATGTGCACGTCCCGAAGTTTGGATTCCGGATATTGGCAGATAGAGCTCGTCATCACATGATTGTAAATTTGTAAGCTATACACCCCTAATTTAAATAACGTAAATTATATGACTAAACATGCAAGATCCTCAACCCAATATCATCTGAAGTTGAACATGCAAAGGAAGGCAATGCTCTGATACCAACTAAGATTTTTGACAAAATAGTGTCACGTTCGCATTCCATCTATTAAGAGAGCATCTATAATACAACGAAAAATATTTATAAATTATAAGAGAAAAAATGATCTACTAATGATCCATAAGGATGACAAGTACAATTGGTTTGGAATTTGGCAGCGAGGCAGAATCGACAACTACGGAAATTGTTGTCGTTGAGGGCGGTGATCTCCTGCTAGAACAGAACCAGCAACGATAGTGGCTAAAAGTCTTGCATTTGCACCAGGTGATTCCCTGTTTGCTCCTTTCACACCAAGAAGATTCAAACAAGCTGATTGAGAAGCAAGTTGGGTTCCACCACCAATAGTACCCACCTGTGGAAATGAAATAAAACAACGAAAAACCCACTGAGTATGAAATTGACGAAATGTAAAATATATGAATATTAACTAGAATTAACTAACTCTTTGAAAAAGGTTGAGACGATAAGTTTTTATTGGGAAAGAGAGATGTTTGTTGATAGATGAAAAATAATTAAGTAATAAAAGGATAGTATAATCAATAATAAATAAATACTCTTAAAAGAAGATAAAAAGAAAACTAAAAAATTATGAATTTGAAGTGAGAAGAGTTCAAGTTACCTCAATGGAAGGCATGGTTACGGAGATGTGGAGATCTTTTCCATCATTAACAGCTTCCATCATTGTAATACAATGAGAGCTCTCAATATTTTGAGCCGGATCTTGGCCTGTAGCTATAATAATAGCAGAGTCAGTATTCCTAGCATATGCATTGAAACCTCTAAGAGCTCCAGCGACATGAACCCAGACCAAGTTCTTAATCACGTTGAGCTCAACGAGAGCAGAGATAGTAGTCTTTAGAACCTTCCTCACTACCTCTTCCTTAATAATCGCCACAAACAGATTTAACACGCCCTTCAATCCAATTAACGGCAGCCGGTTTTTTTGTCGTAAAGTTACTGTCCGGTTTGAAAATATATCAACATTAAATAAAAAAAGCATTAGAATTTAAAAGAATTAAAAAATAATACATATACATTTTTCACAATCGTCCATGTCTATACACTAAGTTATAGTACTTTATAAAATATAATAATGAATATTTTAATATATTTAGGTCTTAAGTGAAAGCGAAATACTGAAATACCTAGCCCAAATCAGTAGTAATCGGTGAACTATCATAAACAAATTTTCCAGCTATTTTTGCTAGGTAATTCAGCATTCCGTGTTCACTTAAGACTGAAATATATTAAAATTAAGAGGATCTCCCACATATATGGATGGATTCGTATAAGAGCGGAGTTAAAATTCCTGTAAACACATTTCTTTCCAAATCTCACCACCGGCGCTCTTGACATCGCTTCTCTCATCACACAACTCATTGCCCCACCTGTCATCATCCTGCTCCTGCTGCCTCTTGCAATCCCCAATTTTGATTCTAACGTGTAGGATGGCAGAACCCATCACCACTCGTCAATCAAGTCCCCATTTAACGACAAACTTTTCGACAATGTAAGGGGATGTTTCTTTAGCCTTTTCATCTTCGTCTTCAACGAAATCCCAACCGTCGTCAGATGAGGGATGGGAGATGAAGGTCTGGACATAGTCGATGCCAAAGAAGCCGAGGAGGTAAATGAATGAGGCGATAAGTGAAATGACTACAGATAACTCGGAAAGAGTGAAGAGGTGGAGGGGGGTGGTGGTACTGGATCTTTTCACGCCAAACGCATTAGAAAGGAGGAGGAGAGGAAAGAGGAGAAGAAGAAGAAGTTGGTGGTGCGGATGGGGAGTGGGAGAGCATCGGAGGCACGCGTGGGTGACATGTGTCGCTTTTGAGAAGCGGAAGAGAGGAGGTGTTAATTTTCATTCTAAATTGCGTGCCATCAGGATCATACTCGGATGATCCCCGGGACCAATCATAAGTATCCCGTCAGAGCGGAAGCCAGCGAGACACTATCCAAAGAATGGTAGGTCGTCTCATCTATGAATGCATTTAACATAAAGAACAATGATAATAAAACAAATAGTTCTACATAACCCAAAAGAATACACATTCTCAAAAGGAACCAAGAAGAACCATTGGTGATGGTCCATCACCCAAACAATGGTTCCCAATAGTGGTTCGAATAGAATGCATAAATAATATAATAAGTAATTCTACTAAAATATATACAAAGGTGGCCACCGGGCACACAATAATCCAAAAACATAGGACACTCAAAGCACGGTAGAACTCGTCTCAATGTCTGCCTCTCGCCCTCCGCCTCACTGGTCGGTAGTCTGGTCGCTCTGCAGAGCTACAAATTTCTAACCTAAAAATTGATTTATAAAGGTGGTGAGCTACATCATAGCTCAATAGAAGAATTCCAACTAAAAGAATTGAATATGCAGATCATGCTATCTCATAACAGAAATCAAATCGGAATGTATAATCATGATGACTCAAATCAAATACTGAGCTTTTAAACAAGAAATCAGATGTTATGCAAGTATATTATCAGAGAGCTTAAATTGTGTGTATTTAACTTAAGAAACTCCCGTGACTATATAGCACGGAGTAAACAGGAATGTCCGATAGGAAACCCCAACCAATCGTCGTTCACATGAACAATTTTGAAAGTGCAACAATGCCTCATCTATGGAGAGCAATTGCGCCGAGGATTGAAAGCAGGTGCACAAGTGTGCCAGGCATCGGATATACCGCCGGGTCGGTGGGGATCATCTGGTTTAAATAATCAAATCACATACATATATATACCTTACAGATCAGATAGCAGAAATCAGGAGCAGGTTTCAGGATACAAATCATGAAACAGAATTTAAAGATAGCAGGAATTATGAAATGCATACATGCTTGTTAAAAACATAAATCAGGGCATAGATATGAAATAAACATGGAATCATACTAAAAAATAATTTAGGTTGGTTTTCCCCTACCTCAGGTCAATTTATCTTCTAAGCAAATCCAAAGCCTTTTCAAGGTGTCAGGGTTTGACCCTAGACCATAAACATAGTACTTTAAGTGTTAGGGATGTCAGAAAGTTAACCGGCGCAATGTCCGGTGGTGTTTAATCCATAAAATCAAAACAGAACAAAACAGGGGTGATTGATCGATCACCACCCTTATTGATCGATCAATACCTCTTATTGATCGATCAATAACTCCATTGATCGATCAACACCCTCTTAGCTCTCTTTCTGAAACATAGTTCATTGATCGATCAATACACCTTATTGATCGATCACCTATCCTCATTGATCGATCAATATACTCATTGATCGATCAATAGTCTCTCTTCTCTTTATTTTTAATACAGCTTAAATTGATAGATCACCACTTTGGTTGATCGATCAATGCCTCTTATTGATCGATCACAAGCCCATTTTCGAAAATTCCCACCTTCTGTTCACATTATCTATCTATACAGATTGATCGATCAATGCCTTCACCCTACAGTGATCGATCAATACCTTTGTTGATCGATCACCAACTGTCATTGATCGATCAATGCCCTTCGGGCACTGAACTTCCAGGATTTAGGGGCTTCTGTTCCCCTTTCTGTCTTATACAGATTGATCGATCAATGGTCTTCATTGATCGATCACCACTTGTCATTGATCGATCAATGCCTTCATTGATCGATCAATAATGACAGAAACTCTGTCATTAATGGAGTTCATCTCCAGCCCTAATTTAACCCATTTTTCATTAATGGTTCTCAACAACCATTAACACAACATCAATGCACATACTTGGGCTTCTCATTTGCCCCTATTTAAACACGGACTCACCTTTGTTTGGGCCCTCTCGGGGTTTCGGCAATTCGGTCCGGATGAGGTTTCGGATCTAGCTCTCGGAGTTTATCACCGATCCGAGTCCGACGAGCAACCTTTTAGCTCCGGTTCAGCATACAGAGACTTCACACACACACAAACCATACCTAAGCTTTTTTTTTTTCTAATGATCTCTATATACCCTAGCTTAGGAACTCACCATCTCAATCTTGCTAACCCTGTTTTCTCCAAAAACCCTCTTGAAAACCACCTAGCTACAGCTTCTTTAGCTGCTAGAGTAACTAGGGCAAGGGGAAGAAGAAAAAAGAAGAAGGGGATCTCTCTCTAAGTCTCCCTTCCTTCCCTTATAAGCTAAGAAAACAGATATTTCTGTTTTCCCCCCTAGTTTGTGTTTCGGTGTGGAGCACAAACACAGTCGCTACTGCGCAATGTGTCACATTGACCCTTTACACAACTCAGACTTGAACGAAAACGCACGTGTGAACTCATCTAATCACAGTGCAACCTTATCTTAACTAATATCAATTCTAAAATTTTAAGTCGGTCTCGATTTCTGTGTCGGGCACGTAGATCGAAACCGTCAGGTTCGTGTTCTAGATTTTAGGGTTGTTACAGGGGAGATTCCATAGTGGGTAGGAGAGGAGTGCCGAGTTTTGATTCTTAATTTTGATTGAATGAAGGTTTGGAGGTAAGAGTAGAATTTATAGTATGTGCAGTTGACTCAATTGTAGGGGAATGCGCAACCACCTCTTTGTCTTAGTCAATCTTCTCTCCCATTTTCTTTACTTTAATAGTATTAAAGGAAAAGATGATGCTTCTTACTGATGTCCATATTTTGGCGTCATCTACTATGGGGGTTTCCGGGTTCATGAAGCCATGCTTGGAATTTTTATTAATTTTTATTAAGCCGTTCTTAATGCACAAAGAGGAAGCTTTGACCAAAATCAATAGATTATATGTACGGTAGTAGTTCACATGATACGCGTTCTCTGAAACCGTCCCCATGTGCAGCCCCTTAGAAATTATTGATTGTGCCGGACCTGATGATGGAGATCGTGTTTCACCCAAATCTTCTACAAAAAGGATCTTCAAATCATGTCACGCCTATTAGATGATCAATTTTTTATTCTACATGCACAGATCCCTAAAATATGGCCTAAAGTCTCTTGTGCGCAATCGCACACGTCATAGTCAAAAGTGATTTTAGAGCCATATTTTGGGGATCTAATGTGTAGAATAAAAAACTGACAGTTTGATAGGTGCAACATGATTTCAAGATCCTTTATGTGAAATATTTGGTTAAACACGATCTCCATCATCTGATACGACGTAATCAATGGTTTCTAAGAGATTCCGACGTAGGGAGTTTCAGAGAATGAGTGGGCACATTTAGAACTACCCTTATATATATATATATATATTAGGGAGCTAATATTTGCACATGAGATTTGTACCGTGGCACATGCTTGAAAAAAAGAAATTTCTTAATTTTAACATATGTGTCACGTTGAACTTCATTTGGGCTGTCTTATTTAAATTTCATGATGGAAAGATCTTTGAGGATAAATGTAATATCCCTGATATTTTGGCCTGTTTTTTGTTTACATCGGTAAGCGTGCCCGAAAAGTGACCGAAATGTTTTTAGGTTTTTGGATAACTAAGGGTATGTTGAGAGTGATGACCAAAGGATTTGGTTTCTGGACTTGTGAAAGTCATGTAATCAATAACTTACACTATAGGTTAGGTGTTTGCGTTTAACACCGGAAATAAATGCAAATTAAATGGATAGAGTTGTGTTAACAAAAATCTAGATATTTGATACTTTTTGTTTTTGTATTATAAAGAGAGGCTTGGAGGAGAAGTTTTACTTCTCTCTTTCTCGTTTGAGTCTAAAAATTTCAACCCTTGCCCCTTGTCTAGATCTTAGATCATGTATGTTTGTAAATTCCTCACCGCATCCCAACCGTTGATAAGCTTAGTATTAAATTTCTGATTGGTTTGGGCTATTGAAAGAAAAGGATAGGGGAGAGAATATTTCTGTGTGGATCTGACCTGTGCATGTGAAGAAAGGTCTGAGTGGACTGAATTGGAGGCTCTGGCCTATTGAACCTCAAAGTTTAGATCCGGTGTTTGATTTTGGTGTAACAGGATCGATGGATTAAACGTCAAAAGGTAGGTTTTTAAACCTCCTTGAGTTAATTAAATTTATGTTTTGCTTAGAGTAGAAAATGGTGAATTTTAAATAGATAAACAGACTGTGGTTAAATGAGAAAGAAAGGGTCCGAAGATAAAAATTTAACAACCACAGACATGGAGAAATTCGAGGACCAAATTTGAAATTCGACCATCGAATTGAAAATCGAGGGTTGAATTTTTATTTTTAAGCTTGATGAAATTTTTGAAAATTCGAGGGTCGAATTCTGTCATGTTTCTGGCCTTTGAAAAATTGTCAGAAGTTTTCTTGGCAAGCTTTCGGGTTTGACTTTTTGACCAATAATAACACTGGGAGTGTTAAACTTTATAGGTTTTGAAATGGTGAGTCCTGTGTGAGGACTGCCTTGCTTATTTTTGAACCATTGTAAGCTAAGGTAGGTGAACCTTACACCTGATTTGCATGCTATTATAAGTATTTGGCTGTTTGATATAGAGCATAATTTCTGAAATATTTGTTTAACATAGCATGAATGAGAACTATGAATTGTGATACAAATAAGCATTTGGAAAACTTTGTTATGAATAAGAACTCAAAAATTTGAACATCAGAACTTCAGAACCTCATTTATTTTTGAATGTGAACTTCGAATCAGAATTCTGAAAATCAGTAAATGTATTATGTATACAAGCTTTGATATAAGTTAGCATTTACATTTGATTTGAGGCACATACGAACGAAACCCTAGATTCTACTAACCGTGTTGATGGTATTTATTTTGACGTAAGCTTCCCTCATAGCGTAGGGGGTTGTTGCACTTCAAAAAAAGGGTTCATGGACGACGATGGTCAGTAGGGTTTCTCATCGGTTACTTAATCCACTCTCATGCTATATGTAATTTGGGAGATAATATTAAGTTATAAATTTAAGACAAGAAGCATGCCTAATTCAGAAATTTGAAAACATCAGATGAATTGTATTAGTTTTTGACTTCATGGTTAGAATTGGAAATGTGATTTGCAAAGCATCTTTTGAAAACCATATTCGATCCGATTTCTGTCTTTGAAAACCTTTACTTATAATGAAATGCAAATAGACATGTTTCCTCTATTGGGCTTTGTTGTTAGCTCACCCTCGACTATACGTCACAGGTGCTGAGGCTGACCTAGGATCTGGATCTAGAGGACTTCGATTATATTCCTGAGGAGAAATTGGAGATGTCTGCAGAGGAGTTTTTCCCCTGATTTCTAGTTTATCTTTTTGGGTATTTTTGTTTAGAATTATTCTTTGAATATTGGGCCCTAGGCCATTATTTTGTCTTTTTGATATCACTCGAGGAACCATTATTAGGAACCACTATTTTAGGTGTTGAATTGGCCATCACCGGTGGTTCTTCCTGGTTCCTTAGGGTGATATATTATTTTGTTAAGCTTTTACCTTTGCTTACTCTATGCTTTGCCTCTGTTTTTAGATCTATGTTATGCTGCCGGCTTCTGTTTGTTACGGCTTATTGAGAAATCAATAAGTTGATGAACCGGCCTTTCCTATACCTTAGGAATTGAAAAAGTCGGGTCGTCACAATAAAAGTTGGCACGAAACGTGATCTCTATCATATAATTTGTCAGAGTCAATGATTGAATCAGAAAAATGGCTTTTGATTGTATTCAATCAAGTGATAGAGATCCAGTTAAGTGCGAATCTTTGGTATCAAGGATTTCCATCATGGTCTCCAATTCAGACCGCTTAGATGGTATTACACGGGGCACAAATCGCAAAAAAAATGAAGTCTTTCTTTTTAAGCATGTGTCACGGTGTAAATATCATATGCAAATTGTAGCTTCATATTTATTATCAAGGATGATATCACAATTTTTTTTCTACTTTTTTGTTTTTAAAGCTTTCATAAGTTCAATAATGTTATTGGATCCATTTTGAGCATCTTAATGTGTGTGGTTGTCATTTGGCTCCTGACCAACGTTTTTGCCTAGAATCAAGACTTGTGGGGCAGCTTATGTGGCATGAGTCGCAATGCTTGGGCCCCACTATATATGTATGACATTCCGCTGCCACATAAGTTGCAAAGAAAATTGTCACCATACTGTGACCAAGGGGGAATCCATTGTTTTTACAAGAGATTTGGATTTCAACCATTTGGAATCGGATTTGGGGCTCTTCTCAAGGTAAACCCTCACCAAACATGCTCATTTTGGGGTTTTCCTACATAATTTCTATTAGCTGTGGTTGTTGTTTCAATGGGGCCTAAGAAACAAGCCCCAATTCGAAACCCTACCTCAAAGAGGTCGGCTTCCAAAGCGGGTTCCTCAAGCAGAGCTCAACAATCAGCCCCACAGGCCGACCAGCCTACACACTCGGCTCCACCACCCCCAGAGCCCATACCACCCTCTGTTTCTCCAATGACTTAACAGCCCAATGAATTTTGGAGCATTAAAGGCTTCACCACTGAGTATATTTTTCACCCGGAGTTGTTTGATCAGCAAACAACCACTCAATGGCCGGGTGAATACCTCGAAAAAGCCCAGTTGACCTCCCTGTGCACCTCATTTAGTGATCACTTTTATCCCCGTCTCGTGCGCCTGTTTTATCAGCATATGCGCCGCGAGGACGGAAAGAAAATTTACACGGAAATTGATGGCTGAGATTATACTTTTGATCTCGACGACATGGTTGTGGCACTGCGCTGCCCTTTAAATCACTCCAAAACCATGTGGTTAGGTCCTCATTTCCCCAAACCAGTCCGCTTTGAGGACGTGATTGCCCAAATGACGCAAGGTCGTCATGGGTCCGGTAAATCCATTGTCACGGTCCATATGCCGGAGTCAATGTGGATATTGGACAAAATTTTAAAGGCCACCCTTTACCCCATTGGTCATCAGTGCACAGGTCCCCTACAACAAATTTTATTTGCTGCTTATAAGGAGCGCTGGTTTAGTGCTCCTGCAGTCCTTTTAAAGGGGATTGTAAAGGCATGGGAGAAAATGGGTAAACATGTGAAGAAACCGATGAAGAGTATGCTATATGCTCGATTAATTTCGGTGATGATTGAGAACTACCGAGCGGGCCCCGCCTATGACATCCCTCCTACCGAACCCAAATCCACCGCAGGTCGAAAAATGTATAACCTGGTCAATTGGGGTCAAACCTACAGTCGACTTGTGAAGACTCCAAAAGATGCAGCGGTACCTGATGCAGCTAGCGATGATGATGAGGACCCTACTCATTTTGCCCCTGACACTGCTGCCCCTGCACCTCCTCAGCCCCCACAGAGCGACATCCTTACGTTCTCAGAGTTCACACGACAGATGACCGCCATGAGTCACCAAATCTCCGAGCTCACCCAGCATACCAGCTCTATGCGTTAGGAGTTGGATGTGCATGGCGGCGCTCTCTCTTATCTGATGCAGCACGCGTTTCCCGAGGATTACACTACCTATATGGCCAACATACGTGCTTCAGTCTATCGCCCTTCGACATCGGGCGATGGTACTAGTATGCCTCCTACGGCCAGAGAGGACGCGGGTGACGGTGTTGGTGAGGGCATTGATGATCCGGATCAGGCGGGTCCATCTACGGCGGGGGCTTTTTGAGTATTACTTTGGGGAGGGGGGCTATGATTTTGGATTTTATGGGTCTGTATTTATTTTTCCAGCATGGATTATTTAGGACCTGGTGGTCCTTCTTTTTGGTTATCTTTTATATTTCTGTTTTGGATGGGCTTTGGCTACTCTGTTTATTTCTTTTTGTATATCGTTGCTTTGGATATTTGTTATTATCTCTATGGATTTTTGCTATCAGTGTGGGTTTTCTTCTTTTGTACATCTATCCTATCTCTATATGGTTTGGATTTTTGTTTGTTCTGTGGACTTGTTCTTTCCGTTGCGATGGTAGGTTTTTGTTATCGTTATGGCTTTCATGCGTCACTGTGCATCGGTCTCCCGGCACGTGACACTTGAGGTGTGGGCCTCCATGTACGGATGCAATCCACTATGGCCTTTTGATGCCACATGCAGTACATCCATGTTACTACGGATCTCATCCCTTGGCTTGCGTGTCCCGTGGGATCGACACACGGTGACCCATGTTTTCCTTTTCGTTTGTTGTATGGTGTGTGTTGCATTCAATTTTCGTGGACGAAAATTCCTAAGGAGGGGTGAATGTAATATCCCTAATATTTTTGACCTAATTTTTGTTTACCTCGGTAAGCGTATCCGAAAAATATTATGAACTATTTTTATTTTTGATAAGCTAAGGCTGTGATAAGACTTGTGGCAAAAGGAATTTGTCAAAAGATGTGTGTAAGTCATGTAGGCGATGACTTACACAATAAGGTTGGCGTTTGTGTTTAACACCGGATATTCTTTTAACTTAATTGGATAAGTTGTAAAATAATAAAATCTAGATATTTTCTTATTAGCTTTTGGTTATAAGAGAGAGTGCAAGAGAAGTTTCACTTCTCTCTCGCGTTGGAATTAAGCCTCTAAGGACATGCCTCATTTGATCCCAGATCTTGGAAGCTTGAGAGCTCCTCTTTCCATCTCAACCATTACTTTGTCTTATGCTTGTAATTGGATCTGTTTGAACTATCACTACGTGAAAATCGAAAAAAAACAACGGCCCAAAACCGTTGTAAATTTCATACACAACGGTTTTGAACCGTGGTAATGACCGTTGTTTATAGAGCAGTGGTTTCCATAAACAACGGCCTAAACCCGTTGTTTATTTACCTCCTAAACAACGGCCCATGTCAGTTGCACATTTACAACAGTTGTGAGCCGTTGTTCCTTATAGAAAAGGGTTGTTATTTTTCTGCCTAAACCACGGTCTAAGTCAGTGGTATATGTCCGTTGCTTACGTACAACGGTTGTGAGCCGTTGTTTCTTACAGAAAAGAGTTGTTATTTTTCTACCGAAACCACGACCTACGTCAGTGGTATATGTCCGTTGCAAAGGTACAACGGTTTGTAGCCGTTGTTCTTTACAGAAAAGGGTTGTTATTTTTCTACCGAAACCACGACCTACGTCAGTGGTATATGTCCGTTGCAAAGGTACAACGGTTTGTAGCCGTTGTTCTTTACAGAAAAGGGTTGTTATTTTTCTACCGAAACCGCGGTCTAAGTCAGTGGTATATATCCGTTGTAAAAGTACAACGTTTGTGAGCCGTTGTTAATTGACTCTCAAAACAACGGTTATGGACCGTTGTTTTTTTAAACTTTTTTTTTTTTTTTTAAATGCATAACTTCTTTTTTTAATTTTGCAATTAGAACCTGATATAACTATTGTATCAATCACATATCAATATAGAAGGGAAAAAAAACATAATTCATTCAACTGAATAAAAAAATAAGAAGCCAAAACAAAATTAATTTAAAATCAGAAAACTGTGGCGCCAATATTGCCTACAGTTGGTGCAATGAAAAATGTAAATGCACAAAAACATATAGTGATTTACAGTTCCTTAGAAATTCAGACAGTTAAAGAATCAACACTTTCCTAAATTATTTTACAAAACATATGTAAACTAATTCCTTTTTATAGCAGTAGATTTGAGCAAGCAAACACTTCCATCTTCAATAGCAATATTGGCACTATGCATCGAGGAGTCAACAAACATGATTCGATTCATACTTCTTGCATTATATTATGAGCCTTCTTCCTAACCGTATTTAATCCTCCCATGATCTGTAATATTAAACATATGAAAGGCATCACAAAAGATGAATATTATAAACAAAGGCTAATCAAACTTTTACTTCAACAATAAAGAGAAAAAAAAATTACCTGAATTTTATAATCCTTAAGCAAAGAATGATCCAAAGTCAATACTCTTTTACTGATCTTGTAATCTGAATACATGAAGGATATGATAGATATGATTGGCAGATCTATATAGATGCATAAAGAAAGATAGTTTCGATCAAAGAACATCGAATAATAAGCACGCAAAGATTTTTAACGATCACTACCTATCTTTATTACCCGCAGCCCAAGTTGTTTTGTCTGCCCCCCATCTAGCATGGTGTAGATTTTATAAAAAGTCCCCCATAAATGAAATGTGTATAAGTAATAAAGTATAAATCAAAGATATATATTTTTTATGTCTAACTAATTTCAGATAGAGTCAATGTTTGTTAATTTCTAATGGGGAAATAATCAAATGCATCATTAGGCGGATTCGACATGAAAATTACCACTTCCGAGTTAACCTCCAACTCAAAAAATACTATTCCACCAGCAAACAAAGACTGATAAAAAACACATTGTGTAATCAAATTCCCATCACCTCATTATTATTTCATTCAGGCCGGACCAAAATAGTCCAATAGTATAACAGTCCGACGGGATTGAGCCTATATGACCAAGCCCAGCCCGTTTATATATGGGGGCTATCCCAGCACGGCCCATTTATTAAATGGGCATAAAAATGAAGCCCATACCCGGCCCATAGCAGGTTGGGCTGTGCTCATGCCCGGCCAATTGAGACCCCTAACAAATAACATGCTACAATAAGCAGGTAAAGCCATACCATTGCAATAATGAAGCCTAAAATAGGCTTGATTATGTAAATGGGCTTGTTCACATCCTTCCATATATTCTAATTCAGCTTAATATGAAGTTTGTTCATTATCAGCTAGATAGGATGACTGGCAGAATTATGATATGTCTTTTATTTAGCTAGCTAAGTAGGATGACTGGCAGAATTATGAAATGTCTTTTATTTAGCAGCTATAAACTTCATGAAAATGACGTACAGGTAAAAAGGGTGAAAAAGGCCATGGAACACCACAATAGACACATCAAAGAATTAGATGCCCCCAACATTTGTACTCACACGAAAATTTTGCTTCTGTCTCACAATTGATTTTATCTATCTACCTGGGTGCGTTAGACATCAAATCTGTGAAAAGAGACACTAAATGCTTGAGTAAGAATATAAGACAGCAAGGGGGATTCCTAAGATGATTGGAGTTGGACCCATATGATGATGTGATTCAATAACTTCATTCACTTCAATTTAAAATTTAAAATTCCCCGACCTAACTTTTTGGAAGCCTTTAGCTTAATTTAAACTCTTCAGCTATTACCAAAATAATTTCATGGTTTATGAGGTCGGACAATATTATTTTTTTTTAAAAAAAGGAAACTTGGGCAATATTGAGGCATACCAAGGTGATGTCTCAATATTGAACCTGTCAATATGAAGCTATAACTTAACAAAGGTTACACAGCCAATTATCCCATGTCTTTGGAGTTTTATCCATTATAAACTGCTACAAGTTTGTATTTGGGAGATATGTATCATTTTAAAGACTAGGTTAGAAAAAAAAAATATCAATACAGTTGTGTCCCTCATAGCACCAGCATTTTGCTATATTTGATCATGAAGTGAGCTCATGAGATTTCCCCTGTTCTAGTACCATTGGAGTTTAACTACACATACCGAATGGGGAAGCCTCCCCAAGTCCTGCTGGCTGTGGGGAATTTATTAATTTTAGAGCCCCATTCAAGTGGTGCATAGCGTCCTTTAGTTTACCTATTTGACGATACGAGATTGCCCCATACAACGCCCTTGGCGCATAAATCAGGCACCTAACACTATCTCAACATAAGACAGAAGAAAACATATCCTACCTTACAAGGCAAACATTCAATAAACTCCAATGCTTATGCTGTTATGCATACACACATTACATGGCCTATTTGACCTCAAAACTTTAGCACTACTCAGAATGCTACAATGTACAAACATATATAAAATATTTGATAAATAAACGAGCAAGCACTTTAATCGGCCATTGTGATATAAAAACGTTTACCAAATTTAGCTAAAATAATGCTCCTGGCCGAGCGATCCGGATTTTCCAGGTGTGTACCTTTTTAAGCGGACACTTGAGAACTCTCCCCCTAAATCAGTTTTCCAGATATAATCTCGAAACCCAACATTTTGTTAAGTGCACTCACGTAGGCCCGAACACTGGATACCACGATATCCATTCCTACCCTGCATCCATCGCAAAAAATAAACTCATTAATAAAACTCGAAGCAACTTCTTAGGAACTTGAATCTAACTCCGATTTCCAACATGACTCAGTAGAATTCATAAACTCGGTACATGGTCCAGACTGAAAAACAAAATGCACGGCCAATTTTATTAAGGGAGCTACAACTTGCACACGAGGTTTGTACCGTGGCACATAATTTCTTTTTTAGGCCTTGGTGTTTTTGGGATCTGTGCCACATTGTCTGACTTGAAGGAGATAATATAAACATCATGGGTGCCAAAGATTGGCATGAAAAATGATCTCATCCATTCGATAGTCAACCATTGAATCGATGATGGTCTTTCTATGTGTTAAGTCGCATATAGAGATCGAGTTTTGTGCCAATCTTTGGCACCACAGATCTTCATATCATGGGGCTTCAAATCAGCAGCGTAGATGGTGTTCCATTTGGTACAGATCCCAAAAATATCAATTCTTTCTTTTTAAACTATGTGCCACGGTACAAATCTCATGTGCCAGTTGTAGTCCACTTTTTTTAATAAAAAACCAAGTTTTCATACCATGGTCAGATGATGGAGGCAAATGAATAAGAAACATCAAGTGGCCAAACCTGAAATTACGATGGACGGGCTCTCCAGTGTAAGCATGCATTGATGTGTAGTTGTTTTCTCCACGTATGACAACTCGCGTGGAGGCTATTGCATCAATTCCTTCTGTGACTGAGTTGAGAGAGTACTCGAGAAGTGTTACAGGTATCTGCAAACAGAAATCGCCACCTCATTTTGGGACTGATCCCATAGTATTTTACATGGGAGGATGATTAAATTTAAGTGCGATACAGATTCCACCATGGGATTCTGTGGAATGATCGACTCCATCAATCTCAATCCTAATCGCAAGGTGAATGGCGTGGTGGTTAGGCGTTGGGCTCAGGGGGCAGAGATCCTAATCGCAAGGTGAATTGTAGTCCATTGAGAAAGTTGCCAGTCCAATACCTAATTACAACTCATACCATCAGTTTACGGTGATTGAGCAGTTTTCTTATGTAGCATAATTGCATTAGCCATCATAGTAAACAGTTGCAGTAAACAAATTAGACAGAAATTTGATTACTTACAAAAAGTCTGTTTTGACCAGGCTTTCGAAGGTGGTTGGAATATTTCCTGTCAACTTGTTAAAGCTGAGGTCTCTGCCAAGAAAGATCATATGCTACCACTCGGTATCGGTTCAGTTCAGCACACCGAACTTGCATCTCTATGGTTGACCAAAATGTGGAAAAGATTAGGACGAAAAAAATCTTTATCATTTGTTTTAAAGCATCAGCAACAGTACTTGCATTTGAAAATAGGAGAGGAAAAAAATAAGTACTCTTACTATTAAGGGGATGATTGCCCTTTTTTGGTACAGTGGCATGACCGCCCAAAATAAAGCCACATTAGCGTTCATTTTTTAGGCAATTTAGGCAATCCAAGACATGGAAGATGATAGCTTACAGTGAACTGAAGTGGGCGTCAAAAATCACTCACAACTCATCTAAGGATTTAAACTCTCCAATCTAAAACACTCCATAATGAACTGTTGTTCATTAACTATCGAAATTAAAGTGCACTAATTTGGATGGTTTAAATCCTTTGACAGACATTTTAACTGATGAATCTAAGATTGGTCAAAGATTTGCGCCACATGACCTAAAAGTGATCAGTCATGGCACTATTTGTGTACATGACGTTAAGGGAGTCAGTCCCTCCCATAACACTATGAACGCTGGTGGTGCATGAAGTTGAAAAATAAAAAATTCTCTTTCTTAAAGGAAGCGTTGATTACCTAAAGGAACGGGATATGAGCATCCCAGCAATTAAAGACTGCTTGCACGATTCTACATTCTGCAACTGAAACAATAGTAGAACTTAAAATTTTAGTTCAACTGAAAACCATATAATTAGATTAGTTAACCATTGTAAACAAAATACCCACCTGATATAGGGGAGTTTGGGCCTTGGAAGTAATATAAACCAGGCCTCTTATTTCGCTAACAGATATGCTTTTAATGGGAGAGCAAAAGGTACTGTGGGGCCTATATGAAAAGAGCCCAAATAAATTTTTTCAGCAGCACTGGTGGTCAGGGGATGACGCAGGATTTTCTTGTGAGAGAGAGAGAGAGAGAGAGTGAGAGTTCACTCTTCTCCCATTCGATACACAGTCTATTTCTTCGCAATATGCGTAACAGAAAATGCACTCACAACAGTGACAGTGGCGACTGGTAGGATTAGCACCAATATCATGAGAAAGTTAACTGAATGTGTTTATTTTGATTTAACAAGTCTTGACACTTCCTATAAGCTTAGTTATGTGCACTGGTGGCCCTCCACCATGAATTTGAAAATTTCTTTCTCCTTTCATTTTCTAAATCCTTCAACCATAAAAGAGTCACTACCCCCTTGCAATCCTGTACAGATCTGATTTAAGAACTTTAGCAAAGCGTAACATTCTTTACTCGGCTAGGTTTTGGACACGCATGACACTACCTCTATCTTCAATAAAAAATCAAATTGATTCTATACTCAGTGTTGAAGTGACCGATTGAACCCTACATTCATTTTCACTCCCCTTGAATACACTTGAGAAGCATTTTCAAAGACTTAAGTTTTCTAAAATTTATGATTATGCCAAGGAACTCATAGCTATAATTGAATTTTAGTACAAAGTGTATGAGGATCACAAACATTAAAGTTATACTATAGTTCTAAACATGGTTTCCACCTCAGAAGCTCGAGTATCCAAGACTTTTAAAATTAGTTGAACTTGATATAGAGTTCAATCTGTTAATGGGCTCTCATTTTCAGTATGTACATAATTCTCAAGTACTGAATTCTACTAGATAGAAAACGGTATTCAATGTTGGTGTAGAACTTAACAAACAGCATCTGCTCTCAAAAACACTAAATATAATAGATTCCCTTAAATTAGTGTATGCATCCGCAGCTGATTCTTCTCCTAGTTTACAAAACTTCTACACATCAAATTTGAACTGCAAAAACTATGATGTCAGATGCATTTGAACCAGGTCAGGTCAGATTTCCCGCCCAGATTTTGAACCAGGTCAGGTCAGATTTTGAACCAGGTCAGGTCATTTCTGATCAGTACAAAATTATTAAATGAAGATAGCTCTCATACAAATAAAAGAATTACCTAAGTAATTTGTACCAAAGCTCATCTCAAATTTGTCTTCAGAAAACTCTAATTTCGTGTAAGAGTGACAGATTTCAGCTATAAGTAAGACAAAAAATGACTTGTTTCGACTTACCAAATAAATTACTAGCTTTTTGTCCTTTTTATGCTATACAGTTTTTTATGTAAAACTTGCGATTGAATTGAAAATGATTATATTTCTTTAAACAATCAAGCATAAGTTGAAAAAGCTAGCCACAGTAATCACTCTATGGCAATGCACACAACACAATGTATATGCGTAGGATGCAAAGTACCTTCGAGTTGCGGAGTTCAGGAGTACTTTTCAAAACACTCCAGTTGCATGTAATCTTCCCATCAACTTCGGACTCCCGCTCAACATCGCTATCTTCTTCCTCCTATTGAAAACAAATGTAGCATAGAGTAGTATCAACTTAGCAATCAGAAACTAGTCATTATGTACGACCAGCCAAACTATGAGTAACCTATTTTAGAAATGAAGTGTGTTGTTAACTTACATCATTTTCTCCTCACGTCAACCATTTCGTGCCATAGCTTCATCAATATCGACAACTTTGCTTTTGCAATTATTGCAGCCACATTAGTTCGAGTTCTTTCAAAGGCTTCTTTCATTGATAACAAGAACTCAAATATATGGTACAAAGATGCCCCTGCTCTTCTAGGATGTATGAACTTTAGTATTCTCAATAAAATGCTCAATAATAGTACCTTTTATGGAAAAAATTGAACTGCTACATTGTTATATCGTGAGGCCCAAATTTTATCATTTCTTTACCTCAAGTTGTTCAGTCTTTTCTTTAGCCAGAATTTTGTCAAGCTCCTCTCTTGGTATGATTTTCCCATGCTAAAATGCAGCAATTCAAGAGCATACAAGCAATTGAAAACAAACCAACACAGTCGAGTGCACAATAACATGTTACAAAACAAACCAACATAAATCTCTAACACCCAAATCAATCTACACAGTAGCACCAAGCACTAAGATCAACTATTATGAATGTAAGCAATACCCAAAGGATTGACAACTTTCATAACCAAAGACATTTATGAGGCCTCACCTTCATCCGACCATAAAATATATGACACCCAATTCAAATAAGACCCTTTAAAAGCTAGAAATTCCTCAAGCATACTCTCCCAAAATAAATCAGAACCACCAAAATGTGGAACCATATACCTCTAAGAACCATACAATTAGTCCATAATTCTCTGAGATAAACCAGAACCACCAAAATGTGAAACCATATACCTCTAAGAACCATATAAGTAATCCATAATTCTATAGATGCATTTGAATAAAGACCACATAAAAAAGTATCATATACTTCTAAGAACAATCAACTAAAATGAACAAGACTTTTGGGCCACGTAATTATATCACCCGGTGTAATATCTCCCAAGGTTCCATCACGAGCATACAATTCTGCAGTGATATCATATATGTCATCTACTATGATTGTATATGATAAGTTTGATTGACTTGCTTTTCTATCGACCATGGCAACATTCTTATTTTGAAGTTCTTTAATATGCCTTTGAGAGGGTAGTTGTTCTATGGGACTGCCAAGATGAACCGATGATTGTCTCCTTTCCTACAGAAATATAGGAAAAATAAATGAAATGATTGATATTCAATAATGATATGAGGTAAATTGTAAATTTTGATTGGACAAATAAATTTTTACCTGATAAGTAGAACTCAATTGATCGCTCGAACGATTCATATGTGATCCATGAGAGCTATCATATCTTGGTAATGTATTGAATTTCTCCTCAAGCACCTTACGTGCCTTAGACTCCTCATCAAGTCGTCGCATAATTGTTTCATAGTTTGACTCCACACTTTCACGTGCTCTCTTCTCTCGTGAAGCTATTTCCCTAGAAGGAGCTGATGAGGAAAAAGTTGTCTTTGATATACCTCTACCCATACCTCGTACATAACCTCTTCTATCACCAAAAAAACCTAGGATACAATTTTATTCATATTTACGATATTGATTTAAAGAGCAATAATTCAATCATCTAATTTGAGAGGAAGGCATTTACATGTGCAACAGGGTCATCATCTAAAATTGCTTCTCCTTCAACCGGATTGTCTTCAACCATTTTCTTAATTTCATCCTGTAAAAAATAAATAATGATAAAATATTATAATGATAAAGTCTCACACTCCTTTATAACTATTGAAGTTTATGAAATGAACAATAACATATAGGAGCACACCAATTTTTCAATCATAAATTGTGAAGGGCATGTCCCGTCTTTCTTAGTATGTGTGGCTATAAACAGTTCTGTCCTGGTAACTACACCATTAGGATTTTGCATTTTCTGTACAATTCAATGATCATAAGTAAGAATTATTTCTTTAGAAAATTATATTAAAGTAATATTTTAGTGAGATTACCAACTCCTCTGCCATCTTAGCTGCTCCCCGCCGACTAGTGGTGTGTGGGTTTGTCATCTTTTAATATTAATTGAGGAAAAATAATGACGATATTTATAAATATTACTTACATCTCCCATTCAACATTTCCTGGAGAATGTGTGAGAATCCATTTACGCGCTTGTTGGTATTGCAAGTTTTGAAGGTAATAGACTTTTCCTTTTTTATCGAGAGGGAAACCACGTGTAACATCATAATCCATGAATATTATATCTCCTCGCTTATGCCCTCCTGCATTATCATTTGGCATATACTCCATACAGTACCTCATGCATTCTTCCATTAGATATTGCTCTGTAATAGACCCCTCTGGATAAGTCTGATTTTTTACATAATGCTTGTAAGTCTTCATCATCCTATACAATTTTCTTCAATTAGATATCAATAATACTAGTAAAAAGAAATACTTTAAAAGTCATATTATGAAGGTTTACCTTTCGAATGGATACATCCATCGATGAGCAGGGACCACATGTTAGCACCTCATCCGCCAAGTGAACAACAAGGTGTATCATAGAAAAAAAAATGAAGGCGGGAAGTACTTTTCAAATGCAACGATTAGCTTGATCATCGTCTCCTCATGTTTATAAGCTCAACCCGATCTATAACTTTGGAACATAGGACATTAAAAAATATTGACATTTGTCGGATAGCTGCTCTCAATGGCTTTCCTTTCTTGAATGCATGCATCAACAACACGGGTAGTAGTTGTTGCATGAGGATATGATAGTCATGTGACTTCAGGCCTTTCAGTTGAAAATCCTCCAAACTTACGTTATACTTCCAATTTGCACTGTATCCAATGGGAACTTTCAAATTATACAATGTTTCTAAATTAGTTTTCTTTCATCTCGAGATAAGACAAATGGAGCTTTAGGGCAATACACCTTGTCATTTTTCTGCACAATCCATAAATTTTTCTTTATCTTCATATCTTTAAGATCATATCGGGCCTCAATTCCATCCTTACTTTTACCCTTTGTATCCATAATCGTTGCAATTAAATTTTCCGTAACATTCTTTTCCACGTGCATTACATCCAAATTATGACGAACGGGAAGATCCTACATTTATAAAGTAAAAAATTAGTATTCAAACAAAGTTTATTGGAGATCACATAATAAAATGAAAGGAAAATTTTATCACCTTCCAATATGGTAAGTCAAATAGGATTGATCGCTTTGACCATGCATAACTCTCTTCATTCATGGGCTTTTTCCTCTTCTTTCCTGCTGCCTTTCCGAACGTGGTCTAAATTGTTTCCATTTTGCTTAAAACTTCTGAACCGCTCATACGGCGTGGATGTTTCCTATGTTCTTCCTTACCATTAAATTGGGATTTACGAGTTACGAAGGATGATTTAAATCAGAAGGAACTTTCGGTGGCCCATGTAAGCAAATTTCTTTTCGTGATATAACCATACTGAGTCAACCTCTTCACTACAAATAGGACAACCATATCTTCTTGTCCTACAACCCGAAAAGATGACCATATCTTTGGAAAATCATGTATAGCCCATAATAAAATTCCTTTCATGTTAAACCTAGTTTTTGTATAGGAATCATATGTTATTGCTCCAGTGGACCACAATTCATTTAATTCTACAAGCAATGGCTGCAAGTAAACATCAATGTCATGTCCAGGACCATTGGGCCCGGAAATCAATATGGTCAACATTGTAAACTCCTTGCGCATGCACAATGATGGAGGGAGATTGTAGGGAACAATCATAACAGGCCAACAACTATAAGAGTTATTCTTATTGCCAAAAGGATTGAATCCATCTATGGCAAGTCCTAGACGAACATTACGTTTCTCTAAACCAAACTCGTTCCACTGAACATTAATTGATTTCCAACAAGAAGAATCTACGGGATGGCGCATGTGACTGTCATTTGCAACTGAGTTTGCATGCCATGTCATTTTCTCAGCAATCCACGATACACTATACATTCTTTGTAGCCTCGGAGTTAATGGAAAGTATCTTAATTTCTTCCATGGCAATGGCTTAGCCCTCGGCTTTGAAGCATTTGGTGGCTTCCATCTGCTCGTACCACACGTAGGACAAGTATCCTTATTTGCATGATCTCTCCAATATAATATGCAATCATTGGGGCATGCATGAATAATCTCATATTTCATACGTAAAGACTTGATCAACTTTTTCGCATTGTATGTGGTATCTGGCAAAGTATTTTCTTCAGGAAGTATGTTTTTTATCATTTTCAATAGCTCTGTGAAGCTTTTATCAGACCACTGATGCCTAGCTTTCATGCTCAACAACTCAATCGTGACTGACAATTTTCTGTGCTCATTTTTACATGACGGATACAAAGGTTCTAATGCACATTCCATCAAGTTACTATACCCCGCATCATCATGTAAATCATGTGGACGTTGCTCGTCATCTTCATCATAAGCATCATTTAAGCAAGCATCTAAATCTTCAGTACGAACACCTCCGAATGTGTTATTCAACATATCTTCCATTCTTGGAAACCTATCTTCATTTGGGTTAGAAGTCGATGTACTAGTCCCCAAATTGGTATGACTATTAGAAAATGATTCTCCATGGTGCTTCCATATCGCGTAAGACTTATCTATACCATCACAAAATAAATGTTCCATAATAATCACGAGGCTATGCTTTTTAAGATTTCGACAGTTGACACAAGGACAACAACACCAATCAGGATCTTCTACATTTTCTTTTGAATTTGATAAATGAATGAAGACCTTGATATATTCCACAGTTGTATGATTTGCCGTCATCCACTCTTTACTTGGGATTGTTGAAGACATTCTACAAAACTAAATGAAGGAAAAATCACAATAATGAAGGAAAAAAATTGAAGTTTTAGAGAGAGAAAAAGCACAAGTGATAGGTGCCCATATATGATAATGACTTATTTGAACGATAATATGAGCGGTATAGGCTGACTTGTATACTCATATTTAGTCGGGGCTTCATATCGTTACTAGATCAGGCCTAACGATATATATACATTCGGCCCTAGCCCATTTTTAAAACTATCATGATTATCATTTTCCTAAAATATAGAAACAACCCAAAGAAAGCGGAGTTTCGACAATAACAAACAAAATTTCAACAACCCAAAAGATTAGAAAACAAGAAGATTGAATTATGGTAAGCTCATGGTCTCAAGATCCATTGTGTGGAAGATTAGGGGTGAAAAAGGATCTCTATCGTATGAATCCAAGAAGTCCACAAGTTGATCTTTTACTTTTTATCAAATGTTCAACATTTTCTTATTTTCTAATAGGGTCCCACCTTGAACTTTTCATTTCTTTTATTAAGCATAAGCAAGCAGGTCTAAATATTTGACATATGTTGAAATTTAATTTAATTGAAAAAACGGGTTAGATGAAAATTTCCTTAGGTTTCATATGATACTTCATTCTTATATAAGATTGATCGGTTTTATGTTAGGTGAAAATTCCCCACAAGTGACCGATCAATCTCATAGTGGACTGGTCTGACTTGTAGGGGGGGACCAATCTAATTTTACTATCAGTTTGTTTTTCGCACCTATCTTTGATCTAATTGATCTTTAGATCATGAACATACAATCACATGGTTAGATTTTGATTTCCCATCTTGAAAAGTGAGTCAGTATCGGTTGACGTCTCAAAAACTGAGTTAGCATCGATTGACGGAGATACTGATACAGATCGCTGATATGTATGTGTCGGCCGACACTTGATACCATGATTCCAACATAATTTCAACACATAATTAGCATAATTTTTTACATAATTTACATAGAAAACTGACCAAAAATCTGGCCCATAAACGGTGAAACCAGCCAAAAGGCAAAAAGAACCGAACCGATTCCCAATCGGTTTGCTTTCAGTTTTGAGTGGCCAAAACCGGAAAATCTCAATTGGGACATAAAATCGGAAAGAACTTAACCGATTCCCAATCGATTCGATTCGATTTTGAGCTAAAACCGAAAACGGTTGGGACCCAAAACTAAAGAAAAAAAAAAAAATTAATATTGAATTTTTTTGAATAAGCTGAAACCGAACCAAGTGGTAGGCGATTTTTTCGCTTTGTTTTGATTACAAGTTTTCGGTATTTAACCATCAGAATATCCAGAAATTGAGATCATGGAAGTTTGGGCCAAAAAAAAAAAAAACGATCTCTATCATCTCATTTAAAGCAATCAACATTATTTCTCTATCATCTCATTCAAAGCAATCAACATTATTTCTAAACTTGGGAAGGAAGAATCACAATAGCCAAAATAACTAAATCTACAGACAGCATATGGCTTACGAGCTGTTGCGTGTTAAGCACAGACATCATGGACCTTGAGATGCATGCAGGCATTGAAGAGCATGAAATTTCATGTGCGTTACAAGGTCCACAAATGTGCGCAGAACTCGGGGGGTTCCTCTCAACGTGTTAAGCACAGACATCAAACGGCCATCAATCAACATTTTTGCAATTTCATTTTGAATTTCCCATTTTTCATATCGCTTTTTACACAAAATAGATAGCAAACCATATAAAAGCAGGAAAATTTGGGAAAATACCTCAAAATACAGTAGGGTAACAATCAATATATATCCCAACCGGATTTAGCAGGCTTCGAAGATGGAGGAGCTGCTTAAGAAAAAATAAAATAATCCTTCAGAAAAAATAAAAGAAAATAAAAACCCTAACTCTGAAATTTCAAAAAATATTTTGGATGATCAAAAAACATATAGAATTAAGAAAAACTATTTCTAATTAGGGTATGCCAAAGTAAAATGATTTGGGTATAATCCTTTTTAATATTTTAGAAAAAATAAAATAAAATAAAACCCCTAATTTCTTTGAATCAAATGATCAAGACTGTTTCTATCAAATCTTCTACACCATGAATCTTCCAATCACAGGCATACCATCAAAGTCAAACAGTCAATTTTTTTTATAACACATGGCATATCTTACAAAAGTGACCAAAAACACAGTTCATCTCAATCTTATACTAGATCACTTTTGGGATGTCTTTGACATGGAAATTTTAAAGTTCAGCTGATGGGATGAGATTATATTTTTACCGGTGCAAATGATAGTTCTAATGCGTTCTTTCAAAATATTAGAGCCAACAAAATAGGTAAGATAAGAAGAAACTGACTAAAAATAAATCAGGATCATCCAATCAATTGGTCACTAATAGGTTGCGATGGAAACACTAATTCAACTACAAGAAACTTTTTAATTTCATGGCCATTGGTTAATATTTTTATTGACCATTACAAAGAGAAGAAGAAATTGGAAAAAAATTTTATGGACCATCCAAAAAGACAATAAGTCAATTAGACGGTCTTGATCATACATCCACTGATGAAAAGAGATCATAAAAAAAATCATCTTTGATGGTGATAATCAAAATATACCATATAAAACTAAAAAATTAATTCATTCTTATCTTAACAAAGCATGTTTACAAGTAATATGAATCATTAAACCCAAAAAATCGACGAAACAGAATCCCAAACTAGGATATCTCTAAATAAAGAAAATATCTAAGTGTTTAAACGAAATTTTCTATTCCGAATCCGATTAATAATCAAATCAAATCCCCAAAATACAAAAAATTTCACAGAAAATCGTTCAAATTAAACAGAAAACAACAAAAACGTGAATCATAGTAGAAAAACAACGATTTTGGCAACAATGCAGATCAGAAAACCAATCAAATGAAACAAGAAGCAGAGATTAAAACAAAAAAAGGTATCAGATCTTACCGCAACGATGATCCCTAGGGGAAAAAATAAAATAAAATAAAAACCTTACCTGATCGTTTCTTCAATGTTGCTTTAGGGCTTCAAGCTTCGTTCGACTTATGGAGACGATGAGAATCGCATCGAATCAAGCTTCGGCTTATGGAAACGATGAGGATCGCATTGAATCAAGCTTCGGGTTATGGAGACGAGAAGGATCGAATCGAATCAAGCTTGGGCTTAAGATCACATCGAATGAAGACGATTAGCAAGGACTAAGAAGAGAAATGGGTATTTGGAGAGACGTTCCCGTGCTCAATTTCATTTAGCAGGGTATTTGGGCGCCCAATTTATTTTCCAACTTAAGGTCCCAAGTTCGAGGCACCTTAGTTATACAAAACCAGGCCGTTGCATTTTATGAAAGAGACGCTCAATATACTTTATAACTTAAGGTCACAGGTTCGAGTAGGCTTACTTATACAAAATAGGCCGTTGCATTTTAGAAACTACTGATTTGGGCAGTTGTATCGGTAAATTTGTCCACAACGGCCAGAGACTGTGGTTTTCTTTAGGCAAGTAGTGTTGCTTATTCTTCATTTTCACGTAGTGTATTGAAAGAGAAAAGAGATGTGGAAAAGGAGAAATTCTCTGTGAATTTATTGTGGCTGAGGCAGTGTCCACCTCCTTGAATGAGGACTGATTCAAAGTTTTTAAACCTTTGAGCTTGGAAATTTATTCCGATGCGTGAATCGGTGCAACGGAATCAACGAATTAAGCTACAAGAGGTTGGCTGTTAAAACCTTCTTGTGTCCTTTAAAATTTTGTTTTGCTTAGAATAGTATGTAGTATGTTTAAATGAGATCTGAGGGCTGTGTTTGGAAATGAAGAAAAGAATCCGGACGTGAAAGGTTAACAGCCACAAAACCAGAGCATTCGTTGGTCGATTTTAAATTTGACCATCGAAATTGGAATTCGACTGTCGATTTGAAAATCGACAGTCGAAATGTGTTTTTCTTGTGCCTGAAGGAAATTTTGAAATTCGAGGGTCGATTTCAAATTCGACCATCGAATTTGGAAATCGACCATCGAATTGAAATTCGAGTGTCAAATTTCATGTTTTTGTCACTGATGTGCAGTTTTGAAATTCGTTGGTCGAAATTGAATTCGACCATCGAATTTCAAATTCGACCAACGAATTTGAATTCGACCATCGAATTATGTCCTGTTTCTGGCATTTGAAAATTTTGTTGGATTTTTATCTGCAAGCTTTTGGTTTGATTTTTGGGTTCTATATTAACACTGAAAGTGTTAATATATGTAGGTTTTGACTGTTGGGAGTCCTTGGTGAGGACTGCTTGCGCATGATTTTGAAACTTTCTTGTTAAGGTAGGGGAACCTTGTATTTAATTTGCATTAAATTATAAGTATAGCTTGTTTGACTATTTCAATTAAGAAGAATAAATTTTGGAAATTCTGTTGCACACAGCATAAATAAAACTCTGAATATATGACACAATCTGAAAATTTGGAAACCTTGTTATAACTATTTAATTTTGTAATTGAACCTCGTAATCTCGCTTAAGCTTTGAATCAGAACTTTGAATTAGAACTTTGAAAAATCAGTATATGATATGAATAATAAGCCTTGATATGTGATAGCATTTGCATTTGATTTAGGGTTCATAAGTACGATGCCCTAGATTCTACCAACCATGTTGACGGTATTACTTTGGCGCAAGTTTCCCTCATAGCGTAGGGGCTTGTTGCACTTTAGAAATGAGTTCATGAACGACGATGGTCAGTAGGGTTTTTCCATCAGTCACGTCGTCCGCTCTCATGCTATAGGAAATTTGGGAGATAAAATTAAGTTATAAATGTAAGACAAGAAGCATGCTAAATCAGAACAACGTCGAACACATTAGATTATACTATCAGTTTTGACTCAGGATTAGAACTGGAGACATACTTCGAAAAGCATTATTTGAAAAATCATATTTGATCCGATTCTGTCTTTTGAAAACCTTTACTTATAAAGAAATGCAAATAGATATGTTTCCTCTATTGAGCTTGGCAGTTAGCTCACCCTCGACTATACGTCACAGGTGCTGAGACTGACCTTGGGTCAGAGGATCTGGAGGACTCCGATTATATTCCCGAGGAGGAATCGGACTTGCCAGCTGAGGAGTTCTTTCCGTGATCTTAGATCCTATATTTTTGGTATCTTTGTCTGGATATTATTTTGGAATGTTGAGCCCTAGGTTATTATTTTGGTTCTTTTGATATCACTCGTGGAGCCATTATTGTGAACCACTATTTTAGGTGATCGGATTGGCCATCACCGGTGGTTCTTTTTGGTTCCTCACAGTGATATATTTATTTTTGTAATATGAAACTTTTGTTTTTGGATTACTATATGTTGCCTCTGTCTTTAGATCTTTGTATATGTTGTCGGCTTCTGTTTATTACGGCTTATTGAGAAATCAATAAGTTGATAAACCGGCCTTTCCTATACCTTAAGGATTAGAAAAGTTGGGTCGTCATACTATATTGTATGTAGCCAATCACGTTGCGCCACATAAGTTGCCAGCAAAATTGTCAACCAAAAATTATCCATTGTATAAGACTAACCTTCTCAAGCCTGATGTCCAAGGGCTTGTGAGTGCGTTGTGCATCTAGTACCAATCAGGGTGATCAAATTTGTCAACTGTTAAGAAAACAAAAAAAATTCATTTTACTCCTTAAATTTTTTGGGTAGGCAATTATATTCCGATTAAGTCATATTTTTAAAGAAAGTTGTTGACTTCATCAAGAAAATTGTAAATTTAGCAAATAAAACATAAAATTTGGAAATAGCTATGCCATACGCAGGTAACATAATGATAGCGCATAGCTATGCCATAGGCAGCTTCATATTCTTTAAGACATTACGATAAAAGTTTCGGGGTTTTATAAAAATTTCCCTTTATATTATATACATTAACACTCCACACAGGAGGGAAACTTTATTAAATCAGTTAAAAGATAGTAGTCAAATAAGCCTCCTCCCCCAATGAATATATATATATATATATTAGCAAGCCGCCAAAGTTGGCAGTTAAAGAAGACCCTTTGACAAGTACCATTGGGATTTCAACAGGTAAGGCTTGAGACCGGCCCGGCCCGTCATATGCCAAGTATAAGCTAAGGTAGGCAACCCCAATAGTTAGTTAGTTTAACACAGACTAGTTCCAAATGCCCGTTCAAATTGGGCCTGCATGCATAAGCCTAAGCTGAATCCTACCCGTTTCGATCAATTGGGATCCTCTATGTTGAATAACAGGTTGGTCTGCTGCCCAATCTGACCCAGTTCATAACTCAGCCTTAGCTGGCCCACCATGGCAGGGTATATATTTGGGTTGTGCATTTTTTGGACCGAACTAAACTTATAGGAAAATCAGTTGAGAAGTTGAGAAAATTTTGATGTGCAAGTAGAACTTATAGGAAAACCAAAACCGGCCAAACCAAACTGAACCGAATCGAATCGGATTAGTTTGGTTTAAGAGTTGGACAGTTTGGTTTGTTTTGAAAATCTAGCAACCGATTAGGACCGATTTGGTTTGTGATTTTGGTCCAAAACCAACCAAACCGGACCAAATACACCCTTAGTATATATCCTGAAGTAAGTAAGCTCCTTTCATAAATGGGTTAGCCCAATTCAGCCCAATTAATAAGTTGGGCTAGGTGTGGGCTAATTCGAAAAGGCCTGATTATAATCGGCCCATTTAAGGCCCGAGACAAACTGACCCGCCTAAACCATTGAGACCCCTACAAGTACTAGATAAATTTTGAACCGTGACTTTCTAGGATCATAAGATTACCGGGCCAATTTATTGCTGTCATTCAAAAGATTTTGAGCTCCACAGTCAACTGGGCCTTCCAAGAGAAAGTCGCTTCCATAAAGTGATATGAGAACCACTTCTTACATACAACTATTGAAATTTGGCAATTTATAATATTCTATAAAAATTAAACACCTTATTGCTACTCACAATCACCACACAATAATAAAATGAACACAAATCGTTTTTAACATGGAAAAATCCATCACATGTAAAAACCACGGGATCTATCTCAGATCTAAGAAAAAAATTCACTATGAATAAATAACCTTAGAATGCTTTGTGGTATGATATGCCCTATCACTCCTATTACCAATAGTGACAGCCTCTCACCACCATCCTATCCACAGTAAACAATTCCGACAACTTGTCATCTCTTACGAAGGTCCACTTGTCTCTCACAAGCCGTATACTTTCAAATAAAGATCAGAGAAAAATACACTCATCATTGAGATTTAGGATTCAAAAGAACAGAATGAAAGTAATATCAAGGATAGAAGTTTGGACCAGACTTCTGAAAATAGAGGATTTTCGGATCAGTTACCAAACTGTCCGAACTTCCTAGAATATATAGGATTTCGGGTCATGAACGTCAGTGAATCACTCACAGTCGTCCGTGACCACGGATGTCCCTGAGTGCATTACGGACGTCCGTGGGTCTACAAATGACAAACCGTTAGTCATTTGAAGTTTACTTGGCCAACTTAAAATTCTAAGGAGCACCACTAGTTTTTGTCATTATTTTGATAAAAAATATCTCACAATCTCTCCCTTTGTCACAATCATGACAAAAACCAGTTTACAAGGACAACAGAAAAAAATATTGCATTAATCATTTGTCGTCTAAGTGCTATATATCAATCTAGAATGAAAATGCTAAAATTACAACTCTATTTGCTCCCCCTAACTATTTTCCAAGTAAAATAAAACCTAAAAACTATTTTAGGATTTGAACTTTCACTTATTGCTCTTCACCTCTTAAATGAAACAAAAAACTTTAAAAGCACAAGTGTAATATAAGTTTAATAGTTTCTCCCCCATTTTTGTCATAATGTGACAAAGGGTAAGGTGAATAAAAACAATGAAAATATTTCAAATTAATCACGATTTAAGATAACTTTTCACATTCATTTAAGATTAAAAAAATTTATACAAACCGTGCAAGTATTTAATAGGGCGATTACAAATTATAACAATCTACTCCAAAAGCCCCATCACAACAAATATAACAAAAAAAAAAATAGCACATTAACATAATTATATATAAAACCAATTCGTAGCTCACAACACGTAAAAATACAAGATCACTGGGTGGAAAGACACCTTAAAGTGATGCATCATCGCTTCAAAGCCGCTCAATCATAGTCATTGTAAAGACGTAAATCGCTTCCTCATATACATTAAAACCAGTTTCTATTCTGTCAGATAAGTTTTGAATATCTGAATTCATGTGTTGAATATCAGCATTCATCCTATCGAAGCGATGATCATAGTAATGATGACCCTCAGGAGCTTGAACAGGAGCTTGGTGACCAATATTTTCTGAAGCAGGAATGTCTGCATTATTCTCTTTAGAACTATCATTTATGAACTTGACTTCATCCAAATCTATTCTTACCCATTTCCAAATTTTTTTAAGCCTGCCTAGGGGTGCCATGACCCTAGAAGTAGCTAGATGAGGCAGAAGAGTCATTTGAGACTCTACAATCTTACTAATGATGATGGGAAAAGGAAGAGACATTTTGGAAGAATTGTCCTTTATTTGGCGAACAATAATTTCAAAAATAATAGTTCACACACAAGGAACGATTTTTGTCTAAAAAAAATATGAGATAAATAATGTCCCAACGCACTTGATCCTTATTACCCGCTCTTGGTGTAAGAGTGGCAAAAAGGACATGACGAAGCCACTAAAATTTAGTTTTCAGAACGGTGTAGTGCAATGCAGTCCCAGTAAGTTGATTTTGGTCATTGCAAACGTAGTCATACACTATGGATGGATTAAACAAAGAATGAACCTGACATTCATCTACAGGGTAGCTATACCGATCAAGATTTAAAGGAATACCAAAGATTTCATAAATAAGTAATGGAGAAAATTTTATTTGCTTACCAAAAACATACGACACAACGTAACACTCCATTAGGCTCTCAACGATTTTCGAGTCTAGAAGATTGGCATAAAAATAACGAACTACGTCGATGTAAGCAAATCCAGATAGAGAAAGTAGAGACAGCCAACCCCGAGAAGCAAACATGTCAAACAAATCATGATCTTTAAGAAACTTTTCAAGTACCACTCATTCAACTATTAGGTTTCAAGTTGAAAAAAGATGAAGAAAACAATCTTCATGGCTTTGCGATGGAAATCGTTGAAGTGAGGGTGAGGAAGAAGATGAGGAACCTTTAGATTTCTTGGAGTTTTTTCGATTTAGTGACATTTTTACATAAAATCTATGAGGAAATTGGGTTTTCGGAAGTAAAAACATTGTGTAGAATGAAAGAAATTTTGAAAATTCTGTTTTTATAAAACTTGTCGACGGACGTCCGTAGGGTATATGAGATCCGTGAAAGCCATCTGCAACCGTTGGAAGAAAGAACAATATGGTCGGTTTCAAACGATTTGACGTCTGCTAGACATGCACAGATGTTCGTGGATGATTTGAAAGCATGCGCTTGGAATAATCATGAAAGGACTATTTCAAATTTGAAATGACGGTTGATATTTTTCGGACGTCTGCTAGACATGCACTTAATTCATTAGAATTTGGCAAGATAAATAAAATGCGACGCCGTGGTGATTTACTTGACCACGGAAGAAAAATTCTAGTGAAACATATTACTGACGGACGTCCGTGGTAGGGAGACGGATGCCCGTGATACTTTGAAAGAATTTTTTATTTTTTATTTTATTTCAAAAAGTTTAATATTTTCTAAAATGTTAAGAAGTTAATGTATTTTCTTAAATTTTCAAAACTTTCGATATGCCACACAATAAAGTTGCATGTGAATAAAAGAGTTAAACATCCTGAAAATGTAATTTAGGAAGAGTCAGAGTTGATCGAAATTAACAATCTTCAGATAAAATCTTAAGTAACACTTAAGATTAATGATAGTTAATAAAGGAAAATTTTGATGAACAACATCATTTGCAACAAAAATAATCCACAGTCATATTGAATGAAAAGTGGCATTTGATTGGATAAAGGGTTTATCACTCACACCTTTTTAAGCTTTCTAAAAGGCCCTTTTAACGAGTTTTAGAATATTGACTCCCAACTAGTTAGTTTAGGGCAATAGATCTTAAGAAATCCCAACGATTTTACTTGCTCGAGTCAATTAGGCAACAAGGTAGTGCAAAAGCTTATTTAAAGATGCAAACTGAATCTTACTTGCTTTCTATTCAACTCATTTAACGAGGGTTAGGCCAATGACTCCCAATTCAGTTGACTCGTATGCTGAGCATAAAATACTCCAATGTGCTTATTAACTCGAGTTGAAAAGGCAATATGTAAGAGGAAATCGAGATATATATAGAAGAATCAATCTTTCATTTTAAATTTATTAATCGATATCAACTTTTATACAGACTCAAGTTTCTTACAATGACTATAAAAAAATTTCCTTTATATTCTAACAATTTAGAAAGGATTAACCATGATAAGACTGAATTAAATCCAATTAAGAGTAGCTCAAAATTAGAGAAATGCAAGTTCAGGAAATTTGATCAGATGTTCACATTTTGAAAATTTAGAGTGTATCATATAGAAACCTGAAGCACAAAAAAAATAATGATTTCTTTAAAAAAAATATGTGCAAATTCAAAATAAAAAATATATATATATACAAGATTTGAAGATATGATTAATCAATAAAGCATAAACAAATGGTTTTTCAAAGAAATTCAAATCGAATAAAATCCAAAGGTTTTGTAAAAATATCAGCCAATTGTATTTGAGTGTCTATGTGCTCAAGGAGAATAATTTTAACTTCCACCAAATCACGTATAAAGTGGTGTCGGATGTCAATATGTTTAGTCCTAGAATGTTGTACAAGATTTTCATAAATACAAATAGCACTGGTGTTATCATAAAACAAGGTCATTGCACCTTGAGAAATCCCATAGTCAGACAACATTTGCTTCATCCATAAGAGTTGAGTATACCCATTTCTAGCAGAAATATATTCTGCTTCAGCAGTGGACTAGGAAACCGAAGCTTGTTTCTTGCTGAGCCAAGACACAAGACAATTACCGATATAAAAGCAACCACCACTAGTCCTTTTACGATCATTAAAATTACCAGCCCAATCAGAGTCGGCAAACTCGATGATATGCGATGTGGTATCGAAGGGATACCAGAGACCTAACTCCAATGTTTCGTTAGCATAACGGATGACACGTTTAAGAACAGTTAGATGAGATTCCTTAGGAGCTGCTTGAAATCTAGTGCACATACCAACACTATAAGCAATATCCGTCAACTAGCTGTTAGATAGAGAAGACTACCTATCATGCTTCTATATAGAATTTCTCCAACAGATTTACCATTTACATATTTTGACAATTTCACAGATGTACTCATTGGAGTGCGGGTTGGTTTACTTGATTCTAAACCAAATTTTTTAACAAGTTCTTTTGCTATTTGGATTGATTAATGAAAATGTCAGAGGAACATTATTTAATTTGAAGACCTAAAAAACAGTTTAATTCACAAAATAAACTCATTTCAAATTCATTGCTCACTAGAATTTGAAACTTATGCGCATTTAAGTCAAGTGCGGATCCAAAAATAATATCATCAACGTAAATTTGAGCAACCATTAAATAAGATGATTCTTCTTTAAAAAATAAAGATTTATCGACAGTTCCACGTTTAAAACCGTTACTGATTAAATATTTTGTAAGTCTATCATACCAAGCACGAGGTGCTTGTTTCAAACCATATAACGCCTTTTTAAGTCGAAAAACATTAACAGGATGATGTAGATCTTCAAACCCTTTAAGTTGTTCCACATACACTTCCTCAGTTAGAAAACCATTCAAAAAGGCACTCTTTACATCCATTTGATATGATTTAAACTTTAACTGACATGTCATTGCCAATATTATACAAATAGACTCAAGTTTGGCCACAGGTGCAAATGTTTCATGAAAGTCAATGCCTTCAACCTATGTGTAGTCTTGAGCCAGCAATCATGCTTTGTTTCTAATGATTTGACCTTCTTCATTAGTTTTATTTTTGAAAATCCAGTTCATACTAATGATTCTAATGTTTGGAGGTCTAGAAACAAGTTCCCACACATCATTTCTTTTAAATTGTGTGAGCTCTTCTTGCATGACAATAACCCAATGCTCATCTAGAAGAGCTTCTTTAACATTTTTTGGTTCAAGATTTGATGTGTAACATACATGACATAGAAGATTTGAAAGATTTTTAAATTTTCTCCTAGTCATTAGTTTGGTGGAGACATCACCAATGATTGCACTTGGAGGGTGACTTCTCATATCACGAGCATAGGAAGGTCTATGTCGAGACTCATTTTCAGAGATATTATTGTGTGAATTTTCTACAATCATATCTTCAGGAATATTTGATGTAATGCGTGTAGAATTGTCACTGTTAGATGAAACATTAGTGTTATCAAGTCTATTTTTTTCATGATTAACAGGAACAATAAGACTTTCATCATCAATATCTCTATTTAAAATAGTAGAAGAATCTGATTTTTGATCTTCTACAACAGCATTCACTGATTCAATGACAGTTAGAGTTCTTAGGTTAAAAACCCTATAAGCCCTACTGTTCAAAGAGTAACCAAGAAAAATTCCATTTTCAGTTTAAGTGTAACGACCCGACTTTTCCAATCCTTACGGTATAGGAAAGGCCGGTTCATCAACTTATTGATTTCTCAATAAGCCGTATTCAAACAGAAGCCGGCACATAACAATGATCTAAAACAGAGGCAAAGTAGTGATAAACCATAAATCAAAAGCTTGATATAACAAATCTATCACTATGAGGAACCAAAAGGAACCACCGGTGATGGCCAATCCAACACCTAAACTAATGGTTCACGATGATGGTTCCTCAAGTGATATCAAAAGAACAGAATAAGGCCTAGGGCCCAATATTCAAAACAATATTCAAACAAAATACCAAAAATATAGGATCTAGAGATCAAGGGAAGAACTCCTCAGCAGGTAAATCTAATTCCTCCTCAGGAATATAGTCAGAATCCTCCAAATCCTCCGATCCCAAATCAGTCTCAGCACCTGTGACGTATAGTCGAGGGTGAGCTAACAACAAAGCCCAATAGAGGAAACAGATCTATTTGCATTTCATTATAAGTTCATTATAAGTAAAGGTTTTTCAAAAGACAGAATTCGGATCAAATATGGTTTTCAAATGATGCTTTGCAAACGAAATCTCCAGTTCTAATCCTGAGTTAAAACTGAATACATAAATCTGATGTGTTCGAAATTTTCGATCGAGCATGCTTCTTATATTAAATTTATAACTTAATTTTATCTCTCAAATTTCCTATAGCATGAGAGCAAGGTGCATTACCGATGGGAAAACCCTCACCACCATCGGTTCATGAACCCTTTTTTCTCAATGCAACAAGCCCCTACGCTATGAGGGAAACTTGCGTAAAGTTATACGTCAACACGGTTGGTAGAATCTAGGGCATCGTTACGGACGTACCTCAAATCAAATCAGATGCTAACGTTTCAATACTTATATTCATAACATAATCTGATTTTGAAGTTCTGATTCAAAAGTTCGATTCAAGATTTAATCGAGGTTACGAGGTTCAATTTGCAAAGTTCTTAGTTATAACAAAGTTTCCAAATTTTCAGATTTGTGTCATATAATCGTAGTTTTATCTTTGTGTGCAACTGAATTTCCAAATTTATACTTCTTAATTTAACAAAGAAATGTCTTTACTTACAATTTAATGCAAATAAAATACAAGGTTCCCTACCTTAACAAAGAGCTTCCAATCAAGCACAAAAAAGTCCTCACCAAGGACTCCCAGCAAATAAAACCTACATATATTAACACTCTCGGTGTTAATATAAAACCAAAAATCAAACTAAGAGATTGCGGATCAAAATCCAACAAACGATTTGAATGCCGAAGCAGAGATTAGACTCGAATTCAAATTAAATCGGGTCAATTTGAAATTGATGGTCGATTCTAAATTCGACCCTCGAATTTCCAATTTACACTTCAGACATAAAAATTGATTATGGACACTCGATTTTCATTTCGATGGTCGATTTCAAATTGACTCGATTTGAAAATCGATGATTTTCTCGATATGAAATTTTGTAAAAATTTGGATCTTTGATCCTTTTTTTTTTTTTTTCGCCACAGATTGTTTAGCCAATAATTACCTTTATAAACTAAACAAAATACAACATAACATGTTTAACTAACAGGTTTTTAAAAACCTACCTTTTGACGTATATTTAGTTGTTTCCGTTGCACCAATCACGCATCGGAAAACATCTCAAAGCTCAGCAGTTCAAATTTTCACTTCAGTCCATCCAATAAGGTGACCACAGCCTCATCAGTCAACCAAATCACACAGAGGTTCTCACTCTCCACATCACTCTTCTCTTTCTATAGATCAAAATGATCCGAATACAAATCTAAGGTTAATTAATGGTTGAGATGTGAAGAGGAGTTCTAAATCTTACAAGATCTAAGATCAATGAAGCAAGGCCTTTAAGGCTTAAATTTCCAACGAGAGAGAGAGATTAATCTTCTCTTGCACTCTCTCTCTTATAACCGACAACTAAACAAATTAATATCTAGATATTATATTTTTGTAACTTATCTCCTAAAATAGAAAAAATGTCCGACGCTAACCACAAACACCTACGTTATGGTGTAAGTCATCGCTTACATGACTTGCACACATCGTTTGACAAAAACCTCTTACCACTAGTCTTAGCATAGCCTTATCTTACTAAAAGTCCAAAAATATTATACCGTATTTTCCGGGCACGCTTCCCGAGGTAAACGAAAATAGGTCAAAAATATCAGGGATATTTCATTAAGCATCAAATTTACTAAGATATTCACGATCTCATAAAATGTGACAAGCACAACCAAAGCCACGAAAATAACTAACTTGAGGTATTTTATCATTCCATATTTCATATAGCCTTAGTAGTGTAGGTCTAAGGTACACACGATTTGATATATAACAAGCAGTACTAATGGCCTTAGCCCACTGATTTTTAGCCATATTGTTAGCATTTAACATAACCCTAGCATTTCTTGAAGTACCCAATTTTTCCTCTCAACCACACCATTTTGTTGAGGTGTGTGAGGAGCAGAAAATTTATGCTTTATTTCATTTGATACACAATATTTAACAAAAAATAAAATTTCAAATTCTTTACCATGATCACTACGAATTCGAACAATAGAAAGATTTTTCTCAATTTGAGTTCTTTTGGAAATTATAATAAACTCATCAAAAGCTTTAGATTTATCTCTAAGAAAAGTAACCCAAGTATTCCTAGAAAAATCATCAACCAATACAAGCACATATTTCTTACCTCCTAAACTGCTAGTTCTCATAGGGCCTATGAGGTCAAAATGTATTCATTCAAGTATCCTAGAAGAAGTAGGAACATTAACTTTCTTGTGGGGAATACGGGTCTGTTTACCCATTTCGCATGCACTACAAATAGATCCATCTAGTTTACTTAATTTCGGTAAACCTTTAACAAGTTGATCAGAGGCTAATTTGTAAAGATCATTCTTATTCATGTGGCCAAGCCTCTGATGCCAGATATTAATCTCATTTGTGTTAGAGATAAGGCAATTATTTTTTAAAGGATTACTAAAGGTGTAATAGTTATCAGAAGATCTAATCCCTTCAAGAACAATTTGACCATTAGAATCAACTACAGCGCATAAATTTTTCAGAAACTAATATTTATCCCATCATCACATAAATGGCTAATACTAATGAGATTAGCCTTAAGTCCTTCAACATAAAGGACTTCATTTAATTTAGGATATCCAGGTGCTTCAACTGTTCTTTTTTCAGTAATTTTACATGAACTTCCATTTTCGAAGGTCACATTTCCCTTCGAGCATGGACTTAAGTGAGAGAAAATGATTTCACACACCATATGCCTCGAACAACTACTATTAAGGAACCACTTAGATGATTCACTAGCTTTTAGTGAAATATGAGCAACTGTAATCAAATCAGATTTTAATCCAAACACTTTTGTATTTAAGATTTGATTTATTTTGAATCACGTGTTTGCTGTTATTTTTATTTGAACTACTTAACAAGATGAATTTGTTTTGCTTCAAAGTTTGAAAGTTAGGGACATAGTATGAAGAGTATTCAAAGGCAAATGGGCAATACACATAAGTATGCCCTTCCCAGCCACAAGTATAGCAGATTGGAACTATTCTACTAAAAGATCTTGAAATGATAGATCTGGATTTACTTGAAGTTGGTTTAGAATTCGTAGAAAGTGATTTGATTTCTTTAACAAATTTTGGGACATGAGTTATCTCAGGTTTAGGATTGTTATTTACGGAATGATGATATCCAATACCTGATTTGTCAGTAGTTCTTTGACTAGAATTTAGTAACTTTTTCATTTTCTCATTTGCCTTGTAAAAATTTGAATATTTTACAGAAATTGAATCAGGTTCCCTTTTTAAATTTTCATTTATTAAAGTAAGGGAATTTACTTTATTTTCCTGTTCCATACATTTTGAAGTGAAACAATTTATATTTTCTTGAAGAGTAATATTTTCTTGAACATGTGTTCTGACTTGAGATTGAAGATTACTGACAATGCTGTTTAACTCGGCCACTTCCTTGGTCAATTTAATTTTTTCTTTGGTTAGATGAATTGACTCTTGATAAAGTTCATCGTAAGCATGAGTCATATCCAATACATCACCATCAATATTAGTATCAGAAGATAGTGATGTAATAGAGTCTGTGTCAATAAGGGATGGTGCATGAGATTGAGAATTATTAGATTCAATAATTGAGGCCACAAAAGCTCTAAATCCATATGAGGCAGATTCAACTTCATCAGAAGATGACTCATTTGATCTATCAATCTCATGAGTGGCAACCAAGACTTTAGATTTTCCCTTATCATTTTTCTTAATAGGACATTTATTAGCATAATGCCCATAACCATGACACTTAAAACATTGATTCGTCTCAGTAGATTCCTTTTTCGGTTTCTTCTTAGAAGATTTAAAATTTTCAGAATTATCAAATTTTTTAAAAGGTTGTTTCTTATTTTTATAAAATTTTAAAATTTTTAACAAACAAAGTAAGTTCATCTGATTGATCAAAATCACTGCTTGAATCAGACTCATCCTTAGATGATTTGAAAGCAACACTTTTAGTAACATGATTGTCTTGAATTTCATATTCATAAGTTTGTAAAGACCCGACAAGTTCATCTAAGTTTAGATTGTCAACATCTTTAGATTCAACAATGGCATTGACTTTAGATCTGAATCGTTTAGGTAGAGACCTTAGAATTTTTCGCACAATTTTCGTATTAGTAACAGGTTCTCCTAAATTAAATGAGCCATTCACAATATCATTTAAGCAATTATAAAAATCAAAGAACTTTTCATCCTCATCCATACGAAGATTTTCAAACTGAGATGAGAGCATTTAAAGTTTGGAAATCTTCACTTGAGGAGTCCCTTCATAAGTGGTTTCTAGAATTTTCCATGCATCCTTGGCTATAGTGCAAGTACTTATTTGACGAAATTCGGAAGCAGTAACTGCTCGAAATAAGGCGTTAAGGGCCTTGGAGTTATAACCAAGATTATCATATTCCTGATCCGTCCATAAAGATCAAGATTTGATAGTGGTATGAGGTACATTATGACAACAAAGGTCGTAGTTGGTGGCGACCATCCATCCTCAATAGAATATCATATGTGAGGGTCCATTGAACTTTAAAATGCTCTGATCCTTTCCTTCCAGTAAGGATAATTAGAGTCATCAAACATAGGGGGTCTAGCAGTAGACGCACCTTCTCTAGGAAGATCATGAACTCCCAAATTTGTCATTACACTTAATTTGTTAAAATTTATTAAGTGACCTTGCTCTCATATGATTTTTGTCATTATTTTGACAAAAAATATCTCACAACCATGATCATGTTTATGTATGCCAAAAATTTGAGTGTCTGATAGTAGACCATGATCTCAAGATCTATGGTGTTGAAAAATAAGATTGTCAAACCTTTTTGCCGACTTCATAAGTGGTTAAGTTTCACAAAAGGCATGGTATTTCAGTAATTTTGGCGACTTTGCAAGTAAACTTTATTTCCATTGTGAAGGGAAAAATTTGATACTATCAAGTATTTGAGTTGGAATGTTTTGGATTTTGAGGTGTTAAATTTTCCAAGTAGCTCTTGGAAGGCCTGTTTAGAAATGTATGGAAAAATGCATTTATAGCAAAAAAGTGAGACTTTCATTTATTTTGATTTGTAAGGAAAAATATATTTTTATTCAATATAATTTGAAAAAAGTAGACTTTGGGATTAGGACTCAACCATATTGACGATTACATATCACTCACTACAAAAATAAGATTATTACCGATAGTTTTTGGCAGCCAAAAACTACCGTTATTAACAAAAAAAGCTTGTTTCAGTAGCGACAAGACTATAGTAATGACAGTTTTTTTGTTAATAGTGGCAGTTTTTGGTTGCCGCTGAAACACCTTATTTTTGTATGAACAAAATTGATATTCAAAAAAAAATCTGCAATAGCAATGAAAAACAACCCTTAGATTACAATCACACTTTTTTATTTTTTATATCTATGTTTTCGAGGTTTTTAGTTAGTCATAGAAAAATATTGCAAGTTTTTAAAAGAGAAAACACCATAACGCCTAAACTTGGGAGCGTGTTTTTAGGTGGATTTTTTACTCTGAGTCCTAGTTTTTCGTAGCTCCTTCATCTTCCTCCTTAGGCTAAGGGTTGTTTATGGTGGCTATGCTTCTTCTGGATTTTGGAACTTCCAAGGTCCTTCGGAGATTGCTCCCCTAACTTTGTGAGGAAACATTTAGGATCATTTAGGTCCGTTGATCTAGAGGAATTCGCTACTTTCTCATGGACTCTAGCAATTTTATTTATTTATTTAATTATTTATCAGAAAGCAAGACCCTACCCTTTATTATTATGAAAAGAGAAGGTTACAAATGTGTGTAATTACAAATCAAATCTTCCCTGAGATGGGAGAGTAAATAGAAATCGACATCACCTAAGTTTAGCTGTCGCACAATCGTGGATTTGTTGGTGGGCCATTCTTCGCTAGAAAGTCAGCAACACTATTCACTTCCCTCCAAATGTGAGAAATACTAGCCGAACAAAACCTTTTTATCAATTCTCTACACTATTCAATAGCAATCCGACTTCTCCAAGGAATCTGCGATTTCTTTAAGATATGGCTTACAACATTCATAAAGTCTGATTCAACCAGAATATTCATAATATCAAGGTCCAATGGCATCTTCAAACCATATCGAATGGCTTCCACCTCATCCCCCGATATATTAGTAGCCACAAAAGGACCATGAAAGCTCGCAACATGATTGCCATCTCCATCTCTAAGCACCCAATACCAAACTTGCCATCAACAAGTAATGCATCCGTATTTTATTTGATGAATCTTTCCCTCCGAGGACTCCAATGGCAAGAAACCATTGCCTTCTTCTCGCTCACCCAAATATTCCATTTCCTCATGATCAGCTCCTCAGTCAGTGTGTCAGTGTAATTTTGTAAAGGGGTATCTTCACCTTCCATTTGAATAGCAATGTTGTCAATAAGCCTCTGAAAGATAATTTTCTTGTGGTTACTATTATCTTCAAAAATTCGACAGTTTCTCTCCCCCATAGATGCCAAACACAAGCAGAAAAAGCAATCTCTATCATATAGCTAATTCTCCTTTTCCTTTGAGCCTTCTCCATATGAAAAAGTTGATCCTCTTCGAAGTTGTAAGAATGTCCTTTTACAAGAAGTCTTCCACGGATTGACTTTCATATCCAGCTCGAATACGAACATCTAACGAATAGGTGGCCATGATTTTCTACATCAGCCCAATATAAGACACATCTTGATGGGATAATGATTCCTCTTCTACAAAGATTATCAATGGTCATAAGTTTCCCTTGGATTGCCAACCATGCACACATGCAATGTTTAGGAATTTTTGTCGAGTGCCAAATGAAATTCTACCAACATAACTTAGTGCTAATCGGTATAAACAACTCCCATGCCGACAGATCCAGCGATCACTGCAGCCTTCCACTAGAACTGTTGATTATAAATAGAAATTTCGGAACTTTAATGGACATCCACCTTTCTTGTTGATTCACACGAATACCAAGAGAAACGGGAAACAAAGATCTCCAAAAGAACGCAAAATATTTTAATATTCAATAATTAATTATTTTCGTCTAGCTTACAACCATTAAATAGAAAATTAGCAAAAATTACTAAAAATTGTAAAAATGAGATAAGACTATAGATGGAAAGATCATATCGCTAGAATCAAGCCAAAATCGAAAGAAATCGATTCTGATTTGTACAGCCCCAGGAATCGCAGAAGAGATTATTTCTTAAAATAGCAAAACTGTAGTTTTCGGGCCCTAAATGAAGGAATTTGACCTAAAAGCGCGGACCTCACAGTATAGTTATGACTTTTGACTGTTTAGAGGTTTCGCTCAAAATGGGCCTTCGTACAATTTTCTAGCTTTTGGGTCCATAATTTTTACTAGTACCTGGCCCCAATTTCTATTGACCACTACTATGTTAACCTCGTGTGGACCTACATCGATCCATGGCCTCCGTGTATTCATCCACCGTGATTTGCACTGCATCATTCTCCTCAGGCTGAAGAGAATTCGCCCTCGAATTCGTAGCCTCATCTTCTGAGCTGTCACCATGATAAGGAACTAAATGTTTGACATTAAAGACATCAGACGTACGATAATTTCTTGGGAGTTTCAACCGAAAGACATTGGGATTTATTTTCTCCACGATTTCGAGTGGACCAATCTTTCAAGCAACTAGTTAGTTATACTCTCCTACCGAGAATCAATCCTTAGTCAAGATGGCGCACACAAAATCTCCATCGTCAAATTCAAGAAGATGACGCATTTTGCCCGCAGCTTGTTTATATTTGGTCATGGCTTCCAATAGGTTCTGCTCTGTAGGCTTATGCAACAGCAGAATCTCACTAATCAAATCCTCTACCTTCCTAGGAACACGCTTCAAGTTCGGAATAGGGGCCAAATGCTGTGGCAACCTCAGGTCAGCGCCATATGTGATATGGAAAGGAGAAAATCTCGTACTGTGATTGATCGAACGGTTGTAGGATAACTTTGCCTGATATAGCTTCTGGTCCCATGATTTTAGATGATCCCCTACCAAGCTGCTCAATAGATTGCCGAATGAGCGATTCATCACCTCGGTATGACCATCTATTTGTGGGTGATACGCGTTATTGAAATATAATTTATGTTAGCAATGCGCCATAAGCTCCTCAAGAAGTGGCCATTTAACTGTGTCATCGAGACTATGGACATGGGCAATCCATGAAGCCAATAAACCTCCCCAAAATATGCCCACATTAACAAAGATCCAGTCTTCTCACATGCTATAAAGTGCATCATCTTCAAGAACCTGTCTACCACCATAAAAATGGAATCCATCCCTCGCTGTGTTCATGGAAGCCTCATGACGAAATCCATGCTTACGTGATCCCATGGCCGATTCGGTAGAGCAGAGGCATATAAAAACCTGTTATGGTCGTAGCTCCCTTAGAAACTTGACAGATGCGGCATCTTTCCACGAACTTTTTGATCTCACGATGCATGGACATCCAAAAGTAAGTTCCATCACGGCATGCAAAGTTTTGTCACCTCCCACGTGACCCTCATCATGTATCTCCTTGATGATCTTCAAGCGGAGGCTAGACTTGGGAATGCATAAAAGATTTCCTTTGAAAAGGTAATCATTGTGTATCACATATTCAGATCTCGTGCCTGCCCTCACATCACTCCAAATAGGCGGAAAATAGGGGTCAGTGGATAAGAGGTCATGAAAAGAATCAAAATAGAGTACCTTTGTGTGCATTATAGTTAGCACGGAAGTGCGCCGGCTAAGCACATCTGCCACCCTATTCTAGGCACCAGATTTATGCTTAACGATGAACATGAATTGTTGAAGATAGCCAGCCCATCCAATATATGCCGACTGAAGCGCTTGTCCTGATTATTTATGTGCTTCAAAGCATCATAACCCATGTATAGAACAAATTTATGGTAGGACAAGTAGATCACTAATGCCACAGGGCTCGAACTACAAGATAAAATTCTACATCATAGATATTGTAATTTAATTTCGCCCAATTCAGCTTGGCACTAAAAAATGCAACAAGTTTACTGTTCTGATTCAACACTAGCCCAATACCAACTTTGGAAGCATTGGAGTGCAACTCGAACGATTAAGAAAAATCTGGCAAAAAAAGGACTGGTGCTAAGGTAATGAACTTCTTGATTATTTGAAAAGCTTTTGTTGCTGCTTCGGCCCATGAAAATTTTTCTACTTTCATGCAAACCGAAACTGGCATCATGACCTTGCTAAGTTTGGGAGCTTATAAAAGGACACGAGACCATGAAAAGCTGCGTACTTTAAACAAATTAGTAGGTACAGGCCATTGCTTAATGGCATCCACCTTAGATTCATCCACCGAAATGTCGTCCTTTCCCCCCACCTAGCCTAGAGAGAGAAAAATGCACACTTGCTCACAGCAGCAAAGAATTTATTCTTGCGCGTTACCAGAAGAACTTCTCGCAAGTGTTGCAAGTGCAAATCTGGGATAGCATTGTAAATCAAAATATCATCAAAATAAACAACAAAAAATTTGCCAATAAAAGGACGAAAGGTTTGGTTCATCACTCGCATAAATGCACTCGGGGCATTGAAAAGTCCAAATGACATATCCATCCATTCGAATAAATCCTCCTGAGTTTTGATGGCAGTTTTTCACTCGTCTCCCTCTTGGATTCTGATCTGGTGGTACCCGCTCTTCAAGTCAAGCATACTAAATATAGTAGCTCCTCCTAACTTATCTGAAAAGTCATCCAACAGTGGGATAAGAAAGCGATAGCGCACAGTAATTGTGGGTGTATTAGCTATCCAATTTTTCTCCTTTTTTTATTTTCTGAAATTTTTATCTTTTTTATTTTTTACTTATTAAAATTTTCTTAATATCCCAATTTTTTTACTAACTTCTTGCCTAATTTTGTAAATTTTGCTGAATATTTCTCAAGCCAAACTTTGACTTGGCTACTATGCTAACTCTTTTGAGTAAGATTGAGCAGGGATTACTATGATTTTTTCTTTTGGAAGAAAAAGGGGGGTTGGAGGTTCCCCTAACCTTTTTCATGGAAATGAAAAGAAGATTACAAATGTTTGTATGTACAAATCAAATCTTCACTCTATTCATGCATCATCAACATCCTCCTCACTAAGAAACTTTATTGATATCTAAAATAATTCAAATCATATTAGTCAAATATGGGACAGTGTTAGATGGAGTACAGACTTGATGTAGACAAAGTGCAAGCAACGATTGTGGTGCGATGCAATTGGCCGCAAGTGCAGTGGGATTAAATTAATGCAGGTTGGTGCAACATATCATGCCATGCCACGTCAACCGCCAGCACTTTGCCCTCAATTGTCAAGTAAGTCCCCTCCCCACAGTAATGAAGGAATAAATTATATATTATATACATTAGTGTTCCCCTTTCTCGAGACGTTCACACAATAGATAGAAAGTTTATTTATATCTATTTAAAAACATAGTAGTCAAAGACGTCTGCTCCCCAGTTCCCACAGGAGTAGAGTATATATTGTATAAATTACCAAGTCGCCAAAGTTGGCAACCAAAGATAACACTCCGACCAAAATCCTTTGACGATAAAGTGTTGATAAATTGAAACATTTAAATTTAGCGCTCCCCATTTTGCAAGTAGTTTGGGCCTAGGGATTCTGGCCCGGCCCGCCATTTGGCAAGTATAAGCTAAGGAACCCTGATACTATACATACATATATATATGGGGAACCCCAATAGTTAGTCAGGTTGGTATGGACTATTCCAAAAGCCGATTAAAATTAGTTTGTTTAAGTCCAACCTTAATCCTGCCCAATTCAATCAAGAGTAGCATTATATACACCCGGTAAACTTGTGAAGAACCCAAGCATATCTACCATTAAAAATTATTGACTACCTTGAATAAGATGATAGAGATCAATTTTCATTCCCATCTTCCACACAAAAGATCTTAAAATCATTGCGCACCTATCAAACCATCGAATCTTGATTCCTCAGTCACACAACCCTAAAAGTGATCAAGTCATAGGCATACTTATCAAACGATCCCTTTTAGGGATGTGTGCCACATAGAATCAACATGTAACCATCTAAGACATAGACAATGATTTCAAGATCTTCTGGGTGGAAGATTGGGACGAGAAATTATGACGACCCAACCTTCCTGCTCCCGAAATCTCGGGAAGGCCGGGTCGCCATCGACTCAACATGTCCACACGAATACAATGTGAATAGTGAATCTTTGAATCATTGAACCTTTGAATCTTTGAACTTTGAATCGTTACGACGGTATATCCGTATGTGACACCGTTGCGGCGGTATATCCGTATGTGGCACCGTTACGGCGGTATCCGTATGTGGCACGTTACGACAGTATATTCGTGTGGCAATCATAGACGGTTTATCCGTATGTAGCACCATTATGGCGGTATATCCGTATGTAACACTGTTATGGCGGTATATCCGTGTGTGAACCATGTTGCAGCATACATCGAACCGTGACGACGGTATTTGAATTTATAACTTTGAATCTGAATTTGAACTCTGAATCCAAACTTTAAATCTAGATCTTTGAATACGAATTTGAACTCTGACACCCTGAATATGAATCTGAACCCTGAATCTGAACTTTGAGCTTAGAACATTGAATATGAATCTGAACTTTGAAGCTGAATCTTGAATTTTGATCTTTTGAAAATGGTTTTGATATGAAAATAAATGCCTTTGGAGTTGACATGAAAAATGCTTTTGAATTTGATGTGAAAAATGCATGTGAATTCGAAAACGAATAAGTGATAGGAACTTATGTGAAACTCTTAGATTAAGTGATTTCGAATGTAAGATATGACAATTTCAGTTTATGTGATTTCGAACCTCAGATTTTCTGAATACTGTTTTGACATTGAGCTGCTTTATAAATGACCATAGAACTCATTGCTTTGTAGCTATTTGACAAATCATGAAAATGAATTCTGGTTTTTATATGAAAATGCCTTTTGATCATATTCATCGAATCTATGCTTTGTTATGAAAAATAGGAAATTGGTATTGAACTCTCCTAGCTGAGCTTAGACTATTCGCTCATCCCAACATTTATATGACAGGTACAGGTATTAGTCAGGTCACTAGACTTGAGATTAGTCCTCTCAGACATGCAGAGAAGTAGCGTAAGAACTTCCTAGCTGCGAACTCGTATCCATAGATTATTGGATTTGGGCTAGGTATATTTTTAGACCTTATGTGTTTGGACTTAGTTTGGATTTAGCACACTTTAGACCATGTATAATTCCTACCATTGTTCAGGTGACGGTCAACCGTTGTTGGTGGTCTTTGAGTTTTGTTTATGTTCTGTGTAGCTAATGGAATCTCTCTCAGTTAATGCCATAGTTTGTATGCACATGATATCTAATTTGATCTTTGATGTCCGCATTTTATGATATATGTTCTTATTTCCACTCATATGTATGAAAGGAAAAAAAAAAAATTCTTAATTTGAACACGGATGATCCGGTCTTCCCCGAAATCCGTAAAAGAAAAATCGGGTTGTCACGCAATTTGACCCAGTCCACGGCTCAATCCAACTCAACCTGCCATGGCCAAGTATCGGCTAAGGTTAGCAAGCCCAATTTATAAACATGCTTTCCCCCACCTGCGTGCCCAATTAGCTAGGTGTCTGACCATGCACCCAATTCTAACATGGATATCGTCATATGCCCCAAACTTGGGATGTGCATACACAGAATGTGCACGTCCCGAAGTCTGGATTCCGGATATTGGCAGATAGAGCTCGTCATCGCATGATTGTAAATTTGTAAGCTATACACCCCTAATTTAAATAACGTAAATTATATGACTGAACATGCAAGATCCTCAACCCAATATCATCTGAAGTTGAACATGCAAAGGAAGGCAATGCTTTGATACCATCTAAGATTTTTGACAAAATAGTGTCACGTTCGCATTCCATCTATTAAGAGAGCATCTATAATACGACGAAAATATGTATAAATTATAAGAGAAAAAATGATCTACTAATGATCCATAAGGGTGACAAGTACAATTGGTTTGGATTTTGGCAGCGAGGCAGAATCGACAACTATAGAAATTGTTGTCGTCGTTGAGGGCGGTGGTCAACTTCCTACTAGTACATGAGTGATCTCCAATTCTCACCCTGAATGTGTTTCAACGCTTTTATTTTGACGTTAATAATTCTTCTCAAAGCTCATGAAGTTGTTAGTTTTACCCTTTTCTTTGGGGTTTTGGCTCTTTGCCGATATGGGTTTTGCTCAGGACTTAGGAGGTAGTTTTAAATACATCTTTGGGTGCTCTGTTGTACTTCATATGACTCTTTACAAGTTGTCCTGCTGCAAGAGCAGACATTAAAGAGAGCTCTCCTGCTAGAACAGAACCAGCAACGATAGTGGCTAAAAGTCTTGCATTTGCACCAGGTGATTCCCTGTTTGCTCCTTTCACACCAAGAAGATTCAAACAAGCTGATTGAGAAGCAAGTTGGGTTCCACCACCAATAGTACCCACCTGTGGAAATGAAATAAAACAACGAAAACCCACTGAGTATGAAATTGACGAAATGTAAAATATATGAATATTAACTAGAATTGACTAACTCTTTGAAAAGGTTGAGACGATAAGTTTTTATTGGGAAAGAGAGATGTTTGTTGATAGATGAAAATAATTAAGTAATAAAAGGATAGTATAATCAATAATAAATAAATACTCTTAAAAGAAGATAAAAGAAAACTAAAAATTATGAATTTGAAGTGAGAAGAGTTCAAGTTACCTCAATGGAAGGCATGGTTACGGAGATGTGGAGATCTTTTCCATCATTAACAGCTTCCATCATTGTAATACAATGAGAGCTCTCAATATTTTGAGCCGGATCTTGGCCTGTAGCTATAAAATAGCAGAGACAATATTGCTAGCATGTGCATTGAAACCTCCAAGAGCTCCAGCGACGGCTGACCCGGCCAAGTTCTTAATCACGTTGAGCTCAACGAGAGCAGAGACAGTAGTCTTTAGAACCTTCCTCACTACCTCTTCCTTAATAATCTCCTCACAAACAACCGATTTACCACGCCCTTCAATCCAATTCACGGCAGCAGGTTTCTTGTCAGAACAGAAGTTGCCTGCCCAGTTTGAAAAATATATGAACATTAAATAAAAAAAAGCATTAGAATTTAAAAAGAATTAAAAAATAATACAAATACAATTTTCACAATCGTCCATGTCTAAACACTAAGTTATAGTACTTTATAAAATATAATAATGAATATTTTAATATATTTAGGTCTTAAGGGAAAGCGAAATACTGAAATACCTAGCCCAAATCGGTAGTAATCGGTGAACTATCATAAACAAATTTTCGAGCTATTTTTGCTAGGTAATTCAGCATTCCGCGTTCACTTAAGACTGAAATATATTAAAATTAAGAGGATCTCCCACATGTACGGATGGATTCGTATAAGAGCGGAGTTAAAATTCCTGTAAACACATTTCTTTCCAAATTTATTAAACTGATACATGTACTTTTATTTTTAGTAAAACAAGGATTAAAAGATAGACAAATCTAACCTGAAATGCTAATCACATCCATGTCGGGAATTCATTTTGAAGAAAATCCAAAACGTTTTGAACGCCTTTGATACCATGTTCATCCCCATTGCATCTCCGGTGCTACAGCTGAATCTTATATAGAGATTCCTCCTGCCATTGCACATTGAATCCTTTGAAGCCTCCCAAATCTGCTAGATCTGAAACCAACATAAATACAAAACAAATTTATACATAAATACCAAGAGAATATATACTAAATATTCAAAAACCCATAACATAACTTGAACAAAAACCCTACTAGTACCAATTAAGAGAAAAGAAAAAGAAAAAAAAACACCTAATTCAATCATACCAAAAAATAAAAGTGACTCACCGATTAAAATCAAGGGCCAACATCTCAAAATTAGCAGGATCCTCAAGAAAAAACTTAACCTCGGCTGCCCTCTTGGCCGTCCCAAATCTCACTACCGGCGCTCTTGACATCCCATCTCTCATCACACAACTCATTGCCCCACCCGACTCCGCTATCGCCTTACACCCTCTGTTTGTGCTCGCCACCAAACACCCTTCCGTTGTCGCCATCGGAACCATGTAATCCCAACCATCCAACACCAACGGCCCAGCCACCCCTATTGGCACCTGCACGTACCCGATGGGCATTTCGCAACACTGCCCTAGTATTGACGCATAATCAAATCCCTCCAACGGCAACCCTTCCAGTCCCCGGCCTGTCATCCTGCTCACAGCTGCCCGCCGCACTCCTGCTGCCCTCTTGCAATCCCCCAATTTTGATTCTAGCGCGTAGGATGGCAGCGAACCCATCACCACTGCGTCAATCAAGTCCTCATCCAATATGTCAGATTTGAGATCAGCTGTGGGGATGGGGATTTGATCAACACATTTAACGACAGACTTTTCGACGATGCACGGGGATGTTTCTTTAGTCCTTTCATCTTCGCTTCAATGAAATCCCAACTGTCGTCGGATGAGGGATGGGAGATGAAGGTCTGGACATAGTCGATGCAAGACGCGGAGGAGGTAAATGAATGAGGCGATAAGTGAAATGACTGCCGATAACTCGGAAAGAGTGAAGAGGTGGAGGGGGGTGGTGGTACGGATCTTTTCACGCCAACGGCGCATTAGAAAGGAGGATGAGAGGAAAAAGAGGGAGAAGAAGAAGAAGTTGGTGATGCGGATGGCGAGTGCGAGAGCGTCGGAGGCACGTGTGCGTGACATGCGCCCTTCCTTTTTGCCCCGCTGAAGAGACCAGGTGTGGGCAGATTCCATAGTGGGTAGGAGAGGGGGGGTGTGTAGAACAGAGGTAGGAGAGGAGTGCCGAGTTTTGATTCTTAATTTTGATCGAATGAAGGTTTAGAGGTAAGAGTAGAATTTATAGTACGTGCAGTTAGTAGTCACTGGTCAGTTCACTGAACTCTACAGCCGCCTCTTAGTCAATCTTCTCCCCCATTTTCATTACTTTAATATGCCATACATAATAATATTACTAGATGATGCTTCAGAGTGATTTCCATATTTTGGGGTCATCTACTATGTGGGGTTCATGAAGCCAGGCTTTGAATATTTAAATTATTATTTTTAATTTTAATTTATATAGGGTGTTAGGCTTGTATACTATTAAAAGTACGTGCACTACTCATTCTCTTCGTACACGCGATACTATTTTATCTTTTCGTGTCCAATCTATGTAATGTTCTCGTGAATAGTTATATGTCCAAATCTGTACCACTAATATCGATATTATTCTAATTTTTTTAATAGCTAATATTGAAGATCCTTGATCGGACGGTATAAAATTGATTTATAGGTGTGATTCTTAAACTAAGATGTGTGCTAATCATGAACAACCACTTGGTCTATTTAGAGTGATCCCAAATATTTGTCACATGGTATAATTGTGAAGTATTCCTTAATGGTGTAAGATCAAATGCTTCTTTTAATGGTGTAAGATCATTCAAAGAGTTATTTTCGTTGCATGCCATCTCATCGAGACATCTCGGTTTTAGGGCTGGGAAATCCGAGATTTCCAACTATGCATATGACCGTTTGATAGTAGGTCCATTATCTCAACATCTATTTGTGGAAGATTGGGATGAAAAATAACTCTCTTTGTCCGCTTTCATTGGTCCACATTTCACGATTCAAAATATACGGTGGAGATGATTTTTAATTTTTTGTTTTCAAAGAAGATTCACGTGGCACCCAAAAAGAGTTTTGGGTGCCACGGAAAGTTGAGGATGTGACCGGCCCTCCCATGAAGGACGAGAGGCCTTTTCCTATATATATATATATTCGATTTTTCAAATTTTAAGGTCGATTTTCCTTTATTGGAAATTGGTTTATCTTGTTTGATAACATGAAAGTGTAATTACATAGGTGGAATAAAAATTGTGTTATAAAATCAAAGTTTGACCAAATGTCAAGTTTGGTCAAACTTTGATCACAGATAAAAAATTTTACTACCAAAATACAAATAATACAGTAATAAGCATTATCTACTATCAATATGCACTTATCAAATTTGGACTAAAGTTAAATTTTGACTAAAAGGCAAACGCTGACCAACATAAATGAGACAATATATTTTAAAGTTATAAATTAAACAATAATAGATATTTTTAATTATAGTATTCCACTAATTACAATTTATAACTTTCTATAGAAAATCAAACTTTGAAAAAAGTCAAACTTTGACCAAGAAAAAATTGCACTGATACAAGATAATTATATAGTAATAGACTCTATCTATAAGCAGGTTTTGAGTTTGACTAAAAATAAATTTTATGTAAAAATCAAAGTTTGACTAAAAGTCAAAATTTAACCTTTTAGTAAAACTTTGACCAATAAAAATGGGGCAATATATTTTAAAGTTATTATTTAAGTAATAATAGATATTTTTAATTACATTATTCCACTAATTAAAATTTATAACTATTTATAGAAAATCAAACTTTCAAAAAAGTCAAACTTTGACCAAAGAAATATTTCACTGATACGGTATAAATTTATGTAGTAGGAGACTCTATCTATAAGCAAGCTTCGAGTTTGGCTAAAAGTAAATTTTGTGTAAAAGTCAAAGTTTGACTAAAAGTGATCAAAAGTAAAAGTTTGACTAAAGGTCAATCTATTGACTAATAAAATTAAGATTCTAGTTTCACATTATTGATCAACATAGATTTTTTTGCTATCAAATTGTAGGAGTCAGTTTAATAAAAAGTAAAATTTTAATTAAAAATCAAAGTTTGACCTTGAAGTCAACCTTTGACCCTTGGTTGGGATGCCTCATGCCCAACCCAACCGGATTGGTTAAGCTTAAAAATAATCGGCATAGGCAGGTCGAGTATCAGGTCGAACCGTACTTATAATAGCACTGGGTAATAATTTTTTATTCACAAAACATAGTCAATTATATGATGGTGTAAGATTTGGATTTTCAAATAACGCTTAAGAGGTGTTATTTACAAATCCACTTTTTTACATACATACATGGATTTCTAAATTCCAATGGATTTACCAAATCCAAATTCAAATCAAAATCCAAACACAAAAATGTGAAACCAAATGGTGGATTTGGATTTAGGAGATCCAAATCCAAATCCCTAAATCCAAATCCACGTTTCCAAATGCAGCCTTAGGGCCATATTTTGGGAATTTGACATCTAGAATAAAAAAATTGACAGTTTGATAGGTACAACATGATCTCAAGATCCTTTTGGGGGAGATTTGGTTAAACATGATCTCCCTCATCTGATACGACATAATCAATAGTTTCTAAGGGGTTCCGACTTAGGGGCTTTAAGAGAATGAGTGGGCACATTTAGAACTACCCTTATATATATATTAGGGAGCTAATATTTGCACACGTGATTTGTATTGTGGCACATGCTTGAAAAAAGAACTTAGTTAATTTTGAGATATGTGTCATGTTGAACATCATTTGGGCTGTCTGATTTAAATATCATGATGGAAAGATCTTTGACGATAAAAATTGACACGAAACATGATCTTTATCATCTGATTTGCAAAAATAACAATGATGCCACAATTTTCTTTTTAAGCATCTACCACGGTGCAAATATCATGCGCCAGTTGTAGCTTCGTATATATTATCAAGGTTGATTTCACAAATTTCTTTTTTTACTTTTTTGAGCACCTTAATGTGAGTGAGGCTGTCATTTGGCTCGAGACCAACGTTTTTGCCTAGAATCAAGATTTGAGGGGGCAGCTTCCGTGGCACGACGTGACTGACTCCAGTACTTGAGCCCCACTATGTATGCAGCCAATCACATTGCGCCACATAAGGTGCCCGCAAAATTGTCTAAATTATCCACTGAATAAGACTGTCCTTCTCAAGCCTGATGTCTAACGGCCTCTAAGTGCGTTTTGCATCTAGTACCAACCATGTGATCAAATTTGCCAACTTTTAAGAAAATAAAAAAAATCCATTCTACTCAAATTTTTTGGGTGGGCAATTAAAGTCTGAGTAAGTCATAGTTTTAAAGAAAGTTGCAGACTTCTTCAAGAAAATTGTAAATTTAGCAAATAAAATATAAAATTTTCAAAATTTCAAATTTTCTCAAAATTTTCTTATTTTTTAATTATTATAATTTTTTTAATAATCAAAGAATTTCGTAAAATTTCATTACAATGTCTCATTGGCACATGACCTTTAGGCAGTCAAACTTAGACCCTCAAAGCAGTCAAACTTAGACCCTCAAAGAATACAAATGTCTCAAATTTTGGCCTCCTACCGCTAACGTCGTCTCTTGATGGATAAAATTTTCATAAGTTGAAACATAAAAGTTAGTACTCCCCATTTTGCAAGTAGCCGTGGAATTTTGAGTTATAATAACTAACTTTGGTTGGTGTTTGATATCAATATCCAATTAATTGAAAGATGCTAATAACTCACTCATAATTGATTAACTTAATAATAATCAACTAATTTCTAAGATAATTATTTTGGACAAATTCAAGAAACTATAAATTTATGCACAATAATATTGTTGTAAGCATTTTCCTCGATATTATTGTAGTAGGTAATTTGTATAATATAATTTCGTATTTTAGCACTTTTAGTCGTATTATTGTGACAAATCAATTTTTCCAACTTACTTTTTCATAAGAGATTTATTTTTTTTTTTTCCAACCTTAAACCAATCAAACATGGAAATACCCGGACTGCCAGATCGCAGAACACAATCTGATACAAAATATACTTGGAATAACCACACTTGTGTGGAATCAAAACAGTACATATGGCAAAGACAAAAATATAAAACTCCATTCTATATCGAGAACACGTAATTCAAAGGAAACAAGCTAAACCACCGATGATGACTAACCATCGCCTAAACAGTGGTGTACAAATACGTACAAAACTCAAGTCTCAGAAGTCATTGTGCCAATCCAAGTGAACTTCCCCCTCTAGTAGGCAACTCTGATTCTCCTCAAGTCCAAGGTCCCGATGAAAGGCTATACCTGTGACGTATAGTCTCGGGTGAGCTACATCTAAGCTCAGTAGAAGAAGATCAATAGCAGTTACATTTTACTAATGACAGAGTTCAAAGCCAAAGCAGGTCAAATATTAAAAGACGAGTTTAACAAATTTAATTGATCAGACGTTTGATAGCAGAATAAAAGTAATAACAAGGTAGATATTCGATAACAGAGATAAAGGCTTGTAATTCTTATTCACTGTGCTCAAATTTCAGATTTTCATGTTCACTTCACTCATTGCGTTCACATCACTCACTATGCTCACTTCGTTCACTATGTTCACTTCACTCACTATATTCACTATGTTCACTTCACTTATGTATGCTATGCATTGCATACGGATCGCCCCCGTACGGGCCCACTATGTATGCTATGCAATGCGTACGGATCGCCCCCGTACAGGCCCACTATAAATGCTATGCACTATACACTGTGTACGGATAACCGCCGTACCGGTCAACTTGTTAATGTCTACTTACAGTCAAATTTCATATATGTTTTCATTATTCACATTCACTCTCAGATACAGGGTTCAAGGTTCATACTTAACAATTCAACACTAAATCTTTTGGTTTCTAAGGTTCATAGTTCAATTATCCATATTCTAAATTTCACCTCAACTAATAATTTCAATCCTTAATCAAATTCCAAAACCTTACTTCAAATATATCACATCAAATTAACATTACCCAAAAATTCGTAGATTCAACTTCCTATAGTGTCTATTCAATTTGTTGAAACAGAGTCCTATATTCATTCTAATTCAAAGTTCATATGCAGGTTAAATAAAATGGATCAGAACGAAACAGAACGAATCAGATTAAAGCATACTAAGCAAAACGAATGAGATTCAAAAGTTGAAAATGTAATAGTCACCATACGGAAATAGAACAATCGTAACATACATACGTGAAAACACGACGTAAATAAAATATATCGTAACATATGTAGGAACATGACGGAAATAAAACATGTCAAAGGATACAAAGCATCGATCGAAAATCAATGAAACCATAAATCAATTTATAAAATGTAAATTTGCTGAGTTTCCCCTACCTTAACAGATCTTTCTAAGCAAATCCAATGTCGTTCCAAAGCGATCCAAAAGTTCTTATCCATGACCTCCACTCTTAGTCTACATCACACATGTGATAATGTATTAAAAATTAATCATAATTATTAATAATGTTGACGATTTAAGTATTTCTCAAAACCGAGGTGGAAATGGGTAATTTTGTATTGACTCAAACTTGACCCAACTTCTCACTTTATTTTGACCCTCAAAACATTTGATTCAAGATTTGATTAATTCATAAACGAGTTAGAACTTGTCGATTTCTTTCCAACGCATCAAGAATCGCGTTAATCGGAGTTCGTGACAAAGAGTTATGGCAAAATATCAAAGCTATATCGATTTCGATCAAAACGTGCTAACTTAAAACTTGGCCTAACTTCCACTTCCATTTTGATCATCAAAATAATTTATTCATTAGTTAATTTATAAAGTTGTAGATTTAGTTGTCCTCTTCCAATATCGCAAGAATCGCATCAATCGGAGTTCGGGTAAAACGTTATGGCCAAAATATCAAGCAAATTACAGTCAATTTGATCGATCAAACCATCATATTGATCGATCAATTCCACATTGATCGATCAATTTCACCCTTGATCGATCAACCATCACATTGATCGATCAATTTCACCCTTGATTGATCAACCCATAACATTGATCGATCAATTTCACCCTTGATCGATCAATCATCACATTGATCAATCAATCTTCAAATTGATTGATCATTGATCACGTCGAGAATGAACTTCCAGCAAATAAACTTTCTGTTTTTATAAATGCATATAATTTGATCGATCAACCACCTAATTTGATTGATCAATACCAAACTTGATCGATCAATTATCTAATTTGATCGATCAATACCCAATTTGATCGATCAATCACCTAATTTGATCGATCAAAACCTTCAGAAATGCACAGCCATAAGGCTTTGTCATTTTAATCTATTTTCTTTCAAATCTTCTACGATCTTCAACGAATCACACACACATACACACTAAACTAAAATAATGATTTATTTTACAATTTAAACCATTAAAATCAAAGAAAACTAACCTTTTTTCGATCGATTCTGTGATTTAGTAGAAATGTTGCCAAATGAGGGTTTTGAAGCGAAACCTTCGGATTTCTATGGCGAATCCACAGAGATTGATCACAATGAACTCAAGATAACGCTGCTCATCCTTACGCGTCGATCTTAACCTCTTCCAAGCACGGGAAATGATCGTGAGATGATCATTCTTTGGAAAATAGGGTTTCTAAGGAAAGAGGGTTTGAATGGCTTAAAGTTCCCCGGATCTCTAACGGTTGGAATTCACCAAAGGTGGACACTTAAGCGATGTCAAGGCCATGTGCTTTGGTAAAGGTTGCGGAGATTGCGGCGAGATCGCATGACGGTCAAAAATCTCACAAGGCTTGAAGATGATGAGCTTCCAAAAGTGGGGCTTGGTTATCTTTCTCTCTTCAAATTTTCAAATCGCTAAACTTAGCCATTAAGCAACCCATTCTCGCTCTCTCTTATGCCCTAAAATCCAACCAAAATATCTAGATATTTTTACACCAATTTCTATCCACTTACCTTAGACTTGGCTTCGGTGTTGAGTGGCACACAGTGCATCGGTGCACGACTTTCACACTAAAGGCCCAAACACGCATTTAAACCTTAATCCGTCCGCACAAAATTATCTTAATATCATTTAATAATTTATCATTACATAAAACCATGGAGACATCGATTTCGTGTCGGCCACATACATGGGGTCAGTTGACTTCGGGCTCGAATTTTTCGGGTCATTACATATTGTTTCCTACTTAGATATGATTTGAATATCACTGAACTGCTCATTATATCCGTGAATGCTTACTTTTGTAATATTTATCATCTATTTACATTACCTGTATTTAAAATTTCTGCTTGACAATTGATTATATTCACAACTGCTAAAAACTCCACTTGCATATGCACCTATAGAATATTTGTATACTACTTGTATTAGAAACCTATGACAATACTACCTAAGACTTTATTGAGCTTCATTGCTTACTCGCCTCATGACGCAAAAATTTCGTAAGCCAAAGGTACCACCCAATCAGATTAGAGAAGTTGATACTAAGATCCGTGAGCTACAAGTGAGTCCGAAAGTGTAAAGCTCCTTTTGTCTATAGTGCTACCAAAGACATGCACTTGGTTTTTGGAAAGGATCTTCTTCTT